>CANSGD010000288.1:0-466290 GCA_947645195.1 Patellifolia procumbens
ATTGAGGCAGAGATGGATAGAAAATTCAATTACAAGTCCAGGCTGAGTCAGATTCAATTCGACTAATTATCATCCCTGATGCGTTTTATTCCCTTATTCTGTTGAAATCATCTAACATAATTTTATCTAAATTTATTTGAATACATTGAAACTCATTAGCAAGGGAATGCACAAGTTATGGGATGCGGTCGACCCCATTTAGATTCAGATTTTTGTTCTTCCTTTCTTGTATAATTACAGAATTTTGAAAATTTTCTTTGCAAAATTGATATTTAAAGACAAAGCTGTATAAAAGATGATCTTAGCCCAATAAACCAATTAAAAGCCCCAATTATGCGTCATATGAAAAGGAGCTCAGCCAAATTTATTTTTTAACTTTTGCGTTTTTATAACTTTTCAACCGAAAACTTTAACTTTTAAATAAAAATTCATAACTAATAGGGCTAATGGAGTTAAGAGAATTAAGAGTGGTGGCGCGAGTAGGCTGTTTGAAAATGATTGTTTTATTGACATTCTTACATTAGTTAATGTAAGACTTTTTAACCAAAATTTATGTTAATATAAAGTTCAAGATTTTAGTTTCAAAAGTTAAGTTTTTAAGTTGTACAATAATTTAGCATATCTGTTAATATCGATTCTACATATGATATTAGTTATGGATTTTTATGCAAAAATTAAGGCTTTTAGGGAGTTAAAAAACGCAAAAAGTTAAGGTTTTAGGCCGAAAAGTTATTAAAAAATAACTTGGGCTGTGCTGCGTAGCGTGATGTACACGTCGCTGGATTTTTATGCAAAAGTTTATGTTTTAGGGTTAAACTTAACCTCAGACCGTCTAATAGTCAAAACCAACTCCCCATTTAAACCCAACCAAATTTACTTGTCCTTAACTAGTTAGGGCTCTAACTATTTCCTCCGATCTCTAATAAATACAGCACTACTAAGAACACTAAGGACACGTTCAGCATTATTGTGGTTTTCTTTTTTTGGTTTTTGATTTTCAAAGATATGATATACTTCCTCCGTTTTTATTTAGCGACACGTTTTGACTTTTGACACTTATCACATAATCTACTTTGACTATCTTTTGTGATTTATACGTAAGAGAAAAAATATAGTCATGTGGGGTCTTGTTAGATTCGTCTCATTATATATTTTCAAAATATCATATTTTTATAATTTTACTCATCAATTTTCCAAGATAAAAGGATTGAAAATCGTGCGTCGGCAAACGTGATAAAAAACAGGTCAACTAATAAAAAACAGAGGAAGTATGTAATAATGAATAAAAAATTAGTCAAATTTATTGGAAACATGATAATTTTGAAAACTGACAACTAAATTGTGAAAACCACCTTTTTCTAGTTTTGTGTTTTTTGGTTTTCAAAAAACTGAAAACTGAAAACAAAAAACAATAACGAACGACCCATGTATCTCACTTTTACAGATACAATATTTTGGGTCTAGTATTCTCACGTTTGCAAACTGGATCCAAGGTCCGCTTCATTGCTCACCAACAGCATTCCAAGAACTATAGGTGTCGCTCAATCCATCAGATATCATGCTTGACAGTTGACACAACCAATAAACTACAGTTCCACAAAAATATTAAAACGCAAATCAAGTTCTAATTGTAACTAATCATCCTTCAATAATCTAACATTGATTCCTCGCCCACCAATTTATAATACAACCAATGTTATTAGAATCGAGATTCTATTTTCAATCGGAAGGGGCTCTTAGGATCGAATCGTAAGATTGGATCGGATCGTAGAATCGTACGATTCTACAAACATGCAGAGTCAATATATTATAGGTCAAGTGCCATTTAAACATGGTCATATTATAAGTTTATAAAGAAATTAATTAAAGTGTTTAGATGTTTACACTATGAGTAAGTAATCAATCACAATATATATCGACTAATACCTTTATTGTCATGATTTAGTTTGATTAATAATTCTAAAGTCCTCGTAAGTAGTAAGAAATTACACAGAATCGTAGATAGAATCGGAAGATTATAGTGGAATCGTAGAATCGTACGATTCTACGATTCGAATCGGGATTCTAACAACTATGAATACAACTACTTCCTCCAAAAACACTAACAATTTGAACAAAGTCTTCAATCCAAAATTTTATTCTTCAAAACAATATTTGATGCCTATTTCGAAGGAGACCCCAACGAGAAAGAAGAGCCACGGCGTGACTTGTCTTACGGAAAAAGAAACATGAAAGGAAAGCTGAAAACTAAATGTTACGACAATTATCAAAACGTTGTATACATGACTAGCGAAAAATAAGATGAGAGTGAGAATCCATGGTCAAATACCGTGGATGCGGTATATAACTGTGCAAAACTAACAAGTAAAATCAATCCACAATAAAACTTGCAGCTTTTTATGGTTTCATGACGACCTAACGAATGTATACCAATCATCTAAGAGGTAGATCATGAAGTTAAGAAGCATATATGATTCGTTACACTCAAAAAGCTCCATCACATGCCTCAACGAATTATTAGTACATTACCAGTACAGCAGGGGATGGAGAACAGAATTACCCGGAAAATAAACAGACTGATCCCAGATTGCCTGTTATATTTAAGGAACGAATTGACATGGAATGTTTATAGCCTTTCAGCTGGAAGGTAATGACTAGAACCATCCTGACTTTACTATAAAAAAGCATTCAAAATGCTCCAGAACAACTCTAAAAACCTCTGAAACTGATCAGTGAGACGTTTTGAGTGCATAATTCATGGAGTGAGTATTATGTAAATCATTAAAAACTGCATAAGCTTCTCGAGCATATGCCCAGATTAACATAAAAAGACTTATACATTTTATCGTAATTACAGTTGTCCTACTTGCAATAATCAGCCTTCCCTCGATCTGACAATCCCATAAAAACTCTTAAAAGTTATAGCCTAAAGAACGAATGAACTAGGCAGCCATAAAACCTACATGTAAGGTGCTGTTCACCAGCTAGCCTACATTGGATGTTAGCCTAATGGAAGGTATTCAACCTCAAGGGTCACAATAAAGTGAAAATAACATTAAGCAACAATCCAATAAAAGTTACAATCTCCTATTATAGACAGAAAAATATAATTATATACAAGAAGCCTAATCCTAGCCTCTGGTTCCCAGCACTTCAGCATCCATAATAAAATGTCTAAACTTCCAAAGTTTACCTTTTAAAAAACGCAAATTAATAACAGCTAACATCCAAAGCTCAAAAAAATGAGACAGGAAGAACCCAATTCAAAAGTCACAACCTCAGTAGCCGCCAAACCCATCAACAACCACAAGCTCCCAAAACTAAAGCTGAAACAAAAGAACTAATTTTAGCTAAATTCGCCCCTACACCTATATGATAACTAATACTAACTCAATCAGCACCCAAGTGACCCAACACTCCTAAGCTATGTAACTCCAACTCCTAATTTTACCTCAAATCCCCGGGTCGAACACTCAATATTCCAACATGGGAGCGATAATTCGACGTATCGTTTGTGTACCCGAGAGGGCGGAACATGGCTCATAAATATACAAACTCCTAACAAGAAAAACTATAACATCAATTACTTCACGGCACCAAAAAATTGCTCCATGCCACACATAGTACAAAACTTAGCATATCCTTTTGATCACAATTACCAACTTCTACTATTAAAACATACACTTGGAATCTAATATCAATAAAACCGAGCCTCTCCCCTCCCAATTCCCTCTCTAATCAAATCCCAACAGGAAGCTAGTCACTTAAAAAACAATACTTGAGCTCTAAAAACCACTCACAAATACTACCTCTATTCCAAGTTTATTGCAACATAGGGTTGGCACATTTATTAAGAAGAGCAAAAGGGCCATCTTTCCCACTTGCATCATGTGATTAATAAGTAATGAAGAGAGAGAAAGTTGCACACAGGGATATTTTTTGGTGGTTAAAATAAAGGTTGCAATTAATATGAAATTGCCAAATAAGGTAAAATGTTGCAATACACTTGGAACGGAGGAATTACTAAATTACACATCAATAGCCAATTGAGCTGCCACCCAAAATTCATAGCTTTGCAAGCACCAAATTCAATTTCCAACAAAACTTACAAGCTACTTTTCAATAGCCACAATATCAAGTACCAAAACACAATCAAGGCAACATTAATCACAGTCCCAAAAATTGTAAAACACTACAACCAAAAAAATATAGGCATTGATCATCACAACATCCAACAACAAGAACAACATCACCATTACCTCTCAACCTCACTCCGATACGGCAACGGCCTTCCCACTCTCGCCGCTACCACCACCATGAGAGCAGCACTCCCCACCATGATGATGATGCCCATGATGTCCATGACCATGACCATGCCCGTGTCCCGATTTCGCCTTCAATTGCTTCCTCATATCATAAGCATCTTCTCCATCAGCATAATACTTAGCTTCAATATCATGAATCTTATACCCTAAAGTCTCAGTATACAACCTAAAAGCAGCACGATTACTCTTCCTAACATGAAGAGACACATACTCAGCACTATAAACATGTTCCATTGCAGCTTGCGCAGCAGACATGAGCTTCGTTGCTAACCCTAACTTACGATGAGTACGAAGAACAGCGTGAGAGATGTGATATGGCCATGGCATTCAGAGCTTTCTTCCTCCATTTTTGCTAACACGTATCCGACTATTTTACCGTTGTAATCTTCAGCGACGTAGAGAAGTTGCGGCCATGAAAGGATGTGGTAGAGGTAGTATTTCATCTGGTAGTTTTCTGGTAAACAGAGGAGATTGCAAGCTTGCATCTGGAGAAGATCGTCCACTGTTGCTTTTCTTATGCACACCATTTTTTGAGAATTGAGGAGAAATTGATATTTTAGGGTTAGGGTTTGTAAATTGGGGAAGATTTTTGGGAAGGAGGTTGACGATGAGGATGAGTGAGAGAGTGAGATTTGCAGAAGGGCTTTATTTTTTTTGTTGTTTGGGCTGGAGAATATATTCCGGTCCACTTAATTTTTGTGGAGGTGTTTCTTTATTACTATTATTTTTTTTAATTTTCCCTTCTAAATGTTATAAAAATATACATATGCTCATTTTTCAAAAGAATAAAATTAATAGTTTGATTTTTACATACAAAACTTAAAAGATAACTTAAAAGATTAATATCGGGTTTGTCTTCATGACAAACTATTTGAATTTTTTTATGGATAGGCGAGTCACAAAGGCGGGATGAGAATCGATTTCAATACGTCTTACAACCGAGTAGAATGTTTCTAAACAGCTGAGCTATCCCTCATGCACAAAGTATTTGAAATGTTATAGATCTACCATCAAATATATTCCTTTCAATTGTCATATTATAATTAATAAACGTTTTTACGTTAATAAGTATTAATTTTTTGAAAGGTTAATAAATTCCTCTGTTTACATCATTTCATTACCATTTTAAATTGTGTAACTTGTGATGGTATGCTATTACAATTTTGATTTCACACAATTAAATTTTTTTGCTCATACACCATCAAATTAATACAAAATATCTTTTTAACACAATAAAACGGAAAACGGTAAAATTAGCAAGGGCATCGTTAGGGGCCAAGAGCTAGTCTTATTTTATATATTAGTAAAAGACTATGACTACACTAAGAATCTTGAATAGTGTAAAAGTTAAATTATTGGAATGTTTTAAACTAGCCTTATGTACGTGATGCCCGCAAAATCATATAAAAAGTTATAGTTTGAAGAGTTAAATTTACACCAATCATGTAAAAATGTGATAATTTATGATACACAAAAGTTCCATTGAGGAAGTACAACTCATCCTCTAACTTAACTATACTAAGGCATGTTCTCTTCGGCTGAAAACAATTAAATTGAACTGAACTGAACTGAAATAAAAGAATAATGAAATATGAGAGTAAAAGTATTAGGCTAAACTGAATTGAAAATAATTGAACTAAACTAATAATAAATTGACTTGTTTATTTTGAGTGGAAATACTATTAATAGCCAAATATAGTGTGGTGCTATAAGAAATGTTAGGGGAAAAAATAACGTAACCTAGGAAGATGATACATCTATCTCTATTCTATCCATCTATTTCTATTCTATAAGTAAAGAGAAGGGGACACCAAAAATCAAAATTTATCTTTTTTTTTTATTCCTAACTATATGGAATAACTCTCTCCATAACTAATTGTTCCCACATTTTTAAATTTTGAAAAAAAAAAGAAATACGAAACATCCTTGAGGACCTTAACAAACTTATTGTAACATATTCATAATTCCGCACGCATTGCGTGCATATATGACTAGTATTCTATAAGGGAAGAGAAAGGGGTCACCAAAAATTTTATAAAAGAAGAGGAGCGGAACACCAAAAATCAATAATATTTTTAAAAGTCCTATTTAGATGGCTCAATTCCTTTACTATAGTTAACTAATTTGACATTTTTAAATTTTGAAAAAAAGAATTACAAAACACTTTAAACAAACTAACTATTATATTTTAAGCAGAATTCTACATGATTCCACAGGCGCATACGTGCATATATGACTAGTAGCAAAATACGTCTAGCACCCGTGTAATATTGAACGTGCAATTTAATCTAAAACTATTTTTTAGGAGCATGGAGACTTGTAGTGTTTGTTCTTGCATTGTAAATATCATCACCCCTTTTCTTTGTAGAGTGATGACATTTTCCTTGGATCAGTATGCATTAAAAAATGAAAAACATGACAAAAGAGGCCAGAGCTCACACATTGCAGTTAACAGGCCTACTTAAAATTGAAAGTAAAATCAAAATTTTGCATTCAATCGATAAGATCTCCAAGATTTAGATAGCAGGCATAAAAACCATCCGAATTAGAGTATATCCTTCTTATAAAAGAGACACTCATATTATAGACATTACCTAAAACGAAAAGGCACAACAAATTGAGCATTGAATTACCTTTCTCAAGAAGATTCAATTACTTCCCCATTTGGACAAAATATTTCTAGGAACTAAACCGGAAGAAAGCAATAGCATTCAGTCATGAAGTTCGACATCCAGTATTATTTTCTGATCGCCCCCAACCAAAATAGGATTACCAATCTCAAATGAGTTGACATTTATCTTATATACACCAGAAGAAAAAAATAGATTGGACTTTCATTTGTAAGCTCCACCTAGTTCCTTTCTTAAAACAAAAGTTGAATTTTAGCCAAGATATAAGAAAACAAGATTACATGGCCATGTTTTTCGCGCTTTACTTATTGAATTTCCACATTCTGATGTACTCAGTGTTATGAGTGGTGACAATTTTTCCCATTCCAACGGCTAAACACTTTATGGGCGGCCGAGCAATATAAGGAATGTCACCGATGCTTGTGTCGTCGGTTAGTCTCTTCACCTTTTTTCTTTCAACCAAACCATACAAGCTATTTCTTGAAGTTAATTTGGCTTTGCTTGGTTCCATTACACATCTTGAGAGGATCTTGCCGGAATTCTGATCCAGAACACGCACAACACCATCCACACCACCAACAACTAGCGTTGATGTGTCATTTCGTAGATATTGCATTGAATAGATCGCGTTAGGGCTCACCCGTGTGCCCCACATCAATTGCATTGTCCTACGAATAAGCACATAATGAGTAAATCAGCCTGTGGTACATCTCATTTCTTTAATTTCTACACACTTAACTTTCAGACTCTGCAACGCAAAATTTTGACCGGCAATATCTAATAATATACTTTGAGATGAATCCAACAAAAAGAATTGTTATATATTAACTAAAAAATGTATGGTCAATATTAGCACATAAATAGTGCAAAAGTCAAAGTATTGCAATTAGAAAGAAATTGAGAAAGTGTATGAACAACTCTAAACTTGGAGCAAAGTATTAAGTACGAATAAGCAAGCAAGGAATAATGAGGTCGCAAGCCGATGAATATTGACAGAGTTGCGAGTTTGTGACAACAGTACCTAAGGTCCCAACAAGCAGCCCAACCATTCATTGATCCAGCAAATACCAATTGAGAAGAAGGATTGTAGCACAAAGTCCTTATGCCTGATGGATAAATCAAATTAATGATCATAAAGTGAAGAACAAAATTTATCCCTTAGTAACGATTATATATTTGAAGAATATATCCCTCTTTTTGCTAATAATTTAGCAAATTCAGTAATAAGCACAGCAAGTTGCATAGAATGAGAACAAGATCAGAACCTCTGAGATTGGCGTGCTTCAGTTTAGCAACTTTTTGATCAGATGACAAACCAGATACACTTATGCCTCCGCAAGATGAGCCACTTAGAACCAGCTGGTCTTCCCCCAACGCCAAACAGCTTGCATGAGAAGAGTGCATCCTGCAAGATGAAGAAGACAGTTAGTAGCAAGTTCAGTAAAAAGTTAATCTATAAATTACAATAAGTGACAACCATTTAGGGCAAGTTCTCTTCACCTGAATTCTGCTAAGCTTACTGAACTTAATTTTATAGCTTATAGGAACTTGTTTTTACAACTTATTGCAACTTTCTGGAAATGATCTGAACATATCGGAACTTAATAACGGACCCTTAGCTAGTAGAACATTAGAAAAGAATCATGATACATGAACAGCAATTGATAAGTGTTTCTATTGTGAAATCTCTATTCCCTTGTAGGATATAAAGACAACACCAAAGTTCTGAAAATGACCACCAGTACAAGAACAATCTGACACATGAAAGACATGCTAAGGTGAAAGGATGGGGGGCAGATCTCAATCAGATTCTTGGAAAAAATATCAGGCTTTAGTGATGTCAGTCACTTAGATCGATTATGAGCGTCACGTAAAAAAAGGTTACAAAAAGGCTGGAGATAGCATAGAAAAAATTACCGAATAATTCGAGAACACGTCTTACTATACATGTCGAATATCCTTACTGTGCCATCTTCGCATCCAACGACAGCCTCTGGATCCATGTACCTTTATGAATAAAACATAATAACACATATAAGCACCATGAAGAAACAACTGTAACATAGGTGAAATAGTAATTGCTGTCATTAGAAAAGAAACAGACGTTTCAGGGAAGACTTCCCTTGCAATTACAGACACTTTCAAAGTAGTATTCAACAATTGATAAACTTGAATCACCATACAAATAAACAAACAAAAAACTAGTTTAAGATCTTTCATCCGTACAAGAGTTGACAAACAGGATAGCAGCAATAATTGTAGCTTGCAATTCATCCAAGGGATCAACTCTTACCAGCTGCTGAAAGCATGGTGGTTCTATCATTATAGTCCATTTGGATATTCACAGACCATTTTACAAGGATGCAATTCCAAATATGCATGATTAGAACCTCAAACTCTTTCATCGCTTATCAACAATACTCATATGGGCATGTTTATCACTACTTGCATGCAATCATCACAAAGAAACTAAAACGGGCATGATGTAGTCAACAGAAACACCTTTTATTACATAGAGAAATACATCCAATTGCCAATAAGAGGACACAGCCAATATACCTCATACATAAGCCCTTTGTAAATGTGCCTTCACGTGAAGGAAATATACTACGTTTCCCATGGCGCCTCCATATACATATACGGGTCCCAGTCAAACCAACAACCTATAGAAACATGACAACACCTCAAAAGAGTCACAAACTTGCTATTGAAATATTTCTAATTGTGTCTACATATCAATCTTCAGCCGCTGGACAATACATCTACAGAAAGAGAGCACAGAAATAACAGAAGATGAAGACCTAGTGCTAGATCCATTGCACTACCTACATCTAGTGGGCCGCTTAAACAGACGAAAAAATTTCATGATAATCTTAAAATGCAACAGATTTGACATTGAGTAAGTGTGGCAACAATACAGTTCATCAAAAGCCTAACTTCTGGTGCTTTTATACCTTGCTCTCATCAAAATCAAAATCAATCAGCGGAGCCAGATCAGAGAGAGAGTACTCTTCCATGCATTTGTAATTTTCTGATGACCATAGACGCATAACCTGGCATCATCCAATGAAAAACAAAAGTAATAATTAACCTGTGACACGGAGGAAAAATTTAGAGAAAGAACATGATATGTGAAAATCAGAAGAAATCCACCAGTCATGGACTGTGATGGCAGTCACACCATAGCTACATCTGTAACCATGGCAATAATAAATAGCATAGCACGATGTGACTAAAAAAACATACCTCGTTACCTACACCGGTTAGAATCAAACCCATCTTCATTCGGCATTGGTCAATCCTAAACGACTTAAGGTTAGAAAGAATATCTTCGTAGAGAAATCAATATTTGTGAGATATAGATGACTTTACCCGGATGTATGACCTTTCCATTGATCGACAAAGGGGGCGCCTTCAACAAGTATAGACCTATGATGCTGCATTGCTAGATCCTCAAAGAATGCATTCAATGGTCTTTCCATATCAGTTGACGAGGTGGAGGCCTCATTAGCCCATTGTTTAAGGTACAGAGAATGCAATAATCTGGATCTACTAATAATTACATACCTTCAGGAAAGGAAAAAGAGCTAGCTCAGTACCATATAACAAACTAAAATAAACACAAAAACACAATGATTACTACAAAAAGAATGCTCATGGTAAAATGTAAGTGGTGTTCATCAACCAATCAAAAAGTAAGAAACTCTAATCATTTTGTCCATGTTACATTCCACACCAAATTAACCAAAATTGATCGCTCATAGCTTCAAATACGATTACGATATGACACTACAACGCCTCCAAACAGGATCAAAAGGGCACAATAGCCGATCTTAATGCTTTTGACACTTGGGCAATATACTATGGGATGATTGAGCAACGAAGCTTTAGGTGAAAGGAGCATTCAAAACAGGTGTATGGGGTGGTAAAGGATACAATCTAAATTCGAGCTAAAGGCTCCGTTTGGTTGGGAGGAAAATTTCCCTATCTTCTTTGTTAGGTTTGTTAAGAGAGGAAAATAGTTTTCCTAGTGATTAAAATTAGTTTTCCATGGAGGGGAAACACATTTCTTCCCTATTCCTTACCTTCCTCTTTCCTTTCTCCCATCTATCCTCCCTTCTCTTTTCCACTTTTTCCCTTTTCCTCTAACTTTTCAAGTAAAGAACCAAACAAAAAACTAAGATGATTTCAAGTCCACCGACACGACGGAGCCTAAATCTCTATAAAAGAATGTTGGATATGCCTTGAATTAGGTTCGAATAACCAAGCACGGGGTCTCGCTACCCGGTTAGCGAGTCTGGGACCAGGGGTGAAAAGCCCCCTTAGCTTTTCGGGTATTCTGGTTCTCTCCTAAATAAAATTACTCTCCCTATGGTCTGGTGGACGTAGCTAGCACATTGCTAGTGAAGCACGTTAAACTCTTGGGTGTGCAATTTATTGCTTTTATGTTCTTATATTCTTTATCGCCTCTTCCATAATAACAAAGAATAATCTTTTCGATGAAATGTAGCTAGAATCAACAAGCACAATTGAAGACAGCAATTTGTGCACCATACCCAAATCACACAATGAATCAGTCTACTTAAATAATCTATTTCCGGGTTACAATTTTACAAAGAAATGAAATTTCCAATGAATTCAGACAAAAGATGACACTAACTGAATAATCCCACAAATGTACATACAACCCATCAGCAAAGAATGAAGATAATAAGCAGATATACCATGATTTGCAGACGGCAGAGCATCGAACGAGATCGAAGAGGTCGAGGAAAGTGAAGATAACACAAAGGATGTCTCCATCAAGTGATCCAAAGATGCTTTTCCTCTCCTTTTCAGCTTCCTTAGTTTTAGGGTTCATCCCTGCAAAATCCAATTTCCCCAAATTCCTTAACCGAGTCAGAAATTGTGTACCCCTATAGTGTTGTGTGTTACTCCTGTGGTTCGGCCATGAGGAAAATCGCTTATCTCCCGTAAATGAACTGAATTGCGCAACGTATGAGCAATTGAACAACGTATCGGTTAACCACGGGCCATGATCTTGATGTTCATGGTGTGCGCGTTCCAAAATAACTTTAAATATAAAGCGGACGCTTTATTACCTAAACTAAGGCTATGTTCTCTTCGTCTGAATTTTTCTGATCTGGTCTAATCTGATCTGAATTTTTCTGATCTGATCTGATTTGATCTAAACTTTTCTTATCTGGTCTGAATTCTTCTGATTTGATCTGATCTGAACTTATTATAGTTGTTTTTTATTCTTATTATTTTCTGATATGTTATGATCTGATCTGATTTTTTCTGATCTGAATTTTTCTGATCTGATCTGATCATTTTAGAAATAAGCACTAGATTGCTTAAATAAGTTGAAAAGAACATAGCCTAAGATTTAGGTCTCGGTAATGTTCGGGATTTTTATGTAATAAATGTAATAATAGTTAAAAGGAAAATTTGCGAAAAAACACATTATGGGCCTGTTCTCTTCGGCTAATTCTAGCTGAACTGAACTGGCTGAACTTATTGGAGCTGAACTGAACTTATTGGATCTGAACTGAACTGAACTGAACTTATTGGAGCTGAACTGAACTTATTGGAGCTGAACTGAACTGAATTGAATTAAATTATAATAAGTATATGAATAATAAGTAAATAATACTCCCTCCGTTTTTTTTAATATGCATATTTCTCCATTTTGGTTTTTTTAAATTGGTACATTTCTACCTTTTGTCATAAATGGAAGGTTGGTTCACCTAATTATTACACTTCTCTTCTACTTTTCTTTACTTCTCTCTACCTTTTTCACTTTTTCCTTACTTTTACTAACTTTCTCTCTTACTTTTTCACTTTTTCCTTGGTTCTAGTGCAAAGCCTTGGGTGCATATTAAAAAAACGGAGGGAGTAATTATTATGAATATTAAATAATAAGTAATAATAATTCTAAGTAATAATAATTAAATTAATAATTTAGAATAATATCAAATGAATAATGATAATATTATTTTGATGTTATTATGATAGTTATAAATAAATAAATAATAATAATAAATTAATTTTAAAAATAATAATTACTGATAATAATAATAATAATTTATAATAATGAGTAATTACAATTATTAGTATTAATATATTAATACTTGATGATGATGATATAATATAATGCCTAAGAAGTAAATTAAAGTATTACCATTATAATAATAAGGAAAAATTGTCAAGAATAAGTCAACCTTTGCGTTGACCGCTTTTAACAAGTCTACCTTCGTTTATTCCAGTAGCAAGTAAACCTTGTATATGATTTTGCTTTTAACAAGTTTTTTTACCGGATACCTAGTGTTCACTTGTTAGTGTAAGGCACCTAGCCACGTGTCCTGTTCTCATTAATTTAAAATAATTAATTGTTTTTAATTTCATATCTCTCTCCTCCCCCTATTCTCTTTCTCTCTTCTCTTCCTTACCCTCCATACCACCTCATCTTCCTTGTTGACCGCCATCACCAAGGCTGACCATAATAGCAGTTTCCTTCTAAAGCTCACAGTTGCCAGCCATTATATTCACATTGAAGTTTATATTTTTCTAACAAAAACAAGTACAACGTGACCCTCGTATCAATCAACAAATAAATTACAATAAGAATCCCATCCTAATCAAAACTTTTGCTTTCTGATTGTTTTTTCTGTTTATAAACAACCCAGAATAAGAAAATTGAATTTAAAGAAATTACAAACAGCCCAAATTATCAGTTGGCTAATTGGGTTCTTCAACTTTGAATTGATGTATGAAGAAATGTAATTTGGCTGAGCAATTGAATTTGCTAAAGAATGGAAAACCTCCCTCTTCTTGTTCTCCTTTTTATGTTAGCTTGATATGAATTCAAACAAACTCCATCGGAAAATGTTGGTGGATGATAGGTAAGTGGATGCGTCGTGGGTGTACCTGCACTGATTGGAAGTCCATCGGAAAATATTATGAGAGCGTGGTTGACGTCTGTTCGGTGAAACCAGGTTTGAGGAAGTGCGAAGTGGATCTATGTTTGGAATTGGTGTTCTGAGGGGGTTTGGGATTTGGGGAAGTGGGGTTGTGGGAGTGGGGGTGGTGGAGTTGAGAAGTGGCGGAGAGGATGTGGTGGGGAGAGGGTGGTGGGGTGGAGAGTTGTGGTGAGAATGCGGTGGAGGAAGTTGGTTGTCATGGTGGTCTGGCGTGGGGAGAGGGAAGGGGAGGGAGAGTTTTTGTTTTTTATTTTATTTTTTGAAATATAAAATTTTAAATTATAATTCTCTAATGGAAGAGAGACACATGTCATTTTAACCGGTTGAAAAGGTTAATAAAAGGTGTAGTCGGTTTTGACTTGTTAAAAGCGGGGGATATTCAAGCTTAACTTGTTCCTGGAATATATTAAGGTTGACTTGTTAGAAGCGGTCAACACAAAGGTTAACTTATTCTTGACAAATTTTCCTATAAATTAGCTTAAAACATGGGTTGATGTGTGCTTCTAACCAAACCACGATTTGTGGTGGGTTGGTCTATGATAGAAATACACCAAACCGCCAAAGTATATTTAATATACAACGTAACGACAATGTTGTATTTTAAATAGTATTGCAGTATTATTAGCAACTTTGTAATTTTTTTTATATCTTCTAGCTTTTTGTAGCTTATTTGTATGATGTAATAGTGACTTTTATTCAGTAAAATAAAGCAACTATTGCAAATTAGAATACTCGTATTGACATGAAATTTGGTTAAACCGTGCAACAACCCAAATTTTGCTGAGCCATAATAATAATAATAGTAATAATAATGAGTAAAGATATAATAAAAAATAATAATATATATAAATAATAATAATTATTATTATATAATAACAATAATATAAGTAAAATAAATTAGACCAACAATAATAATTTTAAACAAAATGGTTAAATAATGAATGGAGCTGAACTGAACGGAATTTATTGGAGCTGAACTTAACTGAATTGAACTTATTGGAGCTGAACTGAACTGAACTGAACTTATTAGAGCTGAACTGAACTGAACTTAATAGAGCTGAACTGAACTGTACTGAACTTATTAGAGCTGAACTGAACTGAACTTAAAATAAGCTGAACAGAACAGGGCCTATTTGTTACAATTTTTGTGAAAAAACACCTTATATAATTATTTTTGTGAGAAAACACCTTATATGTTACTCTTTATCAAAATGCACACCTTTTTGTTAGATTTTGGCTAAAAGTTAAACTTTTAGACGTTGACCCTCCAACTTTTCCCTCATCTTTGCGTGTCAGATTATGTACAATTTTTTTTGTGAATGTGTGCCTCCCGCACAAAAAAAAGGATGGCGGAAAAATTAAAAGGTTCAATGACCGAATATTTGACATTTTAGCTAAAATTCAACAACAAAGTATGCATTTTAATAATAAGTGACATATAAGGTGTTTTCTCACAAAAATAATTATATTAGGTGTTTTTTCACAAAAATTATAACAAATAAGGTGTTTTTTCACAAAATTGTAACAAATAAGGTGTTTTTTCACAAATTTCCCTAGTTAAAATAATTGATGTCATGTAGTGTGAAAAATTATATATATAAAAAAGTCTTCTCACTTACAATATACATTTTATAAATTTACAACTTAGCTCTTGGTTTCTATCTATACATCATTATTGATTTTGACAAAAGAAGCACTAATAACATGTTGGAGTGGTGGTTAGAACTCCTTATTGCATACTCAAGGTCATGGGTTCGAATCTTCACATTGATATTTTTTATTATATGAGAATGAAATGAACAAAAAGAACGTCTGATTCCAGAAAATAAATAAGGGCACGAGGAATGAATATTGGATTCAACAGAAATGAATATAAGGAGTAAGGACAAGCAATGAACTTTAATACTATTAAACAAATGTTCAAGGGGAACTTTTGGGCATGAATTTTGCGATCAAACTAAATTTTAAAAAAGTTTTGTTTCAACTAACTTTTATATTTGTTCTTTTACATAACACTAATGTTCAGGATGGTTGTCCAATATGTTCATATGTTGATATCAAATGTACATCATAAAATCAACTCAATTTTTTTAAAAAAATGTTCCAACTAACTTTTGACATAACGCTAATGTTCATTATGATTATTCAAAATGTTTATTTATTGATGTAAAAATGCACATTATAAAATCAACTCAGCTTCAAAAAAAAGTTTTTGTTTAAACTAACTTTGACATATGTTCTTTTTACGTAAGTCCAATATTTTATTTAAATTATTCAAGATGCTTAGTATATTAGGTTTTGTCCAAAATTTCATGATGCCCAGTCTATGTATAAATATAATCCATCCTCATTATTTAGTCATTGTCTTGCGGTCCATGCAACATTAGAATAGCCTTTTACCCTCGAACATATAATATTTATAGATCCTTATAGTCATTGAACATTATTACGCTATTACAAAACACCAATATGATCATCAATTAGGGACATAATGAATGTTAGGTGCACTAAATGTTCAATATTGTGTAACACCATCTGAAGTCAATGGACACTGGAATCACACATGTGAACAATGATGATGATCAGATGAATATTAATGCACGTTAACTACAAGATCAACATTATCAAATATTACCAAATAAAATGATAATTTCATTCAAATAATATGAACATAACTAATAAAACGAACATTAACAAATATTACTATAAAAAACATCAATACAAATGAAAAGAGTATCATTATTAGTTTGAATGAACATCTCCAAAAAGAATATTACTTTAATATACATCAGATTTATAGGAAACATCAATCCAAATGAAAATAACATCATTACTATTTCAAATAAACTTTCCAAAAAAATATTGCACATACTAAAAGAACATTGTAAGATTTCAAATGAACAATTAAATTGCATGCAAAAGAAGAATCTCATACATTAGATTGAAGAGTGTTTTAATAATGTCAATGCCGAAAAGTTGACCTTGTTGCCGGAAAATTAATTTTGGGTCCTAACTAACAAATATATTTAATTATTGGGTATTTGTTCACAATCAATTTTTTTGTGGGTACCTCCTTACAACCAAAATATTTTAAAAGGTCACTTCTAACAAAACTTTTTACATATAAACACCAACAATGATAAAATGAATATATATGCATGTAACTACTTTCAAATTAATGAGCTTCCATTATTGGTTACCCAACTCATTAAGCTAACATAGACTGCACATAATACTCATGATTCACTATCCTCAAATACATCATTTAAATGGTACAAGTGGCTTTAAAATCAATGAACATTTGTGCAAATAAAACAAAACATTATCAAATATTACTCTATTATGTATCAGATGTATAATGAACACCAATCCATATGAAAAGAACACCATTGATATCTTGAATGAATAATTTCAAATAAAAATTACTCTACAATAATATATTAGATGCATAGTGAATATCAATTCAAATTAAAAGAACATCATTAATATTTTCATTGAACATTTTCAAAGAATGTAATACTTAATTTACTAATTGAAACAAATTCAACATACTAAATAAATATTATAAAAATTCAAATCAACAATATTAAAAAAAAAAAACAATCTAATGGATCTAAATTTCAACCAAAGCTAAACAAAAACAAATACTACAAATTATATATTTTGTTGTTATCGTTGCAGCGCTGAAATTTTACTATAGTGCCACGTTGGAATATATGAGTCAAAAGTCAAAATTTTGACTCATTATGTATTTGACGGTCCATTGATATTTAATTAATTTGGGTTACAAATTATTTACGCCAATTTTAGTTATCTTAATCCAAATCATTTTATTTAGTAGTTAAAAGCCAATAAAATGCTTAGAACTACTATTTGGTGGATCGTGACACCAAGTCCATTTAAATGGCCCAATATGGATTAAAACCCTAGGGTTTTGAAGGGAGACTTCTCTATAAATAGTGGACTTCTTCACCTCAATAGAGAAAGTTGAGAGAAAAACCAGAAGGCCAGAACAACCTGAAGGTGGGGAAGATCTAGAGCTATTCTAGAGTACACAAAAAACTCTCCAGATCTAACTTAAATCAAATTCTTTTAACTTAGCAGAAGAACAAGTATCAAAAATCTATGTGTCGTTCTATTCCAAAGGAGATGACGTGAAGAGATCAAGTCTGGTGGTCCTCATTCAAGAAAAAAAAACTTGAAGGGATCAAGCCCTGAGGCCCTAATTCAAGGAACTCAAATCCGTGTCGCGGAGATGTCAAGCCAAGCTCGTGAAACAATTAATCAAATCATTGTGGCAATCAAAGCAGAGGATCAAACTAGAGATTGTACTCTAAAATTCCTTCAAACAATAAAGATTTGCATTTTTCCTCATTAGCTTATTTGATGAATTCAAATAATTTAGAAAACATGTTTTATATCTCACTATATTTATTCAATTCATTTGCGTTCATCCCAAAAGATATTAGAAAATACTAAATCAAAGATCATTATCTAGATGACTGTATACCATCTATTGTGGCTATATCATGGACAAGCTTGGCTCTTTACCAACCATCATTTGTGTTTGCCCAAAAAAAGGTTTCAAAACAAATAAAATAGATTTGCTGAAAAGCTTGAAAATTTTGATTTGAGTCTGTTAGAAATCAACCTTTGTTATTTGAGTCCGATATTTTGGATAATTTTTAACGTACTTTTAATTTGTTTTCGTTGTCCAAACTACAATTGAAATCTTACTTGAAATTTGATATTGTGAGAATATAAGATATTGCTACTTTAAATATTGTTTATCATGGAAAATAGTAATATACACATCAATTTCCCTAATTAAGGTGTTATATATCTTGAGTTGGTTTACTATAAGACGGTCTTAAGTTAAGGCTTAACCTCAGACCAGCCCAATAAGCCTTAGATAAGCCCATGACGCGCGCCACACGCTAAGCAGACCAGCCCAATAAGCCTTAGATAAGCCCATGACGCGCGCCACACGCTAAGCAGACCAGCCAAGTTGATTTTTGTAACTTTTCGACCCAAAACCTTAACTTTTGCATTTTTTAACTTTTCGCCCTAAAATCTTAACTTTTGCATAAAAATCTATAACTAATATCATAAGTGGAATCGATACCCTTCATTCCATTAGCCCTATTAGTTATGGATTTTTATGCAAAAGTTAAAGTTTTAGGTTGAAAAGTTAAAAAAAGGAAAAATTGTCAGAAACCACCTTATAAAGTCACTTTTTTTGAGAAAACCACCTAATATACGTTTTATTATATTAAACCACCTATTAAGACACTTTTTTTCTTAAAACACCACCACTTAACGGTCGATCTGTAACTCCGTTAACTCTAATTAGACTTCCCTCCAATTTTGCTTGCAATTTTATGTTTTTCCCTCCTATTTCAATCCAGATTTCCTACCAATTATCCCCCTTTTATTGCACCTAATCACTCACATTTTAAATTCACTCAAATTCTTGGTTTTACCTTCAATCCTTTAATTAGGGTTCATAGCACTGAAATTAAGGTTTCACATCTGCATTTCATTCATCCAATCGAAGGTAATTGCTCTTCGTTTGTTTAAATTTCGCACAAGTAAAATTAGGGTTTATGTTGTTTTTGGATTAATCTTCCTCTTTCTCTTTTTTTTCCTCAAATTGTAGGATGTCTCAATCATCCAACAAATCTGCACAACCTCTTCCTACATTATTCAACTACTAAACACACATAGATATTTTCGATTTTCAAGTTAGGGTTCCAGTTTTATACACTTAAAGCATAAAGAAAAGGAAAGTATATAATGAAAAAAATGAAAATTTAATACTTGTTAACATACCCAACATCCTTGTCAGATTTGTAGAATCTTTCTGTTCATCAACAACATCTTTCCCCTTTTCTTGCCATGATTTTTCAAAATGCCACTCCAATTCTTCACTAATCGGTAAAAGGACGAAATTCCAATTTAGGGTTCTTGTAGGTTTAATGTGATAAAGTAATTGAAGCTTACTTGGAGTGTGATTCTTGTTTGGCGTGGTGAATTTTCATTTCTCAGAGGTATGAAGCTTGAATGATGAACGTATAAAGGGGTAAATGAATAGTTAGTTGATTTTCAAAGCAAAAGGGCAATTTCGTCTTTTCACATTACAAGCAAAATTGGAGGGAAGTCTAATTAGAGTTAACGGAGTTACAGATCGACCGTTAAGTGGTGGTGTTTTAAAAAAAAAGTGTCTTAATAGGTGGTTTAATATAATAAAACGTTTATTAGGTGGTTTTCTCAAAAAAAAAGTGACTTTATAAGGTGGTTTCTGACAATTTTTCCTTAAAAAAACGCAAAAGTTAAGGTTTTAGGTTGAAAAGTTAAAAAATCAATTTTTCTGGGCTCTTTAGCATGTGTCACGCGTAATTGGACTTTTAATTGGCTTATTGGGTTGGTCTTACATTAAGCTTATTGTAAGACCGTCTTTTATAAAACTTTGCCATATATCTTAGCTTTTCCTCAGGAAAAATAGTATGTTTTCAATATAATTCAAAGTGTTATATATAAGTCAAAGGAAAAATTGACAAAAACCACCTCTACTTTCCAAGATTTTTAAAGTTACCACCTTTAAATTTTTTTTTTTTAAAATTACCACCAAAACGTTACAAATTCCTTTAAAGTTACCACCAGTTAACGGAATTTTCCATTTTCTCGTTAGTTTCCAATTTCATCCCAAAAACAAACCCAAGTTCTTCAATTGTGATCTAAATTACTCAAATTTGGACTAATTTAAGACTCAATTCACACAATAGCAACACAGACGACACTGAATCGGGTAATTTGAGTTGTTAATTTTATAAATTAGGGTTTTTCTAGGGATATTGAAAACTAGGGTTTACGAATTAAAATTTTGGGGGAATTTGTGGTGTTAAACTATAATTGAAAATTGATGCAAGTTTTGACAATCCATCAAGTTTCGAACTGTAGATTTTACACAAATAACAAATCATTCCCCCAATTTTTGTTCGAGGAAACCCTAGATTGAAATTCCCCGAAAAACCCTAATTTTGTCAAATTACCACTTCGAATAACATAGGTTTAGCTCGTATGTGTTGCTAATGTATTTTTTGGGGATTAATTTTGTCCACATTCGACAAATTCGGGTGGAAATTGAAGAACTAGGGTTTTTTTGGGGATGAAATTGGGAATTCGTGGTTGCTAACAGAGATCATTGGAAAATTCCGTTAAGTGGTGGTAATTTTAAAGGAATTGGTAACATTTTAGTGGTAATTTTAAAAAAAAATTAAAGGTGGTAACTTTAAAAATCTTGGAAAATTAAGATGATTTTTGTCAATTTAGCCTAAGTGAAACTTATAATTGTGTAGCATCGCCTCGTAAGGTGAACTGCTACTAAGTACTAAACTACTAACTAGTTTAAATAACTGTTATAAACTAACAATACAAACACAAGATAAAACCAGCCAAACGAAACAACCAAAAACAAACAAATGGTCGGTAAACAATGTCGAAACTTCTTATTGATCATTGCATTCCATGAAGGACAAGGAACTTCCTATACCATTACCCTTCATTGAAGAAATTCAACAACATTACAAAGCTTTCTTCCCAGAAAATATAAGGAAAAAGAGCTTAGGGAAATAGGGATTGCCCAATAAATATGAATACCCTAATACTACAATCAATCAATCATAGCTTGCATAATTTCCAACACAAGAATGGGGCAAAACTACAATACTGAAATGACCTATTGCATCCTACAAATATTACATGAAAGAGGAAGAAACAACTCTTCACCAATCAATGAGACCATTCAAACAATAAGCAAAAAACAGCCTCCAATCAATATCAAAACGATCCCCGGCTAAATGTTGATTAACCTCGTGACCTTTGAACACCGATGAGACGAGCAAAATCTACCCACCTGTCAATAGTGAAAACATGTAACTCATTATCCAGAGAGTACATAAGACTACAAAAATTAAGTTAAGTGCATAGTTTGATGATCTTACATCAATGAACCCAAAAATGTGTTCCCTGTTCGAACTGCAAAGCAAACCGCGCTTAAGAGCAGCTTTTGATTATGAAGCAATGGCTCGAGAATTCGTTGTTCAATGACTCCTGCTATCAGTTGGTACCTATATGAAAAGAAGACAATAATGGTTATATTCCACAAAAATGTGGTGGTGCAATGAAGGGTAAGGAAGTGACTTTTCCAGTGCAGTAATACATACCTTAGGTTGGCAGATACTGATAAATATACACCATAAGCAATGCTGGTTGCCAGCATTGGAATATCTTCTGCTTCAGCTGCTGATGATTTATCGACAGCCTTCCGTACATTAATCAACATATTTGTCACTCCTGTACCAATCTGAAAAGGATAGAGCTCAACTTCAGTTTGTATGTCATTTTTTCCTTGGGACTCCTTACTTCCTTTTTAGAAACAATGGGAGGAATGGTTAATTTGTAGGTTTCTCTGTTTGTTGAAAATTACATTTTATTACCTTTATCAAACTCTCTACAGTATCCCTGTGGTTTTATAAGTGTCTCAATGATGTCCCTATCGTCATCTCTCAGTTATTATATTTTGTTGGTGACATGAATGTGTTTATAAGTCATTTTGTGGGCTTTGAAACATATTTTGTTAATATTCTTGCTATGAAGTTATTTTTCTCACTTCATAACAAGTTTGAGCTAAATTAATTCGTTTTCTACCCAAAAATGCGATTAGTATGCTTAGAATATGTGTCTAACAAAATTTGTTAACGAAGCGATAAGTAACAGTGACATCACTGAGATACGTCTAAACCAAGAAGGGTACTGTGAAGATTTTGAAAAGGGTGAGTGTACAACGTAGATTTTCAACGAACACAAGAACATCACATGTAAATCAGAAGTATATTTTGCCCACAGAAGATCTCTTCCTTTTACTTGAAAGTATGTGAATATTCATTTGCAAAATGGTGTACTAGAAGAGACACAGAAGAAATATAGCAATGAGTTTATCAACATAAACTGACCACAGATGAGCTGACTCCGACAGCAAAAAGTTTAGCTCCATTACGCTGCAAAACAAACGAAGATATAATAACTTCATAAGTTCATCATACATCTTTTGCCGGGTGCAAACCTTTTATCATGCTTATTAAGACGAGCTGACAGCATACCATTAGAGCACCAAATCTCTGTAGCAATGAAAATTTAGTTCCTGCCATGGCAATCTGCAGTGTAATTTCAGGATGTCAATATACTACAAATAAACATTGCATCACTTGCTAACCGGAAAAATTAGGTAAATGATCTATAGCGTATAGTTAAAATGATCAACCTGGAATGCATTGTCAGGACAACCATAGAAAAACCGTGCCACAGGTCCTACACTGATTGCGAGAGGTGGTCGCAAGGAAACAGTGGGTGCAGGAAGCCAGACAAGCAAGAAATCTGCAACCAGAGCCATTATCTAACAGCAAGGCACAATTTTGATACATGGGTTATCTACTAATTAAGCAATTGCCAAAAATAAAATTAACAGGATATGATCTGAAGTAATCACTTTAGCATTCATACCACATCAGCTGTCACAAAGTCTAGCTCCTTTTTAAAGTTTTCTTTTCGCTTCTCCAACTCTGCAGCTGTCTGGAGGACAGAAGCAGCACATTATTGTCACTAGTGTTTTTCATATTGAAATGTCTGGACATGACAACAATGGCAAGAAAGACTAGCATTGAAGACGAAAGTTCAATATATTAGAAAGTAACAAATACTCCCTCTGCCGAGTAATGTGACAACTAAATGCACAGAGGTAGTAATTTCGGTATCAAAACTTTTAGAATACCTCAGGCAATACATACTACTATCTTTATAACAAGGTACAATTACATATGGTTCTTCAGATGATATTCATTCTTTATATAAAGCTTCAGCAACACATTCATTAATGTATCTAAAGGCTGATTTGATCGAGAAATTTGTCTCTTTATTAGTTATTCTGGATCGAGCCCAATTCAGATTCCATGCCAAGACCACAATGGTGACTGATGAAGATATTCTATTCATTAATAGTCTGATCAGTATTTGATCAGTAATTAAGTATGTCTCCTGTAGTCTTGTGTGACGTGTTGCACGCTCAAATGCTTATCATTAGGAGTCACTCCTCCATCAATTGTTTTGAAGCAGTATTCCTTCATTTCAATTCCTCTATACACGTAATAACATTTCATATTCTATTATTCAGAAAAGATATTCTAAGTTATCTAGTGTCACTTAAAAAGGGCAATGCATTCGTAGACTACTTGTCACTTTAAAATAGGCAATTATACACTTTCTCCTAGACTCCAACTCAATACAGATAATTTTACCTTACTTTTTCAATGTTATGAATCTTATGATTTATCATATATGTAGCATCGCCAGTACGAGCATAAAATCACTCGTCAATTGATATTAGTAGTGCTCATTTAATATCCAATATTTCCCTCTATTTTCTTATACCATTATAAAGAAAGAATGAAAAAGAATAAGTAATGCCAACCTTGGTGAACATTCCAATACCACATTCAATTCCAACTTTAGTCAAGAAAAGATCATCAGCAAGCAACCGTTCTTTAAACCCACTAAACTGAAGTAACCACCGGAAAATAGGAGACTTCTCCAAGTCTAAGTAACGTCGAAGAATCGAACCCGGGATCCGGCCCGCCTCAACGGCCACAGCCAAGTCTTTAGGCAAGCTATCTAAAGACCTTCCCACCTCTGCAATGGCAAGAATTGCTTCTGCTCTGTTTTTCTCCTCTGCACCATCATCATCATCACCGCCACCGCCACCGCCACCACCTCCACTGATTCCTCCACCATCTCCACCACTAGAGAATATTTGGGTGGTTGAAAGATGGCGTTTTTGGAGGTGGGTCAGTGAGATTTTTGGAGGGGTGAATGTGAATGAAAGTTGTGGTTTGATGGGTGAAAATGGAAAGTTGTTATGGTGGTTAAGTGGGAGGTGAGATGGGGAAAGAGAAGGGAGAAAAGAGAGAGCAACAATGGCCATTTTTGAGTTATATGATTGGAGTTGTGTAAGTAAGATGGTAAGAGTGTTTGATTGAGTGAGTGGGAAGAGAAGGGGAAAGAGAAGGTGTGGTGTGGATGAAGCTGCATGAGGAAAAAAAAGGAGTGAAAAGGCCATCTTGTTAGCATCAAAGTGTGGCATGTAATGTCCAATTGGCCACACTCCCCAAACAAGCCGTTGTTTAGTTAAAGTTTCTACTAGTAGTAACGTTAAGGTACATTCCAAACAACTTCTTGGCAGTTGGCCCCCTTCGAGGATTTTTCAAAGAGAAAAGATGGTCACAGGCTGGCTTGGCCATGGTCACATTGTGACTTGGCCATGAAAATCTATACAGGGGCACGATTTGGATGTTCGTTACTCAAAATCCGTACATTAGATATTGAATCTGTCTATAGTGTGGGAAAAGTGGCGTCCAAAACTTTATTTGCGGTAGTGATCTAGAAAGCAAACACAGGATTCGTTTTCCAGGGAACATCCTTTCATTGCCTAAGTCAGTTCTTAGATCAGAAGTTCAAAACTTGAATGTGAAAACTCTAGTATGAAGTATGTATGGATTGTGGATCTTACTGAGCATATACCTATCTCATGTATTTGCGTGAATGCATGAGTATTTATAGTGGGAACTTGGACATGATTAGACCTACGCTTTTCTTAGGCTTCTGAACTTTTTTAGTTGGCATGGACTTACTTCTTTAAGTTCTCGGAGAGAATGGGATCTTATTGTTATTTGCTCCTTCAGAGGAGTCTGCTGGGAGGTTTTGTCCTATTCAGCTAAGTGGTTCTACTCTGTAGACCCATTCGGCCATTCAGATGTTAAGGATGACTTATTAGTTTCAGTTGAGCTACATCAATTGAATAATCGTCTTCTTAATGATTATCTAGAAGCGCGGATGGTGATGTGAGAGCTCGCATTACTTGATTGATAGGGATTGACAAGAATCACCCTCTTTGATCTTATAAGAAAGGGGAACTAAAAGTTGCCTTTCTATACACTAAATAGGGCAATCAAACTTTTTTGGACTTGGATTGAGTCGGTTTAGACTAGTTTATGGTCATGGTTACTCTAATATATATGATCCTTATTCAAAGAGAGTTCTTAATGTTCACTCTTCAACAAGCAATCAATTGCACTTCAAAGATATGTTTAAAATCTGGAAATAGATCACGTTTATATCATTTTCCTAACTTTGTATACAAAAATCCGTCAACAAATACTTCTACGTGTTTTTAGTCATACACAAAGAAAATGATACACACATCCACGATATAGTACAACTAAAAAAACGAAAGTGGTAATGGGTAAGATACGAATAATTTCCTACTATGGGGGTGTATGGCAAACGGCTTTTGGGTGACTTTTTCATTGGCTTCCGACTTTTGGCTTTTGTTTCTGGTCAAACAACCAAAAAAGTGTTTGGTAAGTGGCTTTTGCAGGAGTTAAAAAATCGGCTTTTCAACCAAAAGCCAGAAGCAATAACAACCACTTTTACCAAACATTTTTTTAACAACCAATAATTATATAGCAGGTCAAACAAGCTACTAAAAAGTCTTGGGTTGTTCATAAATATCAGATCCGAAAATTCGGATATCTGATCCTAAATATAGTGTTTCGGATCACCCTTTTGGCCTTTTCTAATATCCCAAATATCCGAAATATGTTTAAAAAATTGGATATTTTTAGGATATCCAGATAAATATCCGAAAACCCGATCGGATCCGAAATATCCGTTATTTTTTCATTAAATAAAATTGATTTTAAACGTTTTTTTACGAATCGGATAATCCGGGTATTGGATACAAAATTTTGAATATTTGGGTATCCGAAATTTTCGGATTACACTTCTCCCGATCCCAAAATTAAACACCCTTACTAAAACAGCCGGTCAAAACCGACAACATATAAAGCCAGTCGGTCGCTAAACACCCCTATATCTAGAGATTTGCGACCCATCTCTAGAACCTACAAAGTTTCTTGTGCATTGAGCCCAGATTACTTTATGGGTCATGAACCCTAAACCCCAAAAGAAGAAAAATGAATAAGAAAACCACATTAGGCCCAACCATATCAAAGTAGTGATCACAATCCAAGTATGTGAGTCTCTCTCTTCCTCATCTCTACTCTCTTTCTCTTCTTCTTATCTGCTTATTTTATTAATCTGAAACTCCATTCTTCTTCTATTCCTATTTGTATATTTGGATAGGCAAATCAGTTTCCCATTCACTTCAGTCTCTCTTTTTGTGTCTCTGTTACACAAACATGGCTTCTGCTGCACCTCCATCTTTAACCCTCTCTTATTCATGTTCTTCCTATCAGCAAGACCTTACCTTTTATCCCTCTTTTCAGACCCAAAAACCATTCTTTCTCAATTCTTCTCTTTACCCATTAACCATCAATCAAAGAGAAAGAAAATGTCTCAAATGGGTTGATTTTACTTCCCAAAAACAACCCAAGTTTGGTTCTTTTCATGTTGTTGTATCTGCTGTTGCTGCAGAAGCTGATGTTGCTGATACTGCGGAGGAGGAGGAGGATGAAGAGAGTGGTGGTGGTGGTGTTGTTGTTACCTTGCCGAAGTCGAAACCGAAAACGGGCAAAGCTGCTTTGCCTTTGAAGAGAGATAGAGTATCATCTTTATTCTCATTTCTTGCTGTCATTTTTGTGTTTTTAGTATTGATTTTGGGAAATTATGGCTTTTTGATTGATTCTGTTTCTGGGTTTTGGTTTTTGTTTTTGTTGATTGTGTTATTATGATATGATATGCTCCCTCGGTTCCATATTAATTGCAATGTTCGGAATTTTACACTATGCACACATTCCCTATTACCTTTTACGATGATGTATGTAACTATAGTCGTGATCTTGTTACATTCCTCTTGATATGTGCTTTCGTTTTATTAGTTTTACTTGTAGATGATTGAAGATATTAATGGTTAAAGTTGTGGATTGGGAAGCTGTGATTGAAATGTTGCAATTGTAGTGGAGGTAGGTGCTAGGAAATTATAAAAGTGGTTAAGCTATTCCTGGGAAGTTATTGTTTGTGATCACTGCGTATTGTTGGATACTGGTGAACAACTACCTCGTTTGTAGATAGTTAAAAGACATTAATGGTAAAAGTTGTGCATCAGCAAACGTGGAACTTAAAGTGGAACATCTTTGACAAACGGAGGGAGTACAATTAATTTAAATTTAGAGTATTAAACATCATCAAAGCTTGTTGCAATTTGTTTCATTTAATTATTTTAAGATGCTATTGTTTATAAGCCTATATTTGCTATTAAGATTGCTGAGCATGTTTTCACGTATTGCTGTCGCATGAGGTGGTGAAAAGCTGTATTCAAAGTTTAAGATGCCATGTGGACTTAAAATGAATTGTTATTTTAGAAGGATGTTTAGCATGCTTGTTTCTCGGTCGTTCAGAGAAGGGCTTCTGTATCGATGTCCTGATGTTTCTTTGGTATATTGTCAGACGAGGTCCAAGAGGTTCTTAGAGATTCAAAAGCTCAGAGAAATCAAGCAAGAATATGATTTGAAGACAGCGATATCATTGATGAAGCAAATGTCGACGACAAAGTTTGTGGAAACTGCCGAGGCCCATTTCCGATTGAATATTGATCCTAAGTACAACGATCAACAGCTGAGAGCAACTGTAGGTCTCCAAGGACCTAGATAACTTTCGCTCCTCACCCACGACCCACCCCACCCCGAACCAGTTTTTGTTCCTTTTTTTTTTGAAATTTTATGCACTTGTGTTGAAAGTTTTGATGCTGAGAGGTAATGGTATACAGGTGAGTCTGCCGAAAGGAACTGGAACGATTGTTAAGATAGCCGTTCTTGCCCAAGGTATGTACTTCACAAATTTTACGGATTCAGTTGCTCATCAAATGTAGCATGCATGCCACTGGTCTACGGTCTACTTTGCTTGGCACCTCGAAGGTTAAATGGACTATGAGTTCCGCGAGGTAGGTCTGTTATTTACACATTAGGGGAGCTGAGAAAGAGTTTATAACTGTCATATCTTGAAGATTTAACTAGGAGCTATTAGTTAATGAATCTGATGACCAGTAAAGTTGCACAAAATGTTGTATGGTAGAGAAGACTGAAGATCAGATGTTAGGGTTGTGTTCAGCTTTAGGTGTGCTTGGAGCTATGATTTGACAGTTGTACGCCCAAATTCACTTTGACTCGAAGAGAGAAGAATTATATCTGGGAAAAGAGAATGTGCATAATCTGATATATATCATATGTCTTGGGCCCTTGGCAAATTTAGACAATTTTTATCACTCTTGGTTAGCTGCTTTGGGAAATTTGACTGGACATGTATTATGTATATCTTCTCATGGGAGAATATGCCATCTGTGAAGATAGTCACATTGCAGCACATTCTCTTGTTTATGTGATTGTTATTCTTGAGAAAGTTAGAGAGCTAACAGTCTCTTGGACTTTTACATCTTTACTTTTTTACACCGGCCAGATAGAATGCTGTTATGGCATATGTTGTGGCAATAATAGAGGAAAACTCTCAAATAGGATGAGGCGCTTTTCATGTAACCTTGGTTTTTCACCAAATGATATCCTTGAACTGGTCGGAAGCAACATGAAGCTTGTTGTGGATTCAGGATCAGTGAAACGGTGGTGAAACGTGGTCCTTGAAGATGCTATTTTGGTCTTATCATGAAAAAGTCGAATCTGGTATTGTGGTGCAATACAAAATAATAAAATCCCAGTATAACTAACACACATTGCCGCACGTTACAATCTTTTCCGAATAATCTTCACCTATATCTTACGACACTACTTTTTGTGAGAGCGTGCTAGTACTTTTTACCCCTAGTACGCAGGGAGACTTCGGTTGGTTATCAATCTTGTTGGTTCTCAGCTGACACTCCCCGTTTACGAATGTTACTACCTCCGTTTTTATTCAATTGTTGAACTTCCTAAATGAAATTTCCACATATCCTGGTTAAATTCACCAAAATAAAATAAAACCAGACAAAAGCTATAGGATGTCAAACTTCATTTGATTAAAAGCGAATATGAAATCAGTACTGGGGACGTCCTGAAATGGAAAATGAGAGAATGGTTTTTGCTTGGAGGGAGCTTTTATTTATGTCCTTTCCTAGTATTCTACTTAATTGTTCCTCGAGGATTTATATCTCAACCCAGAACTATGATTTTGCAGGAGACAAGATTGACGAAGCCAAAGCTGCAGGAGCAGATATAGTTGGTGGGGAAGATTTGATAGAACAGATAAAGGGAGGATTTATGGACTTCGATAAATTGATTGCAACTTCTGACATGATGGCGAAGGTGTTTCTTTTGTTCAGTCACTTCCTGCTATTACTGGAATTGTCGTAAAATGGTTTCTGAATATGTTTATCGTATGCTTCATGCTTGTTGAATTTGATCTTATCTACTTCGCTGGTCGAAAACTTTTTTTTCTTGTACCCCTTTCCTTTCTCGACTTCAGGACCCATAAACGCAATTTGCTTGGAATTTACCACAGGTTGCCAGTCTAGGAAGAATTCTGGGGCCTCGAGGGCTCATGCCAACTCCCAAAGCTGGTACTGTCACACCAAACATAGCCCAGGTAACACTATTGTTCTCTATTGGTGCATGTTGGAGAAATTAGCTGCTGTGTTTTGGACTTGTTTGCAACGTCAACCCCCTCACAACAGAATTATTAAAAGAAAGAGAAAGAAACGAATTTGCGGTTATGCACAAAAGGCAAGAAGGGGATTTTAAGGCTTTTGCTAATTGAAATGAGGAAATCCAATGCAGAAACGAAAATTTACAATCATTTATTTGTGGAGATTGAAAAATGAAACATTGTACTTTATGATCTTTCAGGCAGTGGAGGAATTCAAGAAGGGTAAGGTGGAGTTTAGAGTTGATAAAACCGGAATCGTTCACATTCCCTTTGGGAAGTTAAACTTTGAGGAAGAGGATCTTCTTGTGAACTTGCTTGCCACAGTTGTATGTTCTTTTTCCGTTTTTTTTTTTTTTACCTTCAATGCATAGATATAATTTTATCTTTCGTGGATTATGTTTTAACATCTGACCTGTATGTTCCAGAAATCAGTGGAGGCGAACAAACCTAGTGGGGCTAAAGGAGTATACTGGAAAAGTGCCCATATTAGCTCATCTATGGGACCTTCTATCAAGCTAAATGTTAGGGAGATGCTTGATTACAAGCTTCCATCAAATGCTTAAGACAGTTTTTCTTGTAAATTTTGTTTGTCAATGTTTTACTTTTGCTTCCTGAAAATGCTGGGGAAGTTTGATGATCTTAGGAGCACGTCGTGCACGAGGTATCTGGGGCTCAAAGACTATGAAATCTTCAGTGACATGGATGTTCTTCGCTAGCAGGCTGACATTGTTATTGTACTTTCGAAGTTGGTACTTGATCTGTGAAAAAAGTTGTATCTTAGTTCTGTACCAGATTTAATTATAGTATGACTGTGGCTCATGTATAGCTTCATTGTGCAAGAGCTTTGCCACTCTTCTTGAAAGATATCTATAATATTATTATACTCAAGTAGAAGCAACTATGATTGGTTTTCCTTGTCATTTCTGCCATAGATTGAAAACGGGGATTTTAATGAACAGTTAGGTGTTGTTTTGTTGTTTTGGTAATTTATTTCCCATAGGAATTAGGATTTCATAGGAATTTAATTCCCTTATAAAATTCCTAGGAATTGAAAATTTTTGTTTGGTTGTCATGTGGGAATTTATATATCACATGAATTGTGAATGACCAAGGGTAGGGTGGGTGAATAAATTCCCATGTTTTGTGGAAAGTTGAAATTCCTATGAATTTCCAATTCTCCCGCTTCTACTTTTACAAGTGAACCAAACAAGACATATAAAAGCAAATTCATGGGAATTTTGAATGCCTATGGAAATTAAGTGCAACCAAACAATACCTTAGTAAATTGCGTTGAACACTATATTGAAGTTCAACATCGATTGAGTAGAAAACCGATCAAGTAGATTCTAGCCATATAATATTTTTTGAAAAATCTACTTTGGGAGTTGTAACTAGGGATGGCAATGGGTCGGATCCGGGTAGGGTCCTTCAGGACCCGAATCCGTTTTTAAAACAAGGACTTGGACCCTATCCGGATCCATTGGGTAATAAAAATAAGGACCCGGAGCCAGATCCATACGGGTCCAAAATGGATTTTTACCTTTTTGCTTCAAATAAACCTAAGAGTTTTTTGTCAGAAACAACCTTTTATAATCACTGTTTTGCGAAAAACATCCTTTTAAAATTTTATTTGCAACTTACAACCTAAAACCTAAATTTTTTTGCGAAATGAAACCTTTTTCTAATTTCCGTCATTGACCGTTAGTTTTAGACCGTTGACCGTTAGTTTCCACCCCAAACCACCCCGACACCACCACTACCCCACCCTAAAACCACCCCCCACCCGAAACCACACCCGAAACCACCCCCAAAACCGGCCTAGCCCACCGGAAACCACCCCCAAAACCGGCCCAGCCCACCCGAAACCACCCCAAAACCCGATACCACCCCCAAAACCACCCCAAAACCAGCCCCAACAGTCACAACCATTCAGGTTAGGGTGTGGGTGGTGGTTTTGGGGTGTTTTTGGGGTGTTTTCGGGTGGTGCCGAGGTGGTGTCGGGGTGGTTTGGGGTGGAAACTAACGGTCATTTAACTGTCAATGACGGAAATTAGCAAAAGGTTTCATTTCGCAAAAAAAATTAGGTTTTAGGTTGTAAGTTGCAAAAACAAAATTAAAAGGTTGTTTTTCGCAAAAAAGTGATTATAAAAGATTGTTTCTGACAAAAAACTCTAAAACTAATTTTCATAATAATTAAAGATTTCAATAACGAAAACAACGTCATTTTACATCTCTAATTGTTGAGTTCAAAAAATCCAACTTTAATACAACAAAAATCCAACCCTAACATTAATAGTTAAAGATAAATAAACAACAAAGTTTAACAACATTACAAAATATTACAACATAAAGTTAAATTTGTTTATGTTAAAAATAATTTTTTAAAAAAATGGGTAAACAGATCTGGATCCGGGTAATACTTTAGGACCCTGTCCATATCCGTTTTTTGAAGCTAGGACCCGAATCCTACTCGGATATGACGGGTCCTAATTTTAAGGACCCAGATCCGCTCAAAACGGATACAGATCCTCGGGTCCATTACCCATCATCCCTAGTTGTAACTAGTGATTAAGTATAAACTGGACGGTATAGGGAAATTTTCTTTGATGGCGCCAATTTTTTTTTGCCACAAGTATCACTTTTTAAAAGAATTTTCAATGACAATTCCTAAGTTATAATTTTTTTAGTGCTAGCAATTAGCAATATCCTCAACTAACACATCAATATACTAACTTTGCATCAAAATACATCGATATACTTAATCATGTGCCAAAACTTCAAGACCATGTTGTCACCCATTCTTCATACAAGGATAGACCTGTCAAAATTCGACCCGACCCAAAACCGACCCGAAAATAGTGGGTTTTGAACACAACTTTTTGACCCGAACCCGATTGTGTCCGAACCCGGGAAAACCGTTTTTTACCCAACCGACCGAAAAATCATTATATTTTTAGAAATAATATGAAATTATGGGAATTTTATTGCTAAAAATAGCTTCAACTAGAGTATTTGGTTCCAAAAATGAATTTTGTTAAATGTGGATTTATTTTTAATGGTTGAATTCAACTATGAATGACTATATTTTATATAACTTACTATTTCCAACGTATATTGTGTATATTTTATTACATATATGACTAAAAAACCAAATGAAAGAAAGAGCAAATACAAATCCCTTAACCCGTTGGGTTGACCCGAAACCGAACACAATGGGTCTTGAACAAGATTTATTCGATCCGAACCCGAGAATATTTTATTTTGACCGGCCCGACCAACCCGTTTGACAGGTCTATACAAGGAGGACCAACATGCAAATAGCAAAAGAAACATGCAAATTAGATTATTATAGCCCTAGCACATGCCTAATTTTATCTAGTATATGTTTGTATCTAACAATTCAAGTCATATTTATCACAATTACGAAGAAATAAACATTTTGAGATGAAAGGACTATGCTTGTGTGATTTCTCCACAAAATTTAACCAATTGTTCACCAAAATCTACAAATAGGATGGTAAACCCAGGTGTACCATGCACACGGTACACCCGGACACAATTACCTACAATTATATACCATACACTCGTGATGATTCTCAAAACTGAAGCTTGCCCCGTTGTTTCCTGCCATCTTCCATAAAGTGTGTGTGTTGTGTAGGTCGCACGTTCAATACGCCATCCCCACCAGTTGCTGTAATATTTTTCTTCTTCCAACATCTGACCCTTGCCAGCTAATTTTTTTTCTCCTTCCACCATTTGAACTTTAGAGCCTTTTGTTTATCCTTTAATATAAATTCGCTTTTAGTAGTTTCCTATGTTTTTCATATTATTTTTACGTTATTTTTTAAAACTCATAAAATAAATTAATTTAAGGCAAATAAAATCCTAGATAAGCAAATGAGTGGAGAAAATCATGGGGAATCGAGATAAATATGAAATGAGATCACATGTGAGTTAATTAAATAAGCACAAAATAACTTTAAGTGAACAATTAAACGAGCAACATGTTTTTGGAATGAGTACAAATATTATGCTCATTTTCTCATGTAAAAATTATTATTGTGCACATTTATATGATTTCTAGAGTACAAAACTGTGAGAGCTTTTTGGTCAAAACATTGCAACTAAAAAAGAACGGAGTTAGTATGTGACATTTCTAGAGTACAAATAGTATGCTCAATTAATATGTATATAGGGTTACCCATTGATGAGTATACGATCTTTCTTTAATAAGCAATTAATATTTGGAATGAGTAACGTATCTTCAAATGAGCAAATATAATGGTAAATACATGTTTAAATGAGTAACCTTGTTTCAAATGAGCAATATTTTTTATTGAGTAGTTTCAAATGATAAACTTTGTTTCCAAATGAGCAACAATTTTTTTAGGGGTTTCAAATGAGCAACATGTTTTTTTGATGGGTTTTAAATGAGCAACTTTATTTTCAAATTTAGAAGCAACTTTATTTCAAAATGAGCATTTTTGTGTTGATTAGTAAACATTCTGATCTCATGTGAGGTAAAATAAATCTGCTCATTTACAAAATGAGCAGTTTTATTCTACTCATTTGATCAAATGAGCCATCTCTTTTTACAGGAAGATCAGTAATCTCATCTTGAGTGAGGTAAAATAAATATGCTCATTTACCAAATGAGCTGTTTTATTTTTCTCATTTGATCAAATGAGCAATCTTTTTCGCACAAGAAGATCAATAAACATTCTGATCTTGAGTGAACTAAAATAAATCTGCTCATTCACAAAATGAGCTGTTTTATTTTACTTATTTGATCAAATGAGCGATCTTTATTTGCACAGGATGATCAATCTACAATCTGATCTTGAGTGAGTTAGAATAAGTCTGCTTTTTAAGAAATAAGCGACTATTATAGGTTATGGTTTTTTTATTCTAAACCCTTATATTTTCATCTAAGCCCTTATTTTTCGCTTCATGAAACAATCATTCATCTTTCTAAAATAATCAATTCCATTTTGAATGAGCAATTTTTGTTTCAGATGAGCAACTGCGTGAACAAGAAAAATAATGAGGGAAGACGACAAAGCAAAAAACATGAGCAATTTTTTTTAATAGTTTTGAAATGAGCAATTTTTCAAATTAGCAATTTCCTAAGCAAGAAAATTAGGGAAAAGATAAATTAAAAAAGAGTAAATTAAAAAAGTAGGGGAATAGACAATAGATGAAAAGGATGTTAAAACAAATTGGAAAAATAAGCGTTCAAGGGGGTTCGAACCCGCGACCTCCTGAACACATTCACTAAGATGGAATGCTAGTGCAACCACTGTGACACACCTTTATTGTAGAATGTTGCGCGGAAATAGTATTAGAACTTTCCTACTGAATTTCTCGTTAATTATCATAATGCCACCAGGTGTACCGTGCGCACTGTACACCCGGGTGTACCATGCATGGTCTCACCAAAACCACCCTCAATCAAATGCAAAAATGTGACCTAAGGTCTACCACCGAGAAACATTAAAACATGGGGACTACAGCATAATTTTTTTTAACAAAGCGCTATTAGTGATATTAAAACCTCGAAGCTATCAAAGATAATCTTTCATCAAAGCATTACATATAGAGATAAAATTATAGTGATATTGTTTATAAGAATACTCCCTTCTTAACTAAATTGTAAGCACCAAGCAAGACTTAATCAAGTGATTTCAAATTTGACATTATGACTTCAAAGTCATGGGATCATGACTCACTAGGGGCATTTGGAGATGGGGATTTTCCCTTACTTTCCTCCTACTCCCAAGTTCCGAATATCTGGCCTGCAAATACGACTGGGAAACTAAAAGAGTTGAATTTTGATTATAGTCCTTTTGCTTACCAATTAAAAGAATAAAAATTAGACCATAAGCAAGAAAATATAAATTACAGAAGTTAGCCCGCACTTTTTGTTCAGCTTTCAAATGCCCATCCAGGTAAACAGCAGCTAGGAACCAACGATAAGATGTATAGCTACAGTTCCAAACCAAAGATAAGATGTAATGTTACAGCTCCAAACTGATGTACTTGCACCCAAAAAAATTGATGCATTGTTAGCACCCAAAAAAATGATGTAATGTTAAAATGCGCACTCGTTATAGCTCTCATGTCTGGAAAACACTGAGTGATAAACTAATTACATGAGATAAATAATGACAAAACTATATCCTAAAAGGGAAATCAATCCTAATTACACGAGTGGGTTTTCTAATTTGTACAGTTCATCAAAACTACCACGAACACAAAGACGAACAGAAAGATCTTCAGCATTGAGCTTGACTCAGTTGTCCAATGACAGTACCCCAACATTCTCCATTGCTCCACACTAAAAGTACAGGAAAGGATAACAAAAGGATTTCTTGTCAGCATGGATAATCAGGTTAAACATTATACTAATTAGGTTCTTTATGATGGACACTAACCTTTCGCAGGCTCCTCAATCCATGGACCATTCATGATATTCAAGATGCTACAAGCTTCACTATACTCTAGGTCAGGCAGCAATTTGGGTGTCAACAAAAAACACCTGTGAAATATACCAGACAATAGGACTTGTCACGTAAATAACATATCTTGTATACATAGAGTACTAGCCTCATATGCACGTGATGCATGCAAAAGAGTAATATGTAAGGATTTGGGAGAAACTACATTGTAAATTTGTAATCTCTCTCGTGAAGTGAGCTTTTTAAAAATTAATCGTTATGTTTTAGTAATTTCACTGTTAGAGGGTATAATTGCAATCTAAAAGTAATTTAAATAGCGAAACAATATAAAAATACATAAAAAGTGACTATCAAATATTAGAGGATAAATTAGGAATAGTTATCTAAGAACAAAATGCCAAAAAAGACAAAAAAATCTTTTCCAAAGATTAATAGATGTTTGTAATAAAAAACTTAATTCCTTAATTAGGGGAAATTGATCTTCCTTGATTTATTTTATTTGTTTTTTCTTTTCTTATTTTTGGTATCCACCCCCTTCTCTTTCCTTATAGTATAGAGATAAATAAAGAATTGTAATATATCTTGAACAAATCCGGCTTATCTCCATTTGTTCAGAGACCAATATATTATCTCCAATTGTTATCATGAATAGTTAAAGGACTGACAGATCTCTAGAATGAATGTGCTAATTAAATGCAGCAGAAATTACATTGACCCCTCCTACTTTTGAACTTTGGCTGAAAAGGTAGGTCACACTTGGTAGTAATCTTAGAAGAAAGCATTCTTAGACCTTCAGATATAGTCTCAAAGAGGCTTGACACAGGAACTACAAACTAGGAACTAGGAACTAGGAAGGAGGATTGCTTAGACTGTGAACATTGAACGAGCTCTTGGCTTTCGTCTCAATACCTACTTTGGTCTGCCCCATAAATGGAGCTCTAAATCTTAACAAAATCATATCACATTGAAATCACTGACTAATTATACTTAAAAAATGTCTAGAAGGAAACATTGTTGGTGGATATCAGAAGAAAGCAGGAATTTGTGATTCTTGAAGATATCATGTTTCAGGGGAAGTAGACTGATAATATGTTTGGTTTTGCTGAAAAGGAAAGCGCTGCTTCCATTAGGGTTCCGTTTGGTAGAGTGTCAAACATTTTCATGGAAAACTATTTTCCTCTATTATCAGTTTTACATTGTTTGGTTTGCAAAGGGATGTAAAACTATTTTCCCATGGAGTAAAATAGCTCTCCAATGATGGAAAACCATTTTCCCTTTAAGATGAGGGGACAACTGCTCCTTTTTTCTTACTTTCCTTTTTACATTCCTTCCACCACCTCCTTACTTTTCCTTTCATTTTCCTTTTTTCCATCATATTTCTTAAATGGTACTAAACAGTGGAAAATTAATTTTGCAATTGTCTTTTTCGTTGAAATTGTTTTCCATGAAAATCAATTTACATTGAAAATGTTTTACACCCAATCAAACGGAGCCTAGGTGTAAATTTGTACCGAATCTTGTATGCTTAGGGAATTTAATCACCCAATTCTATAGAAAGTATAACTTTTGACTACCCAGGTCCAGCCAACCAAATAAAACAGGAAAACTTTCTATCCACTTCTGGCAACAAATTGAAACCAGTTTACTGAAATGTGTAGCAAGTTGTAGTCATTGATCCAGCCTAAAATTGAGCCTATGAGACACATCATATAGATTACACTAAACAAGATAAAATTACAATCTTGACAGAGAAAGACTACTTCCCGTCAAAGTTCTGAAGTCCCAATGTGTTACAATTCAACCTGCTTTTATATGTATTTTCCTTAGTTTATGCTTTCTTATGCTTTAGTTTATGTTTTAGTACTCTTGTATAGGCTTAAGGTTCCATTATTGAGTTACTGCAAAACCAGTGTTCACTAGAAATATGTACTAGCTCACACTTAAGCCTCTTTAGGGTGAGATGACGAATGAAATGTTTGTTCAACACTTAGGCCTCCTATCAGTTGTGTGATTGCTTTATAATATTGTGTTGTTATTGTTTGCCAACTTAGAGGTTGTGCCACCACTTATTATAAAGCGTTCACCCAAATTCAAAACAGGTACATCTCGTCGTCGGCCCCGCTCGTGCCCGCCTTGCGCACACGAGACCCCCAATCGACCCTCTTCTCGTGCTCTTGTCGCCAACAGGAAAGAGTACCCTTTCAGATGCCGAGGCTCGTGAGAAGAGACCCTTTTCCGCAGTAAGGCTAGCGCACTTGCCCACATAAGGCAAGGGTGTGCCGCACGTTCCAAGGTCAAAACTCTCGGACCGTGATACAATGACCATGATGAAACATTACAAGAAGTCACAACAGGGACGGCCTACTTCCCATCAAAACTCTGAAGTTCCAATTACCATGATAACTCACCACAAGTCAAAGAATCAGAAATGCAAGTTTTCAGAATAATCCAACTGCAGAATAGTTAACTAAAACCATGTCAGACAATAAAAGTTGGGGAAAACAGATTGTTCTTACTGTGGTGTATTAATTTGACTGGCAGCTCTCACCAATTGCTGAAACATCTTTCTTTCATTGATGGGGTCCATTCCTAGAGTAGAGCCAGGACTAAATAAGCAAAAATTTTGTTTACAATAGTTAGTTCTTCAAGTTATAGTGCAGGAATTACCTTGATTAATTTCATCAACCACTCTAAAGGGGCAATTCGTAAGATCTTGTAGAGAAACAAGGTACAGTATGGTCGAAACTGAACGCTCCTACAGGTAGTCAGGTACAATCACAAGATGTCATTATGTACAATTAGCTTGTATTCAGTACTCAGAAAAACAACTTGATTATGTTAAGTACCCCTCCTGATTGATGATGGGCACTAAGGACTTGCAGTTGTCCAGCTTGCCTGGAAAACACGAAGAGGAACTAATCAGATATGCAAAGCGTCAGAACAGATGCCACTTCAATATGCTTAGTTGATCTGAAAGGAGATACAGAAGTTTAATTTTCAAGAAAATACCCCCTTCATCAGATTCTATAACTTTTATCAAACCTTTTCGGCCTCCCGCTCCCCCCCCCAAAGAATATTTTAGGAGGGAAACCCATACAAGCATTAGCATTAAAATTATGTAACACCCGTTGAAACCTGAGGCATTAGCCGGTCGTCGAAGTCGAAGTGACTGGCGATGATTTCGGGCTTTAAGGAAATGAGTGTGAAATCTTTTAAAGGTTGAGTGTAAACCATGCATGTATATGCTGTCTTAAATTGTTTATGACTTGCATTCTCTTCCTTGCTTCTATTGTTTCTCTCCTTTTCATGAATTTTGAGATTTTATGGTCTGATTTTACCTAGTTAGGGCCTCTTCTATGTTACTCAGACACGGATTGAGTGTCTACTCGGATACGGGTGTCCAAGTGTCCGACTCGGCTATTTTGTAGAAAAAGGTCAAGTTTTTAGTTTAAAATGAAGTCCCAAGTGAAGTGTCATGTCGGATACGACACGACACCCGATTTTTGAGGTAAATGAAGGTGTCGGAGTAACATAGGACCTGTTCATTGCAGCTGAAGAAATTAATGCAGTAAAATTCAGTTTTAATTAGCAATATCATTTTCAATTATTACAAGACAGTTTCAATTAGTACAAGTCAGTTTCAAAACAACCAGTAAACTGCAGAAGAAAAAACATTAGAGAATCGGCAAAAATTCATTTTGAATCAGTATAATCCGTTTTACTTAAAATCAGTCACAATTAGGAATATTTCGGTCTACTAAAATTCAGGTGTAGCTGTGTAAGTGAATAGGGCCTTGAAGTGTGTCATTTTACAATAACTAGTATCATCTTTTAGGAGTTCTATATCCACTAGCATGTTTCAAGGTATGGTATATTCACCTTGTGAAAGTTGGGAGATAAGTGTGCAAGAAATGCTATTCTTCTAATTTTCCCCCCTGTACTTGCCTGCGGGGATGGCTAATACTTTGGCAGAGCATGGTGACGGCTTTGGCTGATGCTAGTGTGATGTTGGTGTTGCGTGTGTACAATAGGCTGGGCAGTCGAGGTGGACTGCTGGGGGTATGCTGGAGACCTAAGCTAGCCCACAGCGAGCTAGACGAGCTGCAAACAGTGGCTGGGAGCTGAGCGCGGTAGCAGCCGAGTAGACAAGCAGCTAGTTCTGTGTCGTGGGCGTGTGGGGCTGTTGTGCGGACTTGGCTCCGCAAAAGGACGTCAATGATGTGTGTCTGCATCGTCTTATAATAATATGATATAGACTGCCACAGGTAGGGACTGCCGCCCTCTGGCCTCTAGCATGCATGGTGATGAGCAAATGAATTCAGGGGTCCTTGTTTCTGTTCTAATGGAAAAATCTAACGTTGGGGGATGATATTTAGTTTGAATTTTAGGTTTCATGAATCGTGCATCAAAAGTTATTGAACGAGTTAGTCTTTTGATTTTTCTCAGCTACATCTACAAGCTAGTTTAAACAAGATGAATGTTTTCCTTCCAATGATCAAGTATTGTTGGTTAATGGAAACTTATACTTGTATTATGTGGTTCGAATTAGGAAGAATTGACTTCTTGACCTATATGAAGTATTTGATTAATTTGGGGTTATTGAGGTAAATTCGATGAAATTTTATAAATTAGGAATATTTGACGATACTTATTTTGTGGTAAGGTAAGACCTCTTACCTCGTTCAGGATAAATGAAAGCTTCAGATAGGATATAATGTGAATATGGCTAGATTGGGGACTTGGCACAGTTAGACATGAGCTGGCACGACACACTGGCCTTGTGCCCATGCCGAGTGAGCCAGACGTAAGACCAAGGCCCACACACGATATGAAACACAGTCCCATCGTGTAGTGCTTATGATTTCATGCCTAAGTATGTGTACTGTGTCATACCTTGCTTTGTCATTAAAAATGTGGCTTCAGCCAACCACGCACTGTACAGTGTTGTGCCGACCTTATTACCGGTGCCGTTATTCCGTGTTGGATCGTTTCGTGCTTCGAGCTTCCCAGCCAGTGCCATCTTTACTATCACATGGAATATTACTCCCCACATGTCATAATACAGGACACCTTCCCCTTTAGCGATCGAACTTTGACCCTCAATGTCTCCCAAGATTAAAAAAAAATATATATATATATATATACTCAAATACTTTTTTAACACAATTCAAAAGATTATTGTATAGGTTTATCACTATAGACTGAGTCACTGAGGGGGTTAATGGTCAAAGAAAAATCTCAATAATGTGGATGCCATAAATAGTGAAGCAATAAGAATAAGATTAGCAACTCAGTAACGAGCATGCCATCATTCCCAATGATTGAATTCTGCATTAATGCTCATTGACAAAAATAGCTTATTGTTTATTTGTCTTCAAAGCAACTCCAATTAGCAACTGATGTTGGAACTTGGAAGCCCTGAGTTTGCTTAGCAGAAGATTCTTCACCATTATTATGATTTCATATTTTCAAATAAAAGCAATAAAAGTCACAAAGTATCAGCTCTCAAACTGAGGCATGCATGTCTTTATAGCAAAGACAAACTCTACAATTATTTCTTTGTAGATCGGTTTCTCAACAAAAAGAATGTGCAGATAAAAAGTGGTGAGTGAATCTGTCCACGTACTACTGCAAGTAAGACGCAATGCAAGTATGTAGTTTAAAGGATATAAGAAGTTCAGATTTGTGAAACCCTTCAGGAGTTTGACTCTAAGATCATGCAGTTAGCTTAAAGTAGTGGGCGTCCTTGCACTAAAAGTCAAGGAACTGGGTGAATCATTAAGAAATTAGAGAATACCTTGTGGTCCACTTCTACTCTATCATGGACCGGTCATAGCACAATGCTTTTATTCCTCAAAACTAGTTTCCTCCATTACACTGAAATACAGTATCTTTATAGTGATGCTTTTTGGTGCCCATCATATAAAAATTGTGAAGGACTTAATCAAGAGCAGGGAAGATCATAGAATTCGAGTGCAACCCAAGAATTCCATTTAACTAGATATTAAAGACTTATCACACCACCCATAAGTCATCCTCTCATTTCCTAGTATCTGCTTAATGCTAAGAGACCAATAAATACACAGAAGGAAGAAATGGCAGAGAAACACAGACGACCACAAGCGCCTTATACTGAAAGATAGTCAAATAGGAGGTAGCACAGCATTGAAAACAAATTACCTGAACTTAACTTTTATAACGATGCCGTACGCACCATAGTCCATGTCATGCTCATCTATCAATAAATAGAAGATTTATCAGACTAGTGACCAAGACAATTATCTTCTCAACCACTAATGTTTCGTTTCAAGACAGCACAACTAATACCTAGTGATACTTCTCCAGCGACAGCCATCTCCTGGAAGTTATGACCAAATGTTCCATTGATTTGTGAAACAAGATTCCGTAACGTCGGAAGCCAACTAGCCTGACGCCAGAAGTACACTGTTGTAAACTACAAGTTTATACTAGAGAAAGCTATAGCAGAAAGACTTAAACTACGAACAGGAGAGCCAGCATAATGGAGCAAGGTTTCAAGGTAACAGCATGCTGACAAAAGTTCCAAAATCTCAAAATTCAGTAAAAGCAAATCACCTTCAAAGCATCTATGTCAGCCAAAAGAGTCCTTAATCCATGTTCCTCTTCTTCAAGTGTTTTCGCCAGGGCTTCAATCTTTCTTGCATAACAGCACACAATTAACATAAAAGTGCGACCAGATAAATGTTGTACTCAATCGATGGAAGGCATTACCTTCCTCTGTCTCATTTCATATTCTGCCAAAACGTTCTTATTGAGGGGATCAATGTTATTTGCTTTATCCATAGTATCTTGGATAGCAGCCTCAAGTTCCTCAACTGTAGCAGGCATCTGAAGCTAACAAAAAAGGCATGCATGTAGCTCGAGAAGATACGTCGTTCAATTGTTAGAAGTTACTTACATAAAGCTCTTATTAGAGAATAGAGATTTAAGCATGTCCAGAATTAGCATCAACCCTGTTAGTCTTTCAATATAGCATGTCCATGGTATGCAAGAGCTTGTCTTGCAAGAGACCGCCTAATTATAATATTAAAATTAGGCAGGCCTAAACCAAGGCCCAATAGATATTACAACAGCCCATCCACTCTCCTTCCCAGTTCAAACAAAATACAATAAAAAGTAGTAACTTCATCGTTAATAAGTAACTATTAAATGTCAATTAGTGATCATTATATGCCAAATGTCAAAAGTGACTATTAAAGCATAAGTTTGTCCACTAAGTAAGTAAATTACTAGCATTTTTCATTTAGGCACTAGTTTAATTGGTGCCTAATTCTACCCATTTAGTACTTTAACTTTGTCTTCCATTGAAACATAAGAGACTAAATTAACATACGTCAATAAGGGGCTACTTTCATCCATTAAGTCATTAAGTTAATCCATTTAGAGCCTAATTTGAATTCACATCAGATAAAATTCAACTTAATAATAAACATAATACTGAACAACTAATAAATTGCAAGTAGTCCCTAATTTAATCCATTTCAGCACCACTTTAATCAATATAAGTAATGGTTAGTTTAATTAGGCCCAACCATTTATATACTTGGATCTAGTAACTTAATTCATTAAGTAGTAAAATCAGAAGTTAGGAGGCAAAGGGAACTCCCCTTGTTCCAGCCTTGGTCACGAGAAGCAGAGAAGAGAGGGAAAGCGGACGGCTGCCTGAGTGTGGTGTTCCGGCGTGTCGTCAGCGGTGGCGACAAGGCTGTTTGTGTCACGGCAGATGGTGGCTGAGGCTGGTGTGGCTGAGGTGTGGTGGGGGCTGCAGTGCTGCACCTAAACAGGGGAAGAAAGAGTGTGGCGAGGCAGGAGTGGTGCGAGAGCGACGGATCGTGAGAGCTCGTGGTGTTGCGGGTGGTTGTAAGGCTGCGTTTGGTGGCTAACTGGAGGTTGATGGTGGTGGTTCTGTCTGGCGGTGCTGCAGCCTGGACTGGGAGGAAGGAAAAGAACAGAAAGAGGAATAGGGGAAGAAGCGAAGGAAGGAAGAAGGGGAAAGGGGAGTTTTGGGTGATTGGGCTTTGTTGTCTATTGGGTTTGGGCTGCCTAATTATAATGTTGTAATTAAGCAGTCTTTCTCAATTATTTGTGGGTATGCAAAGTTGGCATAGTTTTAAAACAAAACATTGATATTTATGGCAGAAGAGTACACCTCCAGGGAAAATGATCAAAAGCTAGCTAACATTACAAGGGAAAGTTCCAAGATAACAGTTTGAACTGCAGTCTGTCTCTCAGAATATTGGTGGCATGTCTGAATGATGGTAAGAGGTCACTGGTGTTGACAGCCCTCTGAATTCTCGTTCAAAGTTGGATGGATAGGTAGTCAGTCTACCTAATTTATGGTCTGTGTGTGAAGGTCTGGAGGATTATGTGCCCTGGCTAGCCTTCTATCTGCAAATCTGCTAACCGACAGACGATCCATGGGTCTACAGGAGCTACCCATTTCGATCAATTAGCCAAGGTTGTGACCAGATACAAAACCGGTTCACCGGGGTGGAGCACAGTCCGCCAAAATCGGCAGTTCTGGGTAAAGAGTTACGATCGCAAGCCACTCCCAAAGTTATGTTAGAAAGGTCAGTGGCAGAGGTGGCGGACAAAGCAAGCAGTGCCACAAATCCAATAAGTATTCTAATAACTCAGGTTCTTCTATTTAGACGAGTGCTGATTACTATACACTACGAGAGTGTTTGGTTGGACGGGAAAGTAGTTTTCCCGAATTCCTCTATTTGGTTTATGAATGGTGGAAAACAGTTTCCCTAATGGTAGAAAATATTTCCTTCCTGAATGAAGGGAAAACACATTTTCCTTCCTATATCTAATCTTCTCCTTTCCATCCTCCCATCTATCATCCCCTTTTATTTCAATTCACCCTTTCCTCTCTAACTTTTCATGTAAGGAACCAAACAAGGGAGAACTAATCTACAATTGTGTAATCTGCAGGAAAATGGTTTTTCACGGAAAATCATTTTCAATTAAAATGGTCGACCAAACAGAGCCTAAGTTGGCCATTCGGACAAAGTGCCATTGGTATAGTTTGACAAGTCTGCTAAAGAACTTTGTGAAATCATGCTATGAGGACTCTGATGGAGGATATTAAAATAAATCAGGAAGTAACAAAAATACTACCTCAGCTGTCACATATATTCAAGTTAATTAAGAAAGGCAAATGGTTAGCGTTGTCACGTATAGGAACATTACGCTTATATTTTGTTAGAATGTGCGAGAAGAATCATTAAAATACGAAATAGACCTTAACAAAGGCCTCCTTAATATCAGGAGTGATCTTCACAATAGATTCTGCATATTTCTTGGCATTTACAAGCCGCTCCTTCTGACGTTCCATTTCTTTCGCACCTGATTAGCAAACAAGGTAGAGGACTTAAAACCACTTCTACACACGGGTATAGTCTGAACCAGTCCAAAAGAATATAAATAAGAATCACAGACATTGAAAGACTGGTGTCATTGATATAGCTTTTGAACAAAACCATTAAACCCAAAAAAAGATACATAAAAAATGGCAGGAAAAGTGAAAAATAAGGTGAACAAGAAACAGAACAAAATCTAACACCCTCGAACAATTCACATCTGCATAAGCAAAAGCCTGCACATCAACTTTGGCAGACCATCTGCTGACAAATAGGGGACCGGCCATCAAATTTTTGAATTGGGGTGCCAAAAGTTTGAACAGCGCCCCCTCCACAAAATTTTTGGAATGTATTTATCGCATCATGAGCACTCGTCTCAAGTCAGGCTAAGGCAATCATTTCTCTCAAAAACTGGATTGATTTTGAAAGATACAGATAGACTGAATGCAGGGATCACTTTTCAGGAATAGCCATATTGCATTTTTCTACAGCACTAATGTCTAGAAGATGATTCCCACCAAGGCCCCTGGGCAGTGTAATAGGGGTCAAGTGTCCACAGCTAAATTCTCGCAGTACCAAAGAGATTTCCATCTCAACCCTTAAATCTGATTGCAGTGGCTGTAAACTGATTCACAACAAACAAGCGTATAAACTTTAACAAGCCATTTTCATTTAGTCCATCATAATTCAGAGCCAAATAATAGTGGGTCTACAGGCCAGTCGGAAATGGATTAGCACTAAGCATTTTTCTAGTCTATATAATGTCCATAAAACAAGCACCATCCACAAAACATTTTCTGCTTTCCACAACATCCAAATAGTATAAACATCTGGAGGGGCATAAAAAAGATTTTCCCACCCTTAAAGATCGGTTCAAAAGAGAAAAAACTTAACAATCTTACAGACATCCAACAGACGGATGATTCACAAGTTTTGCATGAATGCACGGACTGGCCGGAAGGCTAATCACACTTACATTGCTGCACGTGCTCAGTTGCTTGCATCGCAAAAGTCTCTTGCTGCTTCATTTCCATTTCAGACTCTCGTATCTAAAGAAGAATGCCACGATTAAGATTTTACCAAAATGGACAAAACAAAGAAGATATTTTCAGAATGCCTTGCATAGTAGATGAATGTGAGAGAAAAGAAGCATGACACAGCCAAGCCTGAGAAAAAGCAAGCCTAGACATATTCCTCTTGTTCAGATATACTCATAGCTTTTAACTACAGCTCCATGACCACAAAATCCTATCACAGTAAACAAAGGGGTAACAACTTATACTCCCGAGAGATAATTTTTATCTCAATCAGTTCTGACTCAACATATTCTGGAAGTAAGCCTTCCAGATAAAAGCTTCAATGATCAAAACAATCTGTCCCAAAGTCCCAATTGGTACATTTTTCCTTTTTTAGCAGTTTGTTTTAGAGTATCAGTAAATAAAGGCTGAAGAGGAGATAGAGTTAAGATCTTATGGAAAGATTTGTTACAGCAATACGCAGTTGAAATCATCAAAAGATCAATAAAAAACAGACTTAATTTGGTTATTCTCCGCAAGGCAACAAGCTTTTAACCTGTAACTCTTTCGAATTGGAACAGTTAGATCCCTGTCTATCAATCTTATTATGAAATAGTGACCAGATTTACTCTTATTGTTTACTAATTTGGCCTTCGAGTCGCTAACCTAAAATCTTTAATTAGAGGGTCACATTTCCAAATCAAAGGCATCAAATGCATCAGCACATATAGTATCAGACCATTTGTTACATACCTAAGTAAATTCATCATGCAGGTAATTAAGAGACAAACACAGAGGGGATGGGAGATGATAAATACTTCACGAAAACTGAAAAGCATATGACCAAAAAGAATGTCCTTACAAAGATAATCCAGAATCAGGATGCACAAAGAAATAAAAATTGATTCATTCAGATATGGAAGTCACTTATTTAAGCTGTACCTCAGTGTTGAGAGTATTGTCAAATTATTTAAAGACAACAGCACAAAAGACCAACTACACAATAACTGATGTTTCCAGAAATCTTCATTTTTGAGACTTGATTTTCTCTAATTTTCTTACTACAAGTACACAAACTACTAGGCCCTTAAATACGCTTTCTTAAGCAGCAGATCGCTTTTGTCCATCCCATCAGACAGACAACTCGACCAACAAAACAGACACAAAGCACAAAAGGGCTATCATATGAATCAATTAATATAGATGGCAAAAATAAATGATACACCAAAATCAACATAATGAAAGGAATAACTACCTTTGCATCGATTTCTATAGCGGAGAGGCGTTTTTCAGCAAAATTCCATTTGTGCGAAAGAGCCTCCATAAGTAAATTCTGAAAAGCGAAGGGAAAAAGTAGAGGAAACAGCTTGAATAAATTCATAAACTTTTTGACGACTGTGATATTATGCATCTAAAACTAAAGTCAACCATAAGAAACAGCAAAAGAGAGCTTAACCTTGATCGCGAATGCGTTATTAAGCCGCTGGTTATTCAAATTTACAGCTTGATCAGCAAGACTAGCAATCTGACTATCAACATCCCCCTCCTCTTCAATGGATTTCAATCTAGTCCTCTTCTGGTCTAGACCATAATGATCATGAAAAAGGCTATAATACATGTTGAATTTCGGAGAAGATCAAGCAAGCTATGTATTAAAAAGACTTACGAATGCGGTTTTCCATCTCCTTCCGCTTTTTCTTCTCATGCAGTACCCTAGCGCACACTTCCTCCTGTAAAGATTAGCAAACAAATAAATAAGACTTGAAGATTCAAAAAGGTTGACACTTAATTTCTGCTCCGTTCAAGCATACCCTCTGTCTGCGATATTTAGCAGCTTCATTTTCAATCTGGCTAAGCTCAAACTGCAGAGTTTTCAGACTTCTGTCAAGTTCATCGATTGTCTGTTCGAGCTCAATTTTCCTGGACCTGAGACTCTCAATTTCTGAATTATCTGAACCTGCAAGCATGATTCCACATAGTCTAAGTCACCATCTAACGCTGCAGACTTATAGAAGAAGCAATAAAAGTATGTTGGAGTGGTGGTTGGAGCTCTCTCTTCCATACTTGGAGTTGTACGTTCGAATATTCAAGTTGACATTTTTTTTAACATATGAGAATGATGTTGATAGAATGCCATTGAAATAGGGATGTTGACACGTGGCGGACGACAACTCTTGCCTATGCTTGTTAATATATAGATAGATAGATAAGCAGGCATACAAAAGCCAAAGCTTACCGCATGAAAGAAGTTTGAATCTAGAAACCGGCACCACACTAGCGGACACATGATGACCATATCTAGATCGGGACCAACTATAGTGGTTAGCTGGAGTCCAAAAATCAAGTATTCCCAATTTTTCAACCTCATCAGCCCTCCGATCAGTTTCCTCGGTACCAATGTACTGAAGAATTAGGACGGGATGTTAATAAAATGAATTCAAAGAAGCAATAAAATGCCTGTTTCTTTTTTAAGAAAATAATTCATAATACTTTCACACCCTACGCTAAGGCCATAAAAATTTAGAATTCTCAAGCAAGAGGGACAGTGACCATACAGAATGATCAAGACCGAACTGACTAATCAAAACCTCCGTGACAGCAGCTGGAGCATCAAAAATTTGATCAAGCCTAGTATGTATTCCAAGCTTACGCATCTGCCAAATAATAAATCAATAATAACCCAAGGCAGAAACACTAGCTATCTCAATGCAAAAATAAACGAAAGCCTTCAAAGTACACACCTCTTCAGATATTCGAGGAGGATCTCTACTCCGTTGATCGTTTTGCACATAATTTAGAATTGGGACATCAAATGATTTCATGTTTTTCACCAGAAAGTCTCGATCACCAGGATCTTGAGTGATGAATGACTAAAACGTAAAATAAGATGGTTTTAATTTACTGGCAGAGAGAAAAAGGGACAGGAAATCAACAAGGCCTGAGTACACTATTGTTAAATCAGAGAAATGCAAATGAAAAGTACAACTTACTAAACAATAAAGACGGCTACCTAGGTCCAGATAAGAAGATATATAGGCTTGCATAAATAAACCATAACAGCAATATTCTCACTGTTGGTAGTGCAAGAAATTCAAATACCACATACTCCCTCCGTCCCTTGATGTTTGGCCCAATCCCTTTTGGTTACTTTTTTAAGAGTTATATTGAGTGGGTAGGTGTTTTTGTACTATTGTGTGCAGTGTAGGAGAAAACATAGAGAGAGATTATGAGGACCATGTCACCTAAAAAGGAACTGGAGTATTTTAAAGAACAAACCAAAAAGGAAGTGGGTACGGTCAGGCTCAAAACGAAAATTCACACAATGGCTCTAACCTTCGGAGGAACACTATCTTACAAATAAAACTAACCACCAGGAAAAGCGATACCATGGAGGAAAAGATAAGCAAAAGAAAAAGGACTTGCAAGAAAAAGCTTGCTGAAGATCACCCACCCACAACCTAAATCAAGCACCTCTAATAATCGAGGAAACAGAACCTTGAAACTCAAGGTACACTCATCTATCTCCCTACCTTGAAGATGCCTCAGCAATTGAAGTTCCCAAACATTGCTAGAGTGGAAAGTGGAAATAGGACTGCCATTGTGAAGTTGAAATTAACATGAGAAAGAAAATCGGACACAAAACAGTTGCTCCCATCTCCAAACATTCTCCCAAAATCTAGTTCAGTGACCATTCCCAAGCTTAAGGACACCCTACGACGGCTATGAGGCCTTTAGTTTTCTAACTTTTTCATAAAAACTAAACAAGTCCTAGTTATTACTTCTATACTTGTGCACGTGACTACACTAATGCTTAGGTTAAACTCACAAAAATGAAAAGCAAAATAAAAAAAAAAGAGGGAAGAACGTGACTGTCAACTTCAGTCACCATCAGTCAGTCACCATGGGAGAGGAAGAAACGAAGCAGCAGCCACCAACGACGACGAACTCCGATGCTCAGGTAGGAAGCTTCGGAGATGAAGTCATCATCTTACACGAAATTGCTCGTAGAACAAAAGCCCTAAGGTAACTTATACTAATTTAAACAAATTCCTACACTAATTTCAGATCTAGGTTTCGAAAACTAACCCTAAATCACGATTTCTTTTCATCTTCTTCGATCCTTCTCTCTCAATCAACGATGAAAATGCTAGCCCTAAATTGTTCATAGAACAAAAGCCCTAAAGTAAGAGAATTCACTAACCCACTCATTCCAATTCGCGAATTACAACGATTAAATTGGAACGAGCGACTTAGTTCGAAATTCGCATGGGTACCCAGCGAATTATGTGACACTGCTTTTGATCAGGGAACGGGAACGAGAATTAGAAAAAGAAGTCAAAAAGTCTACATTACCCAAAAGATAAACATCAATATATCTTCTCGACCCCCTTTTTCTGGTTTCACAATCACAATGGCGATACTGAAAAGTACCAGAAAAGAGGGGAGCATTATCCCTCACCCCAGCCCCTATCTCCAAACTCACGTCACCCATCCCAAATAATTTTTTTTAAAGAAGGCTGTTCTACAGTATGGTCATCTGTAATACAAAAAACAGAGACAGTAGTATTCCAATTCCGGCAAGCCCACAAGCAAGTTACCCTGCGACCAGTGAGAAAAGACCAATGAGACTAAGCATACCTTCCATATGTAAAACGGAACTTGGCCCCCCAAGTAGTCAGCATGAGACTGATCCTTGACAGTAACCTATATTGGCACAGCAGAAAAGAGACAATTTTCAAAAGTATCATCTAACTGGAAAGCCATCATCACAGACTCCCAGCATTTTCATATAACTCAAGCATCATAATATTGCAGTAATTTTAAAACTTGCCTTAAATACAACAATATACGCAGATTAAAATAATTAAAATAGAAGTAGATTGTCCTCAGACTCATTTACCAAAAATGATAAGAAATTTAGATAATTTTCAAATGCATCATCGTTTGAAGAGCAATTAAACCACCCCAAGAGAAAAAAAACGCACAAACATGAAAATATTGAAGCTCACACTTATTCATATTGAGAATCCATAATGCCTAATCAGAAGATAGAGTTCTTTTCGTCAAGCTTCAACACCAGCTTTGAAAATGACTCCATTCCGGTAATAATAAAAAAAGGTAAAAAGTCGGTGCATAGAGCGAGATGGACATATATTCACAGATGATTTTCCCTCACATGCATGTCACATGATCAACTTTGTCTTATGCAAATTGAAGTTATTAATTAAGATGCAGGCCAAGCTACTGAACAATACCATACTAACGCACATCTATAAGTTCTGTACTGTATCGCTTAACAAATTCAGGTATACCACATAAAACACAGGCCAATAAAGCTGGCCTAGCTCTCACTGAGAAGTCGAGGTCTCTCAAAGTAAATTTTGCAATACCCACAAGGTGAAAAACGTTGGTTACCAAACACTGCTAGTAAATACCAAATATAATAAAGCCCCCAAAGTGACCAAGTCCAATATCTAGATAGAACGACATTTCTAGAGGCACCCATTTACGCAATAGTTAAAGATGTAACTAGCTACTGCATATCTCACTGTTAACATAATTTTGCAATACTCCAAGCAGTGCACATATACCTCAAGCAGAACAGGTCCGAAGACCTCTCTCTTTAACTGATCACGGTGTTCTTCCAACCAATGATAAGCTTCATTTATCCTGTCTGCTCCAGATTTTTGCAGCTCATGCAAGAGCTTGTAATTTCTATTTTCCATATCTCTTAACCTGCAAGGATTCTGAATTTAAGGATGATATGCACCATAACCAAATCATATAAGCACATGTGCATATAGATATACCTGCCAACCAACTGTGCCAGTTTTCCTCTGTTTTCAGACAGGGTTTTACTGTTATCCGACTTTTTCTGTCTAATCTCTCTGGCATTGTCTTCGAATTCAACAATTTTGGCCTCCAATCTTTCCTAAAATAAACACATAGCAAGATCTAAGAAATTGCAAAGCATCCGAGTAAAGATGAAAATAGCACAAGTTACAAGTTGTAAGAAATTATCAGCTAACTTCAAAGATAATATTCCAAAAGGAAGTGATAATAGAACAAATGGTCAATGCAAAAACTAAAAAAGTTCCATCCATACCATGATAATTATGAAAAATAACCATGAATGATCTTAAAATATGTGATTTGATAGATAAATGATAGTTGAAGAAAGGTCAAATATCAAGGTTCATAAAAAATTTTTTGCGGAAACCTGCATACAATGATGCCAGACTTGTATTTCATGCAAGAACAGAAAACGAGAGGAACTACAAAGCGTACAAATTCATCCTTTGGAGGTTCATAAGGTGGCAAGTTTGTCAGTTCCAGTTCAGCAGCTGCAAGATCCTCCTTAGCTTTTGAAATTCTTTGTCGGCGTGACTCTTCTTGTCTCTTCAATTCTTCCATGTCCTTGTATTTTCCAGCTACTTTGACGCCCTAAAATTGTCCAGTATTAAAATTGAGAAAGATAGAATATGAATGAAGTACTGAATAGCATGAAAGATAGGTAGGAAACACAACCCATTGATTTTCATTGTCCTGAAGTTGCCTGCACCTTTGCCCATTAATATTCAAAGTATTCTGCACTTTTTTGCACTTTGAGTCCTGCCTAGCTTTTTCTTCCTTCTGCTTCCTGAGACAGTTACAGTCACAAGTTAAGAGAGAGTCCACACGAGCTCTCTTGAATTAAAAGTTTACACATGAAACATAAAATTTTGTAGCTCCCTTAAGAACTTTCTCTTTCCTTCGTTGCATAGAAGTTGATCTTTAATAATTTTGCAGCACAACAAGGCAAACTTGGTAGAGTTCCATGCTTTGGTAATTCAGTGGATTTTCCTAACCGTTTCACACAATTCTTAGGGTATGAAGTATGAACAACCAAAAATCATCCAGCAATCAATACTGCATATGCCCCAAAAAGCCTTTCCCATTTGTCCATAATGGTTTGTCCTAACTACAATAACCATTTCCACTTTAGGAAAAGGTCACCAATGAATATATTATTTTCTTTTAATGTAGTAAATAAAATAGAACAATTACTAGCTACCTAGATTTTTTCACACGGCAATGAAGAACCACACCACAAACCCCTCCTAAGTCTATGTGCCCAAAAGAAATGAGAACTGTTTTGAGCCTTTGAGGGACGGAGGGAGGAATATATCATAAGGTTAAAAAAAAATACTCAGAAAGTAGACAAATTGGTGGCCCTTTTCCGCAACAACTTTTCAAGTAGATTTAAGAGTTTTGACTTATGAAAGGTGAAAAACATTGTTCGCTGAAGTACGTTACGAGGTAGCTTTTAGATATAGAGGTTGTAATGTAGAAAAACAAATATATATCTTTTGGGGGTATAAGTATTAGGTAGCATTTGGGGGTATAGGTATTGGGTAGCTTTCAAAGTAGATCAAAAGAACAATTATTTTTCTTGGCCTAATCAAACTCCAAACTTCACATAATACTAACAATTACAAAACTATTTTTGACCGGTAACCTCTACAAACTAACACCTATGAAGCTATCAACTAGTACTACAACTAGCAACCATGGTTCAGAAATGCGGTTTCGGTCACGGTCACGGTCACGATGACAGAATTGATGCGGTAGCCATACCGCTAAGTATCGGCCGAGACCACAAGATATCGACCTCTGGAAGCACGGTCTAGGCCATATGCCAAGGTCAGCATTTGACCTGGGTTGGCATGGAATGAAGTTAACGAACCCAGTGGGCAGGAAAGAGTAACAACTCTTTAAAATGTTCTACAAGAAATAACAATACAACAACAACAATATTACCCCAAGGCCTCATAGGCTCCCGCCATAAGGCGAGCTAAGAGGAGTCGGATGTATGCAACCTTCGCCTTGTATTGAATACACAAGAAATAACAATCACCATCAAAACAAAAGATGAATAGCACTATACAAAAACTAGAAGACTTACTTAATAGGTTGTTGGAGATCTTCCAAGATCTTAGCAGCTTCATCAAATTTCTTCGTTGCATCTTCGTGCAACTTTTTAGCTTCCAAATATCCAGCCTTATTCATATCATACTTCAACCAAGGTAATTTCTTCTTCATTAACTCGACCTACAAATAATTAAAGGACACCAATAATATTATGAAAAGGTAAACTCTATCTTCCAAACCCTGCTTAGAACCCACAAAATGTGAACCTGAGCAAGAAAGTATTCTCTCTGACGAAAGTCTTTAACATCTTTTTCCTGTTCAGCATGTTGAGCCTTGAGCTGGGTTAATGTCACTTTATTCCCATCAACAGCCTAAAACAGAATAAAATGGTACATCAAAACTAATGACAACACAAACATATATACAAAAAAGTTCTTTTTCTAGTGGGAAGCATTGAACTAATAACTTACTCTTTGGAGTCTACCCAGCTGACTGCTTTTTTCTATAAGGGCGTCATGTTGCATCGGCAGTTGAGGATCACCAATAGCATTTTCTGTTGCACGTAACAGGTCAACAGGACTCAACTTGGCAAACTCGCACACTTTGTCTTGTGGTAGAAACTGTAGAGCACCCATACCACCAACACCAATAAAAAGAAAAGGGTTAGCGCCTTCGTGGTTGAGGACTTTATAGCAAGACACCCTCCGTATAGTTGGGACTTTTTAGAGGAGATGGGTCATAGTCGGGATCGTTCTAGTCGCAATTACCGATACAATAAAGACCATAGAAGGACAAAGGCAAGAAGAGATTAGTCTCATACCCATCTCAAATTACCAACGTTGTCGGTCTTAATGGTTAACAATTGTTATAGCAAATCATTTGCCAAAAAGGGCATAAAAAGGTCTGAAACAAAGTTATAAAACCATTTTCCGATAAAAAATAAGCAGCAATAATCCCACAGTTGAAAGTCTGAAAAATCAGGCGTATTTGGCCACATTACTAACCAATTGGGCCTAGTACACAGGACAATTTCCAATTGATTGCCCTTAGAAAAGAGCAAACGCTTCAAAGTTAGGAACCAAGAGAGAAAACCGAAAGAGTGATATCATTAGAAAGTGAATTTGGCCACGTCTACATGTGAGCATCAATAGGCGGAAGTAGGGATGGAAAAAGGGTGGGCGTGTGCGGGCCCCCCCTCCCCTATACCACATCAATCTAAAATTCTCATGCCCACCACCCATGGTGCAAAAATACGGCCGTATCGGAACAATTCGCCCGAGTTGGAAAATTTTCAACTTTGGCGAACCGAACTCTACGGGTTCAACAAGGTGGATTTAAAAAGCCCGATATTTTCGCCGTTTCGTCCGTATCACACGTAACAACAAGGGTTCGCCCATTTTTCCCGTTGTAAAAGGTCACCTTGAAAGTTTTTTGCATTTTTTTTTATAGATTCTTTATCTTTACTTGTATAGTAGCACTCCGCCGGTCTACCTCTCAAAGACAAGAGAAAAGAAAGAGAAGAAGAGACACCACCACTAGTGAACCCTATATAACTCCCTTAATCTAAGATTAATTAAAGCCAACACACCCAAAAGAAACTTTGAATTCCTACTGCGAAGTGATCCGCGATCAATGTATCCGTTACGTTACCCCGAAACCACGACCGTTCTCGTTTTCGAAACCGCAACCATGTTTTTTGAACCATGCCACCACCTACCCAGCACCCATGACGCGTACAAGTTTCATACCACGCCTGTCCCTAAAACAAACCATCACCATCCCCACTGTTCAACTCCGTGCCATACCCACCTCATACACTTGGCCGTCCAATATGTTTCAAATAATATCTTTCAATCTGTGATTCATATTAAATCAAACTATGAAAAATCACTTCCTACCATGGTGTCAAAACAAGGCCGTATCATATCGTATCAGTCGTATTGTGAAGATTTTCAAAACTACCGAACCGATATCAATAAGCTACATCAAACAGACATCAAGGGGGTGTCATCCATATACAAAAGGAGAGCTAGGGTCAATCACTTGCAAGTCACCCCGAACCTAAAGAAACATTGTACTGAAATTACTGAAGCCCGTTATCTATGGAATTATGCATGATCACATCGATACAAAATCAAGGGAGTGCAACTGATTATCGATGAGATTAGATACAACTACCCAAGATCCACAAAAGATAAAACTTAATGCATGAATAGACAAAGATTTTCCCTAATTATGTGTTGGTTCCTTTCCTTCCATTACACCAAAGCCTGGACTTGAGTCCAATCAGACTGCTAGGCCATTTGAAACAAAGACTCGCCTGCACAGTCACCTGAAGAAGTGAGGATGAACCCATACTAGTCCTAGAAAAAAAAAAGCGTAAGTCAAAAGGAGAACCTACGGATGAACTTGTCAGCTAAAGTGTTTCAGAAAAATAGTATTGAAAATGTTGAATGGAAGAAGAAGGACAATGTCCACCAATATTGTTTAGACTTTAGACTATAAAGCTCATTCACACCTCTTTCAGATTGGTAATCTTCTGAAGAAAGACCGATAATATACTGTCTTTCTTTCTTGAAGTGACATGATGACATCAGCTATGTAGATCCCTGATTCCACTACCTGTCCTTTGTAGAAGTCTTAATATAACATTATAACCCCTCCCCCCAACTTTCACTTTCGTCGTCTTACTTTCTTTTATCTTTCTTCCTCTGCACAGTCTACTTCTGAAGTAATTCTGGATATATTGCATCAAGTAGCTAACATCTTATTAATTGCTCAAGGCATTCTCATATGAACAGAATATGAACAGGTAATAGAGAAGAATTAAAAACCATCCTATCTATGGTAGTACTTGCAGCCATGCCTAGCAATACATACGAGCCCCACAAACCAAAAGAAAAAAATCCTTACCAGTCTTCATCTGTTCAACGTGAAGCTAACAAAACGTGTGTCCTTTAGTATGCGGCCCATAGCGAGAACCATACTTAGTGTTGCTGCTGCAGCCTGCAGCTGGTGAATTGCGGATCCAAGTAGCCAAGATATTCATGTCAGGCCAACGATATATTTCTATTTAGTCCGTTATTATTTGGGTGGGAAGCCACAATAACACTTCAATCCTTTTTCCATATAGAACTTCAAGGCCAATAGTTTTTCCGTGACTAGAAAAAGGATCATTAATGCAATATTAACTTCAAATATTTATGATAAAGTCCCTGCCTCTAATCACATGAAAATAGAAACTTAACATCATCCAGTCACTACCAAATTATTTTTGTCAACTGGAAAAGGACTAGACCCTGGCATCTAAAAGAACATAGGAAAAAGAACAAGTTAACCACTTGATGAAATTTCATGCATCACAAGCATCAAAATTAAGCTGGTAAATTAGTCTAAAATAAAGACACACCTGAGTCAAATTGTTGACTTGAATATTGAACTTTTGTACAACTTCAATAACATCTTTCTTTGCTACCATTTTGCCTAAAACCAAAAAAAATTGCAGCAGCATTCAGTATTAGTAAAATCATAGCATAGGGCAGAAATCACACATTACACTAACTCTCTCCAAAGGAAACGATTAAATGAGCATAAAAGAATCATATGCAAAACAAAAGATTTATTTTATTTGTGGGGGTCACTAGAAGACCCCACTTTTTTGGGACTAAGTCATGAATATAATGATAATGTTATGACTGTAGAGAAGCATGAGTAAGGAACATGTAGATTCTATTTCGATTAGATCTCCTAATTTCAAAAGCATGTCCTGCAAGGGCTGCAACCGGTTTCCGTAATGGAACAAATGTGATGGAATGGTCGTTTTCTTTTCTTTTATACAAAAAGTACCAAAAGAGTAGTGTATCTCAAACAACACAGGAACTACACAGAAAATCACCATATAGCTACATCTGTACAGATTTCTCTCACAAAAATTTTAAACTAACCAAGGCTTTTTTACCAAATCTCTTTCAAACATATATCCATAGGCATGTAGATAATAAATTTATGAAACAGATAAAACAATTCAAAAACCCTGAAGACCGACCGAGAAAAAGTTGGGTGTGAGATTAAAAAAGGAAGAATTGCCTAGAATAATGCAACCTTTTGCTCATTCGCAGATAATAATGCAACCTTAAGATTATTCTGGAATAATGCAACCTTTATACCCCATTTATTTTAAATAGGACAAATTACCGGTTACCTGAACAATTGGTAATTTTTATTTAAAACTTTAACTTTTAATTAATATATTAACAATAACTTTATAAAAAAAAAAAAACCCACCCCCACGCCTGCAGCCCCAACCCCCCCACCCCCCGCTGCTCTCAGCAACAACCACCCCACCCCCCATCCCTGCCGATCTCAGCCCCACCCCCGCACCCCCTGCCGCTCTCACCTCCATCCCCCACACCCCCTGCCGCTCTCACCTCCCCACCCCCCGCCAACGCCTCCCTCGCCGAAAACTACCCAGAACCACCCCAGCCCAGCCCCCACCCCATTTGCGCTGGTGGGCGAAGGTCTCCGGCGAGCAACGAAGGGTATTAGTTGCGCTGGTGGGTGCGAGTCTCCGTCGAAGACAGGTGGGTTGCGTGGGCCTTGCATTCGGCGGCGTCTGGATGTTGTGGTGGTGGCGACGGTGGTGGAGGGGGTGAGGTGGCCGGTGGTTTCACGGCTGGGGGAAGGGGTGGGGTGGCCGGTGGTTTCACGGCTGGGGGGGGGGAGGGGGTTTTGGTTTTTTTTTTGGTTTTTTTTTTGAATTTTTTGTTTATAAATTTTTTTAAAAAAAATATTTAGGATAACCAATAACAATACGACACGTGTCTCATTTGACCTATTCTTTAGATCATAACCGATTTTACCCCGTTTAAAATAAATGGGGTATAAAGGTTGCATTATTCCAGAATAATCTTTAGGTTGCATTATTATTTGCGAATCACCAAAAGGTTGCATTATTCAAGGCAATTTGTCCATTAAAATATATGCAGCTGTTAGGTCTCCTCATGTCAGAATCAGTAGAGAACCCACTTTTTGAATAAGGGCAACCATCAGATAAATGAAAGAACTCCCATGTCATCAAACACATCCACGTGGAGCCATACGTTAGAAAACAATCTCTTACAAAGATAGATTATAGAAACAGCTATATTGCCTTTTGAAAGTCAGACTCAGATCTAACAAATTGCAATTGAAGTTGGAAAACCATCTCTTACGAAGGTAGATTATAAAAACAGCTATATTGCCTTTTGAAAGTCATATCTAACAAATTGCAATTGGTGTTGGAATTACGTGGTATGACAATCACTCAATACTCGGACATTATGAACTTAAAAATACTGTCACGCATTTGATGTTCGATTAATATTAGGTTATAATAATGATTAGCTATAAATCAATTACTGTTTGTGAGCTTCAATAAGATTGGTCTTAATGCTAAACTAACATAACCTATAGTGCCACACACAACCAATAAACGGTTATTGGGCATAATTATATTAGAGTCTAATTACCTGAATGCTGTTAGGGATATTGATTATAACCTACATATATGTTGATGTACGAAGGAAGTAAAGACTAATGATTATAGAACCTAGGATGAAAACCCTAATGCCAAAAAAGAGATACTTTTGTTCAAGATTAAGAGAGGGAAGAGACATCTGGTTTTTCGTGTTCATACTAGCATACTAAAGGCAGAAGATCAGTTCTGTACATGTGAATACCAGTCAAGGTGCGACAATGCACAAAAATTTCTCACACTATCCATTTTGTGTTGTAGTTCACACTTCAAAGATATCATCTTTAACTAGTTAGATTGATTTGATCTTGACTTAGCATGAATCTTGTTTTAACGTAAATAATTATTTAATTCTACACTAGAAGTCACGTTAAATTTCCCACAATATGTACCCTATTATGAATAAGATACTTATTTATCAAACCACTATCTATGTTGACAAATAAAAGTATGGGGACAATGCTTAAATGGTTCGGTAAATAGTCGAGGTTCCTCGATGACATAAAGTGCCCACAGCACTCAATGAAAAATTATAAGAAGAGTGATAATTATGAGCCTCCAAGCAAAAACAGCTATAATAACTTTACCCTGGATTGCTAACACTTATATCTGTTGCTCAAAGCTAAAAAAAAAGGGGGGAGAGGCTGCATCTGGATGCTCGAATAAGGAAATCTAAGAGAGGTTTATAGAACATAAACACAAGCTGAACACAAGAGGATATGATAAACCAATACTTGGCCCATCTAGCGCTCACCAATGATGGCCCATGATCAGAAATGGTGGGGCTCTACTATTAACGGATAATCTGGGCAGTAAATCCTCTTCCAAGGGTTTATAGCGCCAAGATTCATTTCCCCACTCATCTCTTTCCCCTCCTCTTCTGTTTGTTTGAGCTGGTATCCCTGAGCTGTGGATTCCCAACAATTTGACTACTTATTGTTGCTTCTTTCAAACCCCTCTTTCCTCAGCAACGAGTTTTAAGCTTACTTTATTTCCTGGTACGTAGTAATAGCATCCATGTCCTACTAAATCCGCATTTCCAAAACAGATACATGGTCTTCACAAAGCCAAAACAAACGACCTTCCTTCTAGTCTTGCCTGATTCTGTAAATCTACAATTTCTACTACTCATATCATTGGTAGTCAGAATAGTATCTTATTCATCAAATGATGGATGTTAGGTAAAATTGTTCTTGACCATTAGGGTAAACTACAGTAGGCGAGTCGAGATTACAACCATTCCACATAAGCATGAGCTCACTGCTTTTGGCACTTCTACGAGAAGATTAATGCACTAAAGAAGATGCTGCCTACCTATGAGAAAGCTGCAAGTGAGGTACATTTGACCATTGATCACAATGTATTCATTTATTGTGCTTCACTTGGAATCTTTCTCTACCGAAGTTTTAATTACACAAAAATATCTATAAAGTAGCACGTTAAACAAACAAAAGTGGGTGCATCACTTAGATGGCTAGTTCATAGAGTATGTAATTAGTTCTGAAACAGTCACTTTCATCTTCGGATTTGTTGTGAAAAAGGTGACTTATTTACCTTACTTTTGAGATAAAGCAGTTGAGGTTTCCTCCGAATTTATCTTTGTTTTTGTCAACATATTTTGTCCTTAACACAAACATTTTTGTGTGTTATGCAATACTACCGTCATTTAAGTTCCCTTCACAGTTAGGAAATTGCGATGATGAATTCCAAACATGGAAGAAAAGAATAACACTTTTCCAGCCCCACATAAATCCCGTCAAAGGTAGGTCCAGTATGCGCCACAAGAGAAACCATTGTCAAAGGAGTCACAAGAAAATAAACTTCATACAAGAACAAAACGTAAAAATTCATTAAACATCCAACATTACATAACTCTTTTCCCTCTTTAGCAAACCAACTCAGTAACTTATTTGAAAGATTCCCTTGAACCAAACTTTAACTTCACACACTAAACCAATTATTCCTACCATCATCTCCTACAAAAGGATAATTGCCTTACCATTCAACAGCCACTCTGACTTGTTGTTCGTCTCTAATTTACGAGTAATACAAATCTTCTCCTCTCTAGCTTCACCTCTCAAGGTGATCTTGATATACCCGGACTCCTCCCCCCGCTTTACATATGCTCCGACACTTCCCGCTCTCCCAAGTATCTACAAAACCCAAGTTAAACAAAAAGAGCTTAAAACCCCCACTTAACAACATCATCATAATATGGTTGGAATGTACAAACCTGAGGATCACCACCAAGACCGAGAGCAATAGCGCAAACAATTGAGCTTTTCCCGGACCCATTAGGACCAATTACAAGGTTTAAACGGGAGCCAGGCTTGCATTTGATGTGATTAAAGGTCATAAAGTTATGAAGCTCAATCTCAATAATATTTCCAGGTAAATAATCATCTTCACCTCTGAAAATACAAAATTTATATCAATTATATTTCCATTAAAATCACGCCTCATGCATAACTCTACAATCTACAGTGTACAGAACTAGAATTATGCTAAATTTTATATTTTTATAAATAATTAAAAAAAAAAGCGGAATTGAGAGGAGAGAGAGAGCGTACCTGGTGGTTTTGGGGCGTTTAGCACGCCTTTCGGACATTGGAGAGAGTGATTTGAAGTGGAATTGAGAAGAAGAAGAGAAATTAATTGAATCGGGGGATAAAGTTAGGGTTTTGAGTTGAGTGTGAGAAATGGAGAGGGAAGAGAGAGAGATGTCCCAGTTTGTAGGGGATTCATGGAATTGGCGCCAAAGTATGGTCACTTCTTGTGTACTTGTGTAGGACCGGTTACCGGAGTACTGCTTTTGCAGTTGGGCTATTATGATTAAGGGCCGTTTGAGTAATTAGCATAAACTATATTTCCTCCGTTTCTTTTTAATTTCAACAATTGTCAAATATGGAAATATCAAATTAATTGCAACAAATGTTTTCTTTCCTTTTTTACAAGTCATTTCTTTCTATCTCTCTTTATCACATGTTCCACTTTCTCTCTCCATCTCTTTCACACTCACACCAAAGTTTTACCTATGAGTCCACTCACTTGAGTTTGTTGCTATTAAAAAGAAACGGAGGAAGTATTTTGCGATTTTTTTCCTTGAATGATGCTTAAAGTATACTTCCTCCGTTTTTTATACTTGCATCATTTCCTTTTCGGGAAATAGATTCTCTCTAACTCTCTCCTATCAAATAGGCCCCTTTTATTCCTTCTCTCTATCTCTTTCTTCTCCTTAAACACCGTGCTCACTTCCAATGATGCAACTATTAAAAAGCGGAGCAAGTATTAAATTTTTTGTATATGTCTTCTTCAAAGTTATTTACTATTATACTGTATGCATAGATTAACAAGAACGGACCTAAATTTTTTTTAGCTTCAGCCACAAATCGTTACTCCAAGTAGCGACTTTGGTCCCAAAATCGCTACATGGAGTAGTGATATAATGATTTCATATAGGGTTTTTCCCTTAATTTACAAGCTAAATTGTGCGGTATTGACGCTCTTACGAGCCATCTATGCTAACTATTTCGATATAGTTGTGGTTTGTCTGTTTTATAACGTTTTGCAGGTTTTAGGGAAAAATTCCTATTTACTTGCATTTTAACCACCACACTGTAGCGGAGAAGTTATGAGGCATTTAGGAGGTCTCGAGATTGTGTTCGAGCTCATTTGAAGAACAATTATTAAAGGAACTTGGCTTATGAAGCCAAGTACAAAGCTGCCAGAAAACAGTTTTGCCTGGTCGGGACAAGCAACCACCGCCCGATCGGATTCGATCTTCTAGCACCAAAACTTCAAATTTTCTGCCCGGTCGGGTGGAAGTTTACTTGGCATTTTTTATGGTTTTGAAGCTGCTGAAGAAGAACCCTCACTCGACGGCATCGGGCAGCCTTGCCCGATCGGGTGTAAATGTTGCAGCCCCGATCGGGTGATCATTGCCCGATCGCATCGGGTGGGCGTATATATTGTGCTGCTGAATTATTGTTCCCAGACTCGATCGGGCGGAAGACACGGAAAGGCGATTTTGCGTCTTTTCCGTCTTATCTTATTTGCTTTCTTAGGATACTATAAATAGTTTTTAGTTTATTTTTACATGTACCTTTTATTATCTTAAACACTTAGAGAGCTTTTAGAGTTAGTTTCCATTAGTTTTCATTGTAGAAGAGATCAAACCTTGGTTCAATTCAATTAAAGTTATCACTTTTTGTCAAATTGGTAATCTTCTCTTTTATTACTTTGTTATTATTTCTTAATCGTTCTATTTTAGTTGTTGTTTATTCAATTAGTTCATGATGCAATTATTAGGGTTCTTAATAGTTTTGTTATTGTTAGTTCGATCATGTCTGAGTAGATCTCTTTCTAGGGTGTTAGATAGGGAAGCCATGTTTATACCATGATTGTTGTTTAGATTTCTATCGATTTCTAGGGCTTGATTAGAGTGATTGTGGTGTGGTTTGTTCTTGATTAGTGATTGATGTTAGTGGCCAATTTCATTGATTACTTGTGGTTAATAATTGTTCGCGCAAACCCGTCTTACGATTAGAGGTCTAAGACACATTAGTATTTCTCATTACGTTAGTGAACAAGCGGCGTATGTTGAACTATGAGCGTTGAGACTTAACCATAGCTCAGCACATGCTCTAAGCCCTCGACTCTTGACTTAGGTTTTGATAGTAGCTAACCCTATTTGATTGGTATAAGCATGGTGGACCGAACTAATACCCTAGACTTTTATAGTTAAATCCTCAGTTTAATGCTCGTTTTCCTTAGTTTAATTATTAGTTCAGTTCATCTTCTCTGATTTCATCTGAAGTAGTTAGTTGGTTGAATATTAACATAGAAACACTGTCTCCCTGCGGATTCCACGCTGCTTCCATTGACTACCATTGTTAGAGGACTGTAGGAATTATCTTTGAACAGGTGATACGACTTTAGCCTATCAAGTAGCGAAAGTCAAGTAGCGATTTTAGCGGTTTTGCCTCGTTGGGAGGGTTTTTTCCAAAGCAAAAATTGCTACTTGGAGTAGCGGTTTTGATTAGTAAATTGCTACTTCAAGTAACGGTTTTGATTAGTAAACCACTACTTCACAAGTAGTGGTTTTACTTTGTAAATCGCTGCTTGATTTTTCCGCGAAAAAGAAAACGAACGTGATACCGAGCCTACATAGACGATATCATGGTAAATAAATTTGAAAACGCCGCAAACAGGTAATTTAAGATACTTAGCATTTTTTAAAAAATAAATTATATTTTGTCAGTGCTAATGCATGGATTAGGAAAAAAGAAAGGTATAGTAGTATAACCTAGGTACCAATATAAAAAAAGTGATAGTATGTTTGAAGATTTATCTAAATGTTGAGTGGGTTTGATATTATCTCTATCTATTATACAAGGGAATTGCTACTTAAATTTTTAACTATTTCGCACATACTGCATGCATATGAGACTAATTTGTCTATAAAATAATACATGATAGGGCAATGTATTGGGGATGGATAACTCTACCCGTTTGCTTTTACTGAGATAGATTATGGAGTCAAGGAGATGGGGTATATTGTTGGAGATGGTTTTGTAATTTTATTAATTATTTTGAAAAAAAATTAATACTAACCAAAGAAGGTGATAATTATTTTCTTATGAAATCTTTGCTCAGTAATTCTAGTTTCCATTCTATCTTCTATTACTCAAACTTTCATTCTTATGTATTATAACTTTATAAGCCTCCTATTAATTTGTAATTGATATGACATCGGAAAAAGAGTAGTAGCTAGTAGTGCAATTTTAGGCTTGTTGAAAATGAACAAAATTTACTGACAAAATAGAACAAAATGGCTTTTTTTTCTTTCTTTGGAGGTTAAATAACACGATTGGTTTGTATAAGTTTCAGCTTCCGTTATGCACAAGCAGCGTTTGTAGTCCAACGGTTAGGATAATTGCCTTCCAAGCAATAGACCCGGGTTCGACTCCCGGCAAACGCAATGTTTTTTGTATGTTTTCTTTTGCTTATATCTCACCACAAATTGCATGACATTGACTATGTAGGACTAGACTGTCTCCCTAATTGTCAAATGTTTTACATGTGGTAAACTGGTAATGTTGAAAAATTATATCTCGTAGTGTTTCCTTTTATTAATAATCCAATAAGTTGGCCAACAAATTATGAAAAAACAAAAAACTTTGGCATGCGAAGAGAAAAAATAGGTTGGTACATGAGTAATTTTCGTTACAAAAATTATACTTAATGACTGGTTGCAGATTTAAAAAATCAATCCAAGACAACGTTGCGAAAGTATTATGAAACAAAGAAGTAGTACTAATCACTTAAGGTAGCATGCATCAATGAGGAACACACTGATCAAAGGGACATCCAAATTTCATCCTATAACCATACTTGCATTTATACTGAATTTACACTGTTCTGTATATACATAACAATGACAAACTCTTACATTATCATTGGAAGCAGTGCCTTGAACAAGTTCATATGTTAAGCAGTAACATCATGACCATTTTCATCGGATTTGTGCAAATGATTGAGGATATACAACGAAGCAGATGACAGGAAAATACAGAAAGCATAGCTCAACAGATCCAACCCAGTAGCTATTGTCACCATCTTGCTCCTCTCAAACATCTTCACTATGAGAATCATCACAATGACGTGTCCAACTTTCGTTTTCAGTTCATCAAGGGAGCTAATTTTCATCCACCTAGGCCTCTCCTGAAAATTTGTAAAATGCGTGCAACTTCAGGGATGTTCCGAATGTATATGTGGATACCAATGAAGAAAGATGCAGAAAAATAACACCAATTACATGAAAAATTATAGAGGAATTTGACACAAGTAGTGTTGCCAGCAGTTCTGTACATAACATCGGGAAAAAAAAGGATATAGATGCCCTTAATGAATAAATCTTGAGTAGCTGGATTCTTAAAATATAGACGCTCTAACTCTCTAAGGCCTTGTTCTTTACACTTGAATTCACCTTTAAGTATCTTCAATTTATTTACCCATATCTGGACTAATTATAGTTGTAGATTGAACTTCGATATATCTAGTATGAATATGAACTTATCGGCCCTTAATCTTGAGTCTTGACCTTATTGAGCTACTTATCCTGAAACATACTCTCTTCTAAGGTAAAGAAGTAAACAGAGCCTAATATATTGTAAGAGGCTTTTCTTTTGAGTTTGCAAAGATAAACCTATGTTACTTTCCTCTTCTCTCTCCATCCCTGTCTTCAATCCATCCCATAGTACATCTAGATAATTGGAAAGCAATGAGCAATAGAACTCTAAAACCTCAAGAAAGGAATACAGAAAAGAACTACAACTATTACCTTCAGAGCAAACATTCCAAACAAGGATGAACCTTTTATGGCCCGGTCATCACTTGGATCCACATTGACAGAGGTGTTACTAATAAATAAACCATATAAACCCATAGCAAATACCAACATAACTGTTCCAGCAAGATATATATCTGCATACCAAGAATATTTCGTCATCAAATCAAGAATATGATCCCAAAGCCAGATATTGCCTGTTAATCTATATGCTCCTTCAGAAGTCAGAGCTGGAAGAGTGAGAGGGGGGGGGAGATAAAATAGAATGATGGTATACACTACTATGTTACTTGGACTTGGATACTCATGTCGGACATGAGTGCCTGTACTTGAACATCTTCGAATGAATAAAATTTCCATGATCCTTGACCCAAAATTCTGTCGAAGTGTCAAGAATGTAAAACGAGTATAATGGTGACATTTTCCATGATCCTTGACCCAAAATTGTATTGAAGTGCCCATACGCATATCGAGTCAAGAATGTGACACGAGTACTTGAGGCCAAATGAAGTGTTCGAGTAACAAAGGATATAAGATGGGCAATATACAGAGAGAACAATGTATTCAGTTATTAATGTAACTTTATACATCAAATAAAATAGCATCGACAGCCAAGATTAAAGTGTGATAGTTGAGAGTTCGTGATCATTCTTATAAAAAGATCAACAACTTCAAACTCATTGAACTTTGCCATTGGATTCAAGATAAACAAACAGTGATATGAGAACAGTAGATAGTCCATTGATCCAAGATAATAGTTTATGCTACTCCATCAAATACGAGAAAATATAATATTTTTACTGCCTAATAATGCAACACTCCGTTTTTTTCTACTAAGTGCAACACTTCAGATTTCATGCTTTGTAAGTTGTAACGTATATCTTTGACCAATAACAGAATTAATTATGTATTAGTAAAAATACAGACTAACTTTGTGAAGTTTCCCTACAGACGTCACTGTGTTGCATTTATTTAAAAAAGAAATATAAGGAAAACAGGGAACAAAATCTCACCTATAGCTTCAACTAATCGAAGAACCATCTGTCCAGAGTGAATGCCTTTCAGACAGGACGTCCAATAAATTTTATACGCATCAAAAACATAAACACAACCCTGCAAATCAAAAACACAAACATCAAACAGCACATTCCACAAAAACAAAGGAACCATAGGGAAACTATTACAGTACATAGTAACTTTTTAAAATATGAAACCATTCTATTACTCCATTTGTTTCTTTATAATCTACACACTTTCCTTATTGAGCTTTTTCTTTTTAATCTAAACTCTTTTTTTCTTTTAGTCTCCTAGGATACGGACTCCACCCCTTTTGTTATCAATGCCTCAAGTGGTAACTCCCATCATTTTCAAGATGTACTTTGTGTTCTTTCTCTGAAATTACTCTTCATCTCTTCTTTTTACTTTTACTTTGGTCCGAGCGAGAAGTGAAGTGTATAGACATTAGAGATTATACGAAAACTAAAAGACATTTTTAAAAGTCATAGGGCCCATAGCTGACGATGAGCTTGATTAACAAGACCACTGAGACTAAACATCAAAACAAAAATAAAAAACTTCCTCATTACTAGAATTTCCTGGAAAATATGGCCAAGGAGGCAAGGATGATATTGTCGACTCCCTGATAGTATCTCTTAACATGACAGCAAGTAAAAAGAAGCTCCATTGAGTTGTTAAGTTTAGCAATAAATTTAAAATCTCGTCAAAAAGCTGCAACGAATTTTATTGCAAAACTATGAAGCACGGAAATCTCTGAAATCTCTGAGACCCCTGAGATTTCCCATTTGCATCTCCAAAACCCCAGTCATTTTCGTGTTAGAAAGCCCAAAAATGACTAGGACCCGGGGTTCCCCCAATTAGTATATGTTTCCATCTCCGAAACCCCATCCGTAATAGTATGCAAAATATATGAGGGGGGAAAAGAAGTTTACATTCATGAAACATATCACTGAACCAGCCAGTGATCCTCCAATAGCAAGAAGTGCCAAGAAGCGGAAGTCAAATATGATCTGCACCAGAAAAGAACAAGGATTATCGCCCCACAACAATGACAAAGGGTTATAAGAGTTATTCATATCACCATCAAAATAGGAGACATGATTATTGATTAGTATAGTGTATCACCAAGTGAGGAAAAACCCGGTTGTAAGAGATTCCCTTCCCAAACTCGATTTCTCAATTTTGAAGCTCCTCAAACTCAAAGGCAAGGGGCGAGGGTGGAGTAAGTTGTATTTAGATTTCATGTGAGTGAACAAACCTTAAACATGCAGCATGATACACCCGATTACATTTTCTAGTTATTAATTCGCATGTTCTTTTAATTGCACTGTATGTTCTGATTAATAGACAATAAAGCACCCTAAATTGAACCAGAAAATGCTCTGAAAAAACATGAAACTACATTGATAAAGGAATAGGGATATGGATATCTAAACCGAAAAGAACATGTAGCCATGCAGGTGTTATGTTGAGAAAACATAATCCAGAGCACGATGCACATCATACTCCTGAGTATATAGTTAGTTTAAGGGATGATTAGGTCCAATCGAGTGTAATGAGTGAAAATAAACATATTGCATAGATAATTTATAACTATCAAATAGTTTGATAGGTTCACTTCAGCATAATTCAAGTGAAAAATCACCCTAAACAATAAATCTATAATATTTCCCATAATCTTAGAACCCTATTATAATCAATTCAAAGGTTTATTTCGCCACTTCCACCCCATGTATGTCATCTTCTCATCTCTCTCTAGTCTTTTCCAAAAGTACAACTCATAATATTTTATTAGTAGTGAGTCATCTATCCATCGAGTCAACAAATCAACGTCCAAAAAACCACAAATTTCATTAAAATTAACACCAAATGACACTCATTTCAGCTTCGTAGTAATCAACAACACAAACAAAATAATCAACCTAAAAATTACAATCCATAGACCCAAAAAAAATGTGAAATGATGAAACAATTTACCCTTTCAATGGAAGACTCAGCGGATTGAACATATTTAGCAAGAGGGTTTCCATTAGGGTTAGAGAGGGTATTATTACTAAAATTAGAGCTGATAGAATTGGGGGAATTCCCGACAGGTGACGGAACCGTTGGTACCGAATCCGGAGATGTTGAGCTCATACAAACGATTCGAGATCGTGGTAAACCTAAATGTTTCACAATTTTACGTGGGTAATGCGCTTTTTGGACTATAGGTGATGAGAAATATGGGAGTAAAGAAGGAGATGAAATCACTGCAAAACTCATTAGAAAAAAATGTTCTTTTTGTTTGGATTTGGCGATGAAGATGAAGAAAAGAGAAAAGTGATGAATTATTGAGATTAGATTGAAATTGAAGTGTAATTGAGCTGTGAAATATCTTTGTTGATGTTGGATTGTTGTTCAAAAATGGAAGCACATAGAGGGACCATTGTTTTTGGACGTTATTGTTGGCGGGAATGGTTGAGACGTGAAGTTAGAGAAGATGAGTACAAGTAAACGATGTGATTTGGCGGGGGGGCTAACTGTAACCATTCATTTATGCCAACATGATTTACATATTTTCTTTGGCTGCGCCTTCTAATTGGGGACAATGGCATTTTGGGCATATTCTCTTTGAGCGTAAAGAGCTGGACTAAACTGTCGTGAAATAAATTGAAAGAAATAGTAAATTATACGAGTAAGAACAATGAGTCTACAGTGATCATCCATTAAGGGGTAGATTAAGGTCCATTTAGATTATTTTCATGTATTATCATTCACATTTAGATTTTAGGACCTTTGTATCTAGGTTGATTGCATGTAGTTGACTTCCTTACATTTGCATCCCCCTCCCCTCATCTAACTTTTCCTTTGAGATATACTTGCAAGAAGTTGAGAAAGGGAGCAATCGCTCCATATGATGATTTTCAAGCAAAGGGAGGCAGGAAAATAGACCGGACAGGGAGTGACCCTGGAGCGATCGTTCCAATTAAAGGGGAGTGATCGCTCCACTGCTACTGGAGGCTAATCTCTAGTTTGTTTTTACGGCTTTATCCCTATTATAACGGGGTATTGAAGCTCGTACATGTAAATAAGAATCACTTAACTTTTAGTTTTACATATATTTTAGATAAAAATAGTGTGTGGCCCCCGACGATGCCCGAGGTTTTCTTTTTTTAATTGAGTTAGAATAATATTCCTCATAAAATTTTGATGGTATAATCTAAAAAACAAATAAAAAAATTAACATGAACATGAAAAATTGTAATGAATGAGGTCTCTTTACTTTTTCCCAAAGCACTAATAGGTCGCGTGTTCAAAACCATTAGTTGCATTTTGTGTATTGTAAATTATCACGTACAATGGTGACGCTGACATGAAGTGACACATGGCAGACTGCAACCTTTGCTTACGCGTTTTAATATATATATATAGATTAGAGAGACTCTAGAGAGAGAGGTTGAACATTTAGTGAGAGAAACCAGATCTAGATTTTAATTGTTGATGATTTGAGTTGCTTTAATGAAGATTTTTGGTTGATCATCTAGCACGATTGAGTATTGCTCTCTTTCCTCTAATTGATTATCTTAATTCTTCAGTTTTCATTTGATTATTGCTTGATTAGTTGATGATTAGCATGATTAGTTGATGATTAGCATGATTAGTTTAGTTTTCAACAAGATGTTCATATGCTGATTCAACCTTTCTCTCTCATCATTTCTATTGGCTAGTGAGGAGTTTTCTAGCTAGGGGAATTGACCATGTGTTGACCTGAAAGTCAAGCTTAGGGTTGGATTCAGGTGAAATTAGGTTGATTAACTTGATTGATTAGCATGTTTATTTGATTGATCACCATTTGAACATGATTTAGGAATTAAAGGTGAAGTATTGAGAGATAAGCCTTGAGTTGACCTTAGTTAGTCAATAGGTTGACTTTGCCATGAGAATAGGACATTAACTACCTAGGACAACTTATGATTCAATATGAGTTGTGGAAATAATTGATTGATTGATCTTAACAGGATTTTGTTACTTAAGGGGGAGGTAACAAATTGGAGGAGTCCATTACCAGCAAGTAATGGTAATGGATTGATAAAGGGTTCAACCAAACAAAAAGAAAGAGAATTGGTAATTGATTCCATTTCTCGAAGTCCAAAAATAGTGACCAAACAACCTTGAGAGTGTTGAGACATGGAAAGCTCTCAAGAGCCTTCGTTATTGAGGCTCGATATCTCCCAAAGATAGCTGCTCTTCCACACGACCTTCAACATGTGACATCACTTCGGTTCCCGAAGATTGTAGGTTGTGATGGTTTGGCAGTACTTCCAGATTGGATTAGCAGCCTCTCATTGCTTCAATGGCTTAGTATTAGAGATCTCTCTAGGCTAACAACATTGTCAAGTGGGTTCTTACATATTAGTAGGTTAAAGAAACTTGAGATAACCGCATGTCCAAGAGTTATCTCAAGTTCGAGAACTCAACCTTGATCAAACCTCTTCAATGGCCGATTACTCGTTCCATTTCACCATAGTTAAATCTTTTTTTTAAAAATAAACAAATTGTATTTTAAGCAACTAAATGAACAAAAGAAAGTACACATGTTCAAAATTTTAAAATTATTACCCATCTTTAGAGTTTTTATATCTTTGAACAAATGTCAGAAATAATCATTATGAAGGAGGTAAATGGGTTGAAAATTGTTTAACTTCAGGTTGAAAATGTTACCCTAACATAACCCGTTAATCTATTCAATAGATAGGTTGAAGAACTCAAACATAAACTGTTTCGAGTTTGGTTCGGGTGAGATTATCAGATCAGACTAATTTCTCTGAACGCCAGTTCCCTCTTTCCGTTTTAACAGCACCCTGAAAAGATTGTCCCACCAATTCTAGATAACTCTACTTTAATCTTTACTGTCACACTAGGTAATACGCGAGCAATGCTCGATATATTTAGATATTTGATGGAAAAAATAATCTTTGACAATTAACTCGTTCAAAAAATAGTCAACAATTACTAAAACCAAGTTTTTTATGCAACCATTTATGAATAAGTGGCCCTTACTTCATTTTCAAATTTAGTAATTTATTAAAAGTTTGATGTTTTTAAAAAGTCTAAAGAGGAAATTAAAATATCTTATTTAGGAGGGAATTTGGAAGGGAAAACCAACTTTAGTGGTGTTCACTTTAGTATATAGTAGAGATAGATACTAGTATATGAGTCTTTGCATTATTTGACCTCCCTACTAACCTTATAGATTAGACATGCTTTGTTCATATCAAATTATTTTGTGAAACTATTGGGTCAGACCGTCTGACCCAATGTTTATGGTCAGACGGGCTGAGCCCATATCTTCTTCCTCCTTCATTTTCTCTCCAACTTCTCTCGTCATCGACACTCTCAACTCTTCGGCATGATTCGATCCGCCATTTTCGCACCTCCTTCCTCCTCCTTCTCTCGCACCTAATAAAAATAAAAAGTTCGCGACTGGTGTACTTCAGATTTCAATCTATGAGACGATGTTGGGATGTCGCAGTGTACTCCTGAGTCCTGACTTGAATGCTTCAGGTTGTAATCAATGCTTGTGGTCTGCAATTGGACACCTTCCATTTAGTGTTGGTGGGAGAATTGTCATGGCAAGTTGTAATGTTAGATATCACACCTTCCTCTGTGTTAGCAAACAAGAGGTATGTAGTTACCCTATTTTTTTTTTCATATGCTTCGAATTTGCTTTCATTTAGAACTAATTTTATTTCATTTACTTAAGTTTTGTTTTCAGTTAGACTAAAACACGTAAATGAAACAATAAGATTAGTAACTGAACTTAAAAGACATCCAACTGAAATAAAAAAGATCAACTGAAAAAAATTAACACCAACTGAACAAAAATTGACACCAACTGAAACAAAAATGAAACCAACTGAAACAAAAATGAAACCAACTGAAACAAAAATGAAACCAACTGAAACAAAAATGAAACCAATTGAAAGTCGTCCGACCAAATATTATGGTCGGACGCGTCTGACCCAATACCTTCTCAATTATTTTTACTTATATGACTTATCTAAACTTTCTTAACTTATATGACCTTATTAAGGTTATTAGACCTTATTCGACTTTATCAGACCTTAAACGACATTATTAAATAAAATTTTATTATATTTTATTAGACCTTATTCGATCTTATTAGACCTCATCTAAACTAATAAGACAATGAAAATAATTTGAAAAGAACGGATCAATCTCTTAACTCCATTCCATTTGCTGATGTGCTAGCCCTTTTCTAAAGTCTCACGAGTCATAACATGAACTCATGAAGAATATCTCTATCTCATCCACTAATCAAGAGTATTCATACATAACTTGTCGGCGTCAACTATGCACTCGAATAATTGGAATCCGTAATTATCATGAATCTCATACTTTGACTTTCTTCCACTTCACACTGCAATATTATCATCTTTCTTTCTTTCATCTCACACCCACTTCAATCTCCAATCTTTATATGTTTCAGACACAATTAGAAAACCCAAAAATCTCATCTTTTTTCATCAATATTTGTAACAATGGCAGAAGCTGTTCTATTCAACATTGCCCAACAGCTTATAACCAACATGAGTTTAGCAGCCATTGAAGAGGTTGCATCAATATGGGGTTACAAAACCCACCTTACAAAACTCAAGAACTCAATCAAAACCATCAAAGATGTACTCTTAGATGCTGAACAAAAACAACCCAACTGCCATGCTATTCAAGGTTGGCTAGAACGCCTTCGCGGGGCGGTGTATGATGCAGATGATCTGTTCGATGAGATTACCAGCTTAACTAACCAACAAGAGGTTATGTATGCAGGAAAATGCACTAAGGAGGTATACATTTTCTTGTCAAAAGTTAATCAGCTTCATGTTGGTAGTACAATGTGTAGGAAAATTAATAACATAAGGGAATGCTTAGATGATATTGCAAAAGATGGTGGGAATTTTGGGTTTAGGCTGCAAGGTAATGAGGAGGTAGCGGTTCGTACGAAACGAGAGCAGAGTTATTCTTTTGTACGTGAGGAGGACATTGTAGGTAGGGGTAGTGATAAAGTTGCTGTTTTAGGGATGTTGTTTTGTTCTGATGTTGAAGAGGTTGTTTCAGTTGTTCCTATTGTTGGAATTGGAGGACTTGGAAAGACTACTTTAGCTCAATTGGTGTATAATGATGAGAAAGTTGACAGTCATTTCGAGCTTCGATTGTGGGTTTGTGTGTCTGATGTTTTTGATATGAAAGTTATTGTAGAGAAGATTTTAAGTTCTGTTACATGTGTGAAGCCTAGTGAGTTGGAAATGGAGCAACTGCAAAGGCAACTTAGGGATGCTATTGGGGGAAAGAGGTATTTGCTTGTTTTGGATGATGTGTGGAACGAGGATCGTGAAGAATGGCTTAAGTTGAAAGCTTTGTTGTTGAGTGGTGGACCGGGAAGTAAGATTTTGGTGACCACGCGGTCTAGGCAGGTAGCCAGCATCATGACAACGGGTTCATGTTATGATTTAAGACACCTCTCAGAAGCTGAATCTTGGTGTTTATTTTGTAAAATGGCCTTTGAACCTGGTCAAGAGAGTAGAGATCTTAAGTTGGTTGAGGTAGGAAAGGAGATAGTAAAGAAGTGTGCCAACGTTCCACTTGCTATACGAACTGTTGGGGGCCTTTTATATGCCAGAGATCGGAAAAGGTGGTTAGCGTTTAAGGATAACGAATTAGCAAATATAACCGAGACTAAAAATAGCATCATGCCTATTTTAAAGCTTAGTTACAACCATCTTTCATCATCGCTTAAGCATTGCTTTGCTTATTGTGCTTTGTTCCCCAAGGACTATGAAATAGAGAAGGAGAGACTGATTGATCTCTGGATTGCTGAAGGTTTTATCGTGCCATCGTGTGAAAGCCAGAGTCTTGAAGATGCCGGTGAGGAGTATTTCATGGATTTGGCACACAAAGGTTTCTTTCAAGATTTAACAAAAGATGCACTAGGAAATATCAAGAGCTGCAGGATTCATGACTTGATGCATGATGTGGCCTTGAAAGAGGCAGGAGGAGAGAGCATTATCTTCACCGGTGATACTAGGAATTTGAATAATAGCACTCACCATCTATCTTCTGGTGTTAATTTGACATCTACATGGGAAATCCCAAATTGTTTGCTACAATTGAATCGGTTACGTACCTTTCTTTTGCCAGAACAAGCAAATCTTGGAACAAGGATTAGGAAGTCAGTGTCCGAGCAACTAGTTTCAAACTTTAGACGTTTGCGGGTGTTGGATCTACATGGGCTAGGGATTCAAAATCTGCCAAACTCTATAGGGGATCTAATTCATTTGAGGTACCTAGATATATCTTACAATTCACACATTAAGACACTTCCGAATCCTATTAGTAGACTGCACAACTTACAGGTGTTAAGACTGTCCAAGTGCTATAGGCTAAGGAAGTTGCCCACAGATATCAAAAGGCTAATCAATCTTAGGTGTCTTGAGCTCGAGGATTGTGATGCATTGGCTTACATGCCAGCTGGAATGGGTCGATTGACTAATCTCCGCAAGCTTAATCAATTTATTGTGGGAAGTCGCGCTAGTGCTTTTAATCTTAAACAATGTGCTCCGCTAAGGGATTTGAGTTCTCTCAACAATCTTTCTGGAGATCTACATATTTTACTCCAGGGAAAATGGAAAACCCCACTTTCAGAAGCAAAGGAAGCACATTTATGTAGCAAATTGCATGTTACGAAGTTGACCTTAGATTTTTTTGAGGCACAACGCATATACCATGAACCATTGCTAGAAGGCCTCCAACCCAATCAAAATGTACAGGTTCTAGCTGTCACTTATTATGCAGGACAGAGTTTTCCTAGTTGGGCAAGGTTGGATAAGCTGAACTCTTTCCTACCAAGTCTTGTTGAAATTTACATCAGTAATTGTAATAGATGCCAGTGTCTCCCGTTTTTCAGCCAACTCCTTTGCCTCCAACGTCTACATATTACTTATGCCCACAGCGTAGAGTACATGGAGGATACAGAGGTGTTTTCATCTGTATCATCCATGCTGTTTTTCCCATCTCTTGAAGAATTAACACTTGATCGAATGGGTAATTTAAGGGGGTGGTGGAGCCAAACTCGAGGTTCGCATCACGATGATGTCACTGAAGCATCGATTCAACACAATGAAGCCTTGCCGTGTTTCCCTCGACTCTCTAAGCTACACCTACAAAACTGTGCCAAGTTGAGAACAATGCCTCTTTTCCCTCATGTTGAAGAACTCAAGTTGGTGAATGTTGATGAAAACTTGTCATTAAGTAAAGCAGTTGAGACTTTTGCTAGCTCATTGCTGTCCTCAAGACTGAAAACTCTAGAGATTGACAACATAGATCATCTGATATCTCTTCCAAAGGCGCATCTTCAGAGCCTCTCTTCTTTGGGTTTAAGACAATGTTCTAAGATCGTGAATTTTTCAGGACTGGGGGAGGGCTTGAGAAACCTTCCTTCACTTAAGTTTCTTACATTCTTTCACTGTGATCAGTTAACATCTATAACTGGAGGATTACAATATCTCACATCGCTTCAAGAATTGTTGATTCGAAAATGCAAAGAGCTTAACGTGCTAGATGACGATGCAGAGGAGGGCATGCCATGGAAAGCTCTCAAGAGTCTTCGTTATCTGAGGCTTCGATATCTCCCAAAGATAGTTGCTCTTCCTCACGGCCTTCAACATGTGACATCTCTTCGGTTCCTGGAGATCGTAGGCTGTGATAGTCTGACAGTACTTCCAGATTGGATTAGCAGCCTCTCATTGCTTCAGTGGCTTAGTATTAGAGATTGCCCTAAGTTGACGGCATTGCCAAATGGGTTCTTACACCTTAGTAAGTTAAAGGAACTTGAGATAACTGCATGTCCAAGACTGACCAGAAGATGCCGAGGGCCCCGAGGTGAGGATTGGCCGAAGATTCAACATATTCCCAGTATTGTAGTTCGAGAAAGTCACTGGGATAATGCTTGATTTTACAGATGGGAATGTCTTTCATCTCAATCACTATTCTAAATCAAAAGCTTAGATCTCTTCCTTTTTTGTTGGTGACTCTTATGAAAAATCCTACCTGGTTCTGTGTAGATTTGTTCAGTCTCCTCAGTCGGAAACTTGAAGTATTTGTGCTTTCAGGATATAGCAGTGCTTCCTTAAATTGGATTAGATGTTCGAATTAAGTAGTTAATAACTTCCATCATATGATTCCCCCAGTTTTTAAGAGATTATAAACTCTGTTACAGAAAGTACAGGTTATTTTACTGTCAAAGTAAAATTTGCAGTTTTTGGAAGACTAGTTTTTTTTTTTTTTTTTGAAGGGATTTTGGAAGACTAGTTGATGCAAGGAGTTCTGCAATCTGCTGTCATCCTTTTCAGGACTGACGCCATGATAAGAAAAGTAGTCTGTGTTTTTCTGTGAACGCAACCGGTTCTAACAAGTTTTTCCATATTCAGTTAGCAACATCTTGCTGATGCTCTTATAAGAAATTGGAAGCCTGGATTATTCTGTAAACCCAATAGATTCTAGCAAGTTTTCTCTGTTCAGTTGGCAGTATCTTGCATAAGTTACTTTTGTTTTTCTTAAGATGAAAACACGGGGAGGGGAGTGTAATCAGTATATTATTGAGTTCAATCGAGCTTTGCGTCTCTGCCAAAGACAGAATGCCTTGGGAAAGTTTCCAACAAACATTCACTCATTACTTGATGGCGGAACAAATCTAACCATAAGACGAATCCAAATTAGAACTAATATCTTCAAGAATCCAAGCTACATGTGCACTTCCCCTTTTACGATTCCGAACTTTCTTCACAGTTCAAGAACATCAGTTTCTAGCATGATTTGTCGAAACTAGGTGTTATTTGACTGAACATATGGCGAAATCGATGAGCTTGCAACAAAACAAACTCAAAAAGTTTAAATTCTGAGTTCAACTGCTTTCATCAGCTTCATTCTCTATTCCAGTAAATCCATCAGTAATTGATTAGAATGAAAGCATTCTAATCATCTTCTATCTTCCTATTTTTTCTAAATAAAGGATCAACGAAACACTTCCTGCGTCGATCTCAAGTTTCTGGCAGGCTGGATGAGGCATATCTCAGTCTTCATGATTAAGCTTTCACTTGGATAAGCTAAGCACAAATTAACAGTTTTCTCAGCTATATTTTCCACTCCTTCATTTCCTCAGCAGTCGCGTCGGCAGGGGTGTCTCCATCTTCTTCCGAGGAAGGCTTCTTCCAGCCATCATTTGTTGGTCACATATTACTTTTTGCTGTAGTGAAATAGGTTGTTATTAAGGATTTGGCACTCGTAATTACCCGCATCAGCTTTCAACTGTAATAAAGTGAAGATTGTTAATCAAGAATTACAATTAGACAAAGCCCATTTTTTTGTTTTTATATGCAGTCATTTTCACATTAGCTTCGTCAGAAAGCAGATGAAAATAACTGAGAGGTACTAGTGCAAACTACTGTAGTAGTGTCCGGCAATAAGGCATCTATACGGTATCCTCACCAAACGTAGATATTTTTGTAGTGTCAAATTCACCGATAATAATGAACTCTCAAATACCTAGTTCATAATCGGCAAATATGCCTGATGTCCCCGCTGCAATATGATGAGAGGCTATTCCACCTCGAACAAAAGGATCAAAACCATCCACGCCACATGCCGGACTTACAGGTTGTACTTTTCCAGTTAGTCCATTAGAATTAGACACCCATACTCCGGGTTTTCCAAATCATTTTTTTAATTACATTATTTGATTATTTATCCTATAATGACAAACATGATATATTGGATATGAAAAATCAATGAATTCATATAATCAATTAGCTATATTAAGACAATGATACTTTTGCTCCCATGTGCAATATACAGCTTCAAAAATTGTTATGAACAAATCATGCTCACACAAAATATCAAGCTCTCCAGCAGAAAACTTATAAGCAGTGCATTAAATAGAAACAAAGAATTGGTGCACAGCCACCAATCCCAGACATTGAATCTGGACTGTGATATCAAAACTGTAGGATCAAAAATGAATTACAAAATTATCAGTAGCACAATCTACTCTCTGTTAGATAAAATGGGTACTTATTTCCAATATATAAACCTCTAGAAAACTTTATGGTGCATCATTAGCACCATATTACAGATTGTTGGAAAAAAATATTGGTACATATCATTTTCGGAAATAGTAGGCTCAAAAGAAAGAGCTGAGTAAGATCCATCAAATATATGTTCATGATAGGACCAAGTGAGATCCGAGATAATCTTGAAGAAGGCTGACCTCTTGAAGAAATATCATTAGTCAGAGATACCACTTCACAAATGTTAGAGCCAGATGCAAAAGGGATAGTCAGGTATCAAAAGGCTCACGTATTGCTTCTGTACGACATGTCAATGCTTCAGAACTTTAGTCATTCATCAGGACGTTCATTTACAGAAAGCTCAAAAGGTCACGTCTAGCCCATCCACAATTTCAGAACTCTATCCCTGCCACCAGATGCCACCTTCTCGCCATCTGGACTCCAATCCACGGCAAAAACCTGTGAGCAAGCAAGGGCATAGTGTTGTCATGAACCAAAATCTACTTTATAGGGGATTTTTTTTTAGATGAACTGGTTCCAACCTCATCAGCATGGCCCGGGAGGTCTTGTTTTAGCTTCTGCGTCCTGATATCCCATATCTATTGAAACCACCAAATGAGCGCATGATAAGAAGAAAAACATGGGTAACAAGCTAATATGAACATATGCAATGCTACTAGTCCAACATCAGCAGTGTGTCCTGAGACTTAATCCAACAAAGCGAACTAGAAAGTAAATTTTCTCTTTCTAATCTGGATCAACAAGATATGAAGAACAAGATAAACCTAAAATGCCATATGATTGACAACAAGAATTCCATCAATCTGTATATTTTCTAGGGTGTTTGACCGGGGGAAAACATTTCCAAGAAAAGTGGTTTACCATCTCGTTTGTTTGATATGTACTTTGTATTAAGGGTCCGTTTGTTTTAATGGAAAACAATTTTCATGGAAAATTACTTTTCAAGGAAAACAATATTCAAAGGAAAATATGATTTTAGAAAAAGTTTTTCTTTGTTTGTTTGAATAGAGGAAAACTTAGGGAGAAAAGGTAAATGAAGCAAGAGAGAAGGAAAGATGAGAAAGAGAGAATCAAGAGGAGTAAGGAGTGGAGAGGAAAATGTGACATACCTTGTTTACAAAATGAAATTGGTTTTCCTTTTCTAAGAGCATTTTCCACCTTTAGGAAAATTGTTTTCCAACCCTTACCAAAACAAACAAAGGAAAATGAAAGATGGAGGAAAATCATTTTCCAAGAAAATGGTTTTCCACCAAAACAAACGGAGCCTAAGTGGAAAGTAGTTTATCCAAGGGTGAAAAATCATTCTTCCACTAGCAGAAAACATTTCCCTTTCTAAATAAGGCCGCATTTCCTCCCTATTTGTCTTTCTCTTCTTCCATCCATCCTCTCCTCTCCATTTTCATATTTCCTTTTCTAACTTTTCTTGTGAGGAACCAAACAAATGAATGCTGATTTACAATTGTTTTTATCCTTGGAATATGATTTTCATTGAAAAAGTTTTCCATTGCACCAAACAGAGCTGAAGTTTAAAAATCCCTTCTTGTTTTACTGGAAGCTTTTTTCAATTCAAAAGGTACTAAAGTATGTTGTACCCGAAAGATTATCTAAACTGTATAAAACGAGTGTTGATCATCCCTATTGGGTAATTTCGAAGGATTATGAATTTATTTATAATTTGCATGGTAGTAAGGAAAAAGTAAATGTGAAATCAAGCTTTCAATACAAAAAAACCCCTGCTTTTATATCATGATTCCTCGGATACTCACAATTGTCAGAGATACTTCCGAAGATATAACATTCTACCTACCTTCAATGTGGAGTCCTTGCTACCACTCAGCAGAAGCCTACTATCCGCTGACCAGCTGCAATAGAACATAGATCATCAGCTTAAGCAGCTCAATATCTTACGATTGTTACTGGCAGTGTCCAATACTTTGAGCAACATAGGAAGATGTGACAATAAAATGTTCAAACCTTATCTGATAAACTGGCCCAACGTGGCCTCGAAAAGCAGCTACAAATTTTCCCGTAACACCATTCCACAATTTAACTGATTTATCAAATGAAGCACTTGCCACCCATAGTCCATCAGGAGAAAAGTAAACATGATTGACAAGCTGTAGAAACCAAAATGTGGGAGTTCTTATCACATGGCAAACACTGCAAACGTTTCCAGCTAATAAAAGACTTCATGAAATTGTTTGCAAGGAAAAGAAAGTGAAGCAAGAGTTCACTTCCAAATTAAGCTTAACAATGTCTTCGGAACATCCACAATATTAATCAGGAAAAGTCACAACACAGCGCAACTGCGCAAGCAAGAAGTTCAATACTCATCCCTTTAGTAGTGAATTACGCACATAAGGTGATCTTTTCCAGTCTGCTTATCACTTTTTGCAGCACGAGCAAGTTCATGTACTGACAAGTCACAACTGTAATTCAAAAGGCTCATTGCAGTAGCACTAGACATAAGTAGCACTATTTTTGAGATAAGAGTAACGGATTGAACATACAGATCTGTTGTTGAAAATAACAAGTATAAATATATGGGAAAGGAGATCCAACACTCAAAAACTAAGCAGAAGTATCAAAATTACAAAATTATCAAATTCAAGAGAGATCATCCTCACCTGCTGATGACCTGTCATTCGAGTTTTAGGGTGCTTGCTTACAGCAGGTTCCCATAAAAACATGGTGAAATCATCAGAACCTGAAACAAGTCTCTCTGGGGCATTGGCTCTCATTTTGTTGTATCTAGCCAAAGCAACCTAAGCATACAGCAAAATTTTGCAGAAAAGTTACAGATTGTTTGAACATAACAGATAAGGATATGTAACAGCTATAGGATGGAGAGTGTTGAGACATATTAGAAACAGAAATTTTCAAAGTTCCCCAGAAGACAGGATAAAGTAAAATGACAATTCTTTCTAACAGGAAATAACAATTGTGCCCAGCGGCAACTTACTAAACATTCTACTAAACTAAACTATATTTGATACTGGCAGGTAACTTATATATTCGTACACGTCATGAACTCGCTCACTCTATATACGTTATAAGAATATAACTGCAGAAGGAGCAAACTTAAGAGATTAAAATCTAAAGTACCTCCTTCATTTCCTCTGGAGAAGAATACCGCTTGCCTGTGTGATCAAAAGCCCCAGTACGAAGGACGTACTCAGTACTGAGTGCCAGAGAATTGACCCAATGTCCATGACCCTAACCATCAATGTTATATTGCATTAAGCGATGCAGTGAAGAAATCAAGGTATGAACAAAGAGTAGATAGCAACAGATCAGTCAATATGGTGATAACAGAGAATTTATAGTCAAGGAGACCACATGCTTGGACCCACTAACGGCAAACAGATTTGGATGCTCAAGGATTTAACCTCAGCAAATGGAGATATAAGCCGCGGTTTATTGGAAGTTTGTAACAACTAAGCCAAAAGTAAAACATAAAGTTGTAGGAACATGCTATTCATTGAGATTTGGAAGTTTGGAAACCCAATAGTTAGACAAAAGGTTGTACTTCTGAAAGTTTAAAAAGTCAAGCCCAAAAGTTAAACATAATAGTTAAAGCCTAAAAGTTATCCTAAAAAATATCGATAAATTGTTGATAGAAGATCACATATTAAGTTCTAACTTTCAATTAGTCGTATCCATCATTGTCTCAAAGGCATCATTGTCTTCTGAAAAAAGATCACATATTACGAGCATACTTCAAAAACCAAATTGTGTAAGTATCAGCCAGAAAATCCAAATCTACTAGTATCTCGCAGAGCAGTTATTTATTAACAAGGAATTCCTACTATTTTCCAGTCAGTATAAGTTGTAGCCAGAAAGGTTATACAGAGAAGAGAGAACCATCAAGGTACCATATTTAACATTAAAGTGCCAACTATCATATGGAAAATTCAAGTGCCAACTGATGTCATACACAGCGAACATGAGTGAAACCAAGAAACGCTAGACAAATAAAGAGTAAAGACCGACACTATGAAGACAAGATCAACAAAAACATCATATTTTGACACGAAAATCATAGCATAATTTCCCAAAAATAAAAACAATTGCATCCAAGACATAGTAGCATTAGTCATGAAACATCCTAAATAAAGTAGTCTAACATACCTTCAATTCACGAATTAGCTTCCCTTGTTTAGTTTCCCAAACTTTTATTGTACAATCCTGAGAGCTGTTTCAGGTAAAAGGCAAATTATATGAGCAAGCAGCACAATATAGAGCTCTATCTAGCATCAATAATAGAAGTACTGCTTCCGTAATTGAGTGTTACATTACAGAGTGAACAATATTTTCCAGACACTGAGAATACTAAAGAGAGCAAAATGTAAGAATTTCCTAATTTGCAACAATCAGTAAGAGAAGCATGGTCCAATAGTGATACTTTCACTGGCTGTATTATTAAAATACAGGCTTCTAGAAATGATTACAAATTAGCACTGCCTCCAAGCCCTGCTACCCATACCTTCAGCTGAGCAAAGAATATAATTCTGATCCCAGCTTTGATTATTTGGACAGATGTTAGAGATCTTTCAGGTTTCAGGTAGCTAGACAAAGGCCTTGGTGGCAGGTTGGCTTTTAATGTTTAGATTAATAAGGTAGTCAACCAGATAATATGTTTTGCAATGACTTTTCAATTTGTCGAAAAGCCAGCTTATACTTGTTGGCAGTTTAATATTAGATGACTACTTCGCTAAGCATTGTTCATTTTACATATGAAGTTATGAACAGCCAACCTCTGATAGTATCAACATCAGTTATAAAGCTGAAGCTACAAGCTAACCAAAATGACCATTAGCAAACCAGCCAATAATTCAGAGTTGTTGCCAAAACAAGACGTTAATTTTATGCAGATAGACACAATTTCAAGTGACTAGTGTATGGAAAAAATCATACTAAAAACCTTTATATTTTCCTTAACTCAAGAGCTTAAGCTTTCAAATACAGGACAGACATAATATGCTCTACATTATGACACTCTCCGAGAAACTAGGGAAATGGATGAGAGGAGAAAACTTGGTTTCTGGTAAATGAAGACAACTAGAAAGATTTCACACAAAGCAGAATCATCTGGTCGACAAAAATAACAAAAGTTTGGTGAATCTATTGCCTAAAGCAATTAGACTTAGACACTTAGACTAGTCAAAAAAAACTCAACACGACAAAGGTGAAGCAAGAGAGGGAGTAATGTTACACTTTATGTAGCAACTTACCCAGTATATATGACACCATCTCCACCCCATTTGACACATGTTACAGCCAGTGTATGCCCACTCAGGCACATTATACACTTTCTAAGTGTTACATCCCATATGCGTGCATCACCATCTTTGCTAGCACTCACGAATCGGCGACACGGAGCTTGAAGGTGGACTGGTTCCCACGAAATTCCAGTGATCCATTTTTTGTGCCCCTGATATCGGAAAGCAAAAATCATCAATTTGGAATCATGCGGCCAGTTAGCTTGAAACTTCAATTCTGACATAGCAAATCAGTTGTCTTTTCTTCGCCCCGAAGGTAAAAAATATTGAACTGGGCAAGGTTTGTGCTTAACCAACCAACCACTTGTAAGTCACTAGTAGCAGGGACTAGTTACACAATTTCTCACCTTTGACTTATAACTTTCAAATTTAAATAGTGAACCTTAATTGCTAAATCCTAAACCCGAGGAGAAACAGAAATAGACAGGTTATACTTTTTTCTTTCATAGGTTGATTATGCAGTCGTGCATCCAAGAATCCTCTTCTAAGCAAATTAAACAAAAATGTATTTGGCTAGCAACTTAAATCTTAAATATGATATAAGAGTGGTTTATGATACAAAAGTTTTACCATTAGTGGGCTGCCTGATGGCTTTCCTGTCTGAGGATCCCAGCACTGTAGTTCTCCTGCCTTGCTTCCACTGACTAAATACTTGCCATCAGGAGACCATGCTATGCAAAGAACCCAATTCTTGTGTCCTACACAGAAAAGAAAACATAGTGCATCTTCAACAAAAACTAACAAAGGAAGTCATAAGAACGTACTATGAGACAAATAATAGAACAACACACGCACACGCACAACTAGAGCTGTCAATTCGGGTGTGTGGGTCGGGTCATGTCGGGTCGGGTGTCGCTCGGGCCGGGTCAAGTTCGGGTATCCATCTAGATAGGTCGGGTTAATTCGGGTTTGGATCACTTTGGGTTCGGGTCGGATTGGTTCGGAACGGGTTTGGAACATGTTATGACAGTTAATTTCGAGTAAGGTTCGGGTCGGGTCAATGCCGGTTCGGGTCATCCTCGGATCGGGTTATGCCTGGGGTCCGGTCAACCTCGGTTCCCCGGTCTTGGATCAACCTCGGGTCGGGTTATGTTCGGGTTGGGTTGAACTCGGAACGGGTTATGATCGGGTTGGGTTGAACTCGGATCGGGTTATGCCCGGGTCGGGTCAACCTCAGTTCGGGTTATAATCGGGTCAGGTTAGCCTGGGATCGGGTCTAGGTCGGGTTGATTTCGTTTCATGTCTAGGTCGGGTCGATCTCGGATCCGACTATGTATCGGTCAAATTATGTTCGAGTCAAATTAATATCATATCGGATTAGTTCGAGTCAATAAAATTTCGAAACCGAGGATTATTCGAATTTGATATATATATATATATATATATATATATATATTTGAGTGGCGATGAGTTTTTCTAATTTAGTTTTAGTATGATCGATTGTTAACCAATATAACGAGACTACTTGTTAAGTCTTATACCAATAATCACCATTGAACATTGAACATTGAAATTGAGATTATGGTTTCGAAATTGAGAATTATTCGAAATTTATATATATATATATATATATATATATATAGTTGAGTAGCGATGATCGATGAGTTTTTTATAATTTAGTTTTAGTATAATCGATCTTGAACCAATATAACGACTAACGAGACTACTTGTTAAGTCTTATATCAATAACCACCATTGAACATTGTCCATTGAAATTGAGATTATGGTGGCGATGAGTTTTTTCCAATTTAGTTTTAGTATGATCGATAGTTACGATTAGTGTATGTGTAAGTGTATTAGACCAGTCAATCAATCGTCAGTACATTTAAAATTGTTAAGACTAGCGTATCAGATCATTCATCAATCAATATATGTAGGTATATGTATATATAGTTTAGAGTTATACATTAAGAACAATCATCAATATATTATATCAATGTATATCAATGTATACGATAATTAAGATTAGTGTATTAGATTAATCATCGGCGTATTAGATCAATACACTAGATAAATGTTTACGACATTCAATATTAGTGTATTAGATCAATCATCGGCGTATTAGATCAATATATAAGATATTTAAGAAAAATATATTAGATCAACCGGCAATATATGCTAGTTTAACGTATAAGATAGTTAAAAGAGGCGGTATTAGAAGATCGGACATCAATATAGTTAAGATTAGTGTATTATCAATCATCTATATTTTAGATCAATGTAATCGTTAAGGCAAATGTAGTAGATTCATCATCAGTATACTAGAACAATTTAATAAGAAAGCTAAGATCAATATAGTAGATAAACTATAAATGTATTATATCAACCATCAAGACATTAGATCAATGTTTACGACAAACAATATTAGTGTATTAGATCAATCATTGGCGTATTAGATCAATATATAAGATATATTAGATCAACTGTCAATATACTAGATCAACGTATAAGTTAGTTAAGATTAATGTATTAGAAGATCGGGCATCAATATAGTTAGGATTAGTGTGTTTGATCAATCATCTATATATTAGATCAATTTAATAAGAAAGCTAAGATCAACATAGTAGATAAACCATCAATGTATTAGATCAATCATCAATACATTAGATCAATATTTATGACAATCAATATTAGGGTATTAGATCAACCATCCATATACTATATCAATATATAAGATAGTTAAGATCAACGTATTACATCATTAATGTATATGTAATAGATCAATAAAAATTAGTTATGATTAATGTATATGTATCAATATAATAAGATTGTAATCACAATTTAGACATTATTAACGATGGACAACTTTTATAATTTAATTTTTATCAGATCGGACGAATGGACGATACATAAATAATAAATTTTGAATAATGAATATTATCAAAACAATCAATTTTTAATTATGAGTAATACCTAAATTGTACAATAATGGTATTATTATATTAATTCCTAATACATTATTAATCAAAACAACAACACAACAACACAACAACACAGCAACAACAACAACAACAATAATAATAATAACAACTCGTTAGAAGGAATAGTAATATGGTTTAAACAACAACAACAGTAATAATACCTCCGTAACATAAAAAATGCACCGATTAGACATTTTTCTGCGCAATACTATATGTCAAATTGTTGCATTTTTTATGTTACGGAGGTAGTAATAATAAAAGTGATAAAAATAAAAGTTAAAATATTAAAGGAGTATAACCTAAGCTATTATTTATACACTTAATTAATACTCTCTCCGTTTTTATTTAATAGGGACGTTTTGACTATTGTTACTGTTCACATTATACTATTTGACCATCCTATGTAATTTATACAAGAGAAAAAACATAGTTATGTGAGATCTTGTTTGATCATCTTGATGTGTAGTTTTTTTAATATCAAATTTTTATATTTTTTACGCAAGCGTAATTAGAAATATTTGTGATCAAAGATATGCATTGGCAAGTGTAAAAAATACATTTGTCCCAATTAACTAAAAACAACGGGAGTACAAAGGAGTTACTCTTTTTTTTTTTTGATGTTAAGTTAGTAATTATAATAAAGTTGAAATAATGCAATTGAAACATACTAGTATTTAAATTTTGATTCAAAATATATAGTGCTAAAAATTGTAGCCAACCCCAAATTAAAATTTCATTCAAAAATCAAAAACATTCAAAATCAAAAACATTCAAAATCAAAAACTCAACCTGAAAGTTTGTTCCTCCATTTCCCTCTCAAAACCAAAATTTCATAAACCTCACCCACACCACTATAAACCCAAAAATCACCGTCCCTTTCCTCTCTTCCCTAGCCATGGTGGTACCAGACTCCTCCTTCAATACCACCATCTCGGCATCTCCCAACAAATTTCGACCTCATTCCACCTTCAAACCTCTTCATAATCTTACTCCACTACCGATGAGAGAGATTCAGAGATAATGGACAATGCCGTAGCGTCGTTTAGAGGCTTAAATGGTCGAATTCGACCATAAAAGTTCCAAATCTGGAGCTTTTATGGTTGAATTCCACCATGAAAGCTTACCAACAGTGGAGATGAAAGCAAGTTGACATCTCTCATATTTGATTCAATACCTTCTCTAGACTCTTCTAGCCTTTGATTCTTAGTTTTGTTACATCTATTTGGTTGAATCTGTGTATTTGTTTTGTTTTTTCTACCGTGGAAGTTCATTGTTTGTTGAAACTTGTTCAATAATGTGTTTTTTTTGTATTAATTAAAAATATAAAAGAAAATAGTTTCTGCTTATTTATGGTTTGATCGACGAATCTTGTTGCGTTTTTGTTTCGTTTTTGACATTTGCAAGTTTCTTGAAGAATGTTGTTCTTTTTTTAAGTTAGAAACTAAAAAGAAAACCTCTTCTGCTTGGTTTTGGTACTAAAAGCTCTGTTTCTTTGGATTGATATCAATCCATTCTCAAGTGGAGCAATGGTAGTGCTGTTGTAGTTGTTGATGCGTGCCAAGGATGAGCAGTGGTCCCTCTAGCCTGGCACCCATTTAGATATAGGCTTTGATTGATCCCTCTTCTGGGTTTTCTTCAACTTAATCATTCTACATACCTCTCGTTTCATACTTAATCATCATCAACTCATAATTTTTTTATTTATTTACTTTTTGGGCATTATATTCCACCATACACAAGGTTTCCTGCATTTTTTTTAACTTCTAGTAATAGAACTCAAGCCTGAAAGTTCAAAATTTTAGTGAGTAATTAATATGGCTGGCTCAATGAATGAACATCAACTTTCTTCTCCCATCAATACAATTCGATGTATTTCATCTATGGGTCTCGTTTTTTTGGTTAGTATATGATCAGATTTGCTCATGGCTGGCTCATTTATTGTTGTATGATTAGATTTGCTAATGTAATGGTGTTGTCAATTGATATCGCGATGAAAGTCTGTTTAGTATGAAGTTCTACATTTGTAACTTGTAACAGAATGTTGTAACTCAATTTTTTTTCCTTCTTTCTAATAATCTAACTTTTTTGTTGGTAACTTGTATCCAACAATATCATGGAACCAAAAAGCTAGAAAATCTTTTTCAAGATTATCCAATTAAAACAAGGGATAAATTTCAATTTCCATATTTTCCAAACAATAGGATGGAATTGATATTCAAAAAGAAGATTTCGATCTCCATATTTGAAATACTTAAATGAACTTCAAGGTGTAAAGTTTTTCGTCAATTGCGTATTAGGTTTTAAAACCTATTCCAAGATTGAGCGTTACTAGGAATTGAGTTAATATTTATTTTGCGATTTGTAAATATCTAGTTTGAGATTGTATACACTATTGGTGTAATGATAATTCATGTTATTTTGCAAGTTGTGCATGTACTTAGATAAATTGAAAATATTGAGTAAATTCATTTTTATAAGAAATTTGTGTAATTTAGTTAGCTATGTAACTATGCAAGTAATTAGGATTTTGAATCAATCAAGTGACTATGTTATTCCTCTTTTAAGATATTGTGTATTTTGGAGAAGATTTGAAGATGGAAAGATTGAAATATTCAATACTTGAACACAATTTAGAATATTATAATTTCATAAATCTTTCTAATAATCACTAGTTTTGAATCCAATTTAGAATATTAAGTTAAAATAGTAATTTAGAATGTCTAATAAAGGTATATTTTGAATTATTTAAATTGAATTAGGAGATATCAAAAAGTAATAATTTAGAATATTAAATTAGAATGTTTAACTAAGGTTATTAGAATGATCAATTAAGGTTATAATTCATTAAGTGGAGTGTTGAATGTTGAAACAATAGTAAAGGCAATTAACACAAATATTCTATTGTATGTTAGATTTATAATACTTGAAAGTAATTCATAAAAAAAATTTAAAAAAATACTTGAGGTTAGGTCGGGTTATGATCGGGTCGAGTTGAGGTTAGGTCGGGTTGAGGTTCGGGTCGGGTCATGTTCGAGTCGGGTTGAGGTTAGGTCGGGTCATGTTCGGGTCAGGTCATGATCGCGCCGGGTTGAAGTCGGGTTAATTCGGATACAGGTTGAGTTAGGGTCGGGTTCAGGTCAACAATTATCGGGTCGATTCGGTTACAGGTTGAAACCGAGTCGGGTGCGGGTCGGGCTCAGGTCGAGGATTGGCGGGTGTCATTCAGTTACGGGTTGAGTTCGGGTCAGGTGCAGGTCGGATCGGGTCGGTTCCGGGTCGGGTTCGGTTCAAATTCCCGGAGCAGACAGCTCTACGCACAACACCACAAAGACTAAGAAGCTCCAAGTTAACTGAGCATTAGTTTATTAGCACATTCACCTATAGATTGTTTACGTGAATCATGTAACTAGGATAAGAAAAGAGATAGACAACTGATATCACGTATTTGTATAGAGTTTGCTCCCTTATTTACAAGCTAATTTGTGCGTCATCTGAGCTATTGGGAGCTATTTTGTGCTAACTATCATAAATAGTTGTGGTTTCGTGTTTTAGTGTTGAATTGCAGGTTTTATGGAGTTTTCTCCTTATTCCCGAGCCATTTGGAAACAACCACGGCTTTACGAGATGTTACGGGGCACGTAGGAAGGCTCACGAGTTTTATGGGTAGTTTAGGAGGTCCCAAGACCCCTAAACGTGAAGTTTAGAGAGCCAAAGAGTCAAAAAGGGGGTTTCCGTACTCTGATCGGGCAAAAATGGCCCGATCGGGCGAAGTATTTATGATCGAGTATAGAAGTGGCGGACCCGATCGGGCAAGCTGTGCCCGATCGCATCGGGCGCGAAGACATGCACCAGACCCGATCAGGCACATTCCACCCGACCCGATCGGGCTGGATGCTGATAGCCCTTGTTTTGTTGCTGCTTGCGAGGAGACCGTGTTGGCCCAATCTGTCGCCAGACCCGATCGGGTGGTGGCCTCGGGCCCGATAGGGTGGGCCTCAATTTCTCGTCAAACGCTGCGCTGCTGCCATGCTAAAGCCCAAACGCAAGTTGAGCTGTTTTGCACCAGACCCGATCGGGTACTGTGCTCGGGCCCGATCGGGTCTGGCACCATTTGTCGCGATTTTCGACTTTTGCTTCCTATTTTTAATTAGACTTGAGGGGTATTATAAATACTGTTTTCCTCATTATTTAGGGACATCTTTATATACATCTTTTATTCATCTTTTTACTGCTTTAGACTCTAGTTCATTTCTCATTGTTCTTAGTCTAGTTTAAACACTTTAGATTAATTTAGAGGTGATCAAACCTATTTCGATTTCAATAAAAGTTTCTGCTATCCGTCAATTGGTACTCTTCCTTACCCTAATCTCTTTTGTTATTCTTGATTGCTTAGTTTATTTATTTAATCGTTCATGATGCAATTCTTAGGGTTTTCAATTAGGTCTGTTGTTGTTAATTTGATCATGTCTGAGTAGTCTCTTTCTAGGGTGTTAGATAGGAAAGCCATATTTATACCATGATTGTGATTTAGACTCCTATTGATTTCTAGGGTTTGATTAGGGTGATTGTGATGTGGTTTGTTCTTTATTGAGTAATTAACGTTATTGCGCAGTTTCGTTGGTTGCTTGTGGTTAATAGTTGTTTGCACAGATCCGTCTTACGACTAGAGGCCTAGGACACGTCAGTAGTTCTGATTACGTTAGTGAACATGCGGCGTATGTTGAACTATGAGCGTTGAGTCTTAACCATAGCTCAACATAGGCTCTAATCCCCGACTCTTGACTTAGGTTTTGATAGTTGTTGACCTTGTTTGATTGGTATAAGCATCGTGGACCGACCTAATACCCTAGGTTTTTATTCCATAGTTAAATCCTTTGTTTAATTCGTCTTTCTTAGCTTAATCATTAGTTTAATTAATTCCTTCCTGATTTACTCTGGAGTAGCTGAATTTGTTGAATATTGATTTAGAAACTCTGTCTCCCTGTGGATTCGACCCTGCTTCCACTGACTACCTTAGTAAGAGGACCGTATGTTTATTTTTGATTAGGTGATACGACTAAAACCTATCAACAACAAGTAGAGGTAAAAGAGAAGAGAACAATCAAGTAGAGGTAAAACAGAAAGGATAAATAAAAAGAAGTACAAATAGCTCCCAGGTTGCTACATTTAATTGCCATAATATTCATATAAGTTTTGAACCTGACCTGTACATGTGTGCATTGGTGTTTGAGTACCTAAGTCCCACAGTCTAACAGTAGTGTCACCCGAACCACTAGCCAACTGTCTGCCATCAGGACTAAATGCAACTGAAAGAACAGCTTCCGTGTGACCTGCAGTGCAAGATAAGAATCTAAAATTGTGAAAAAAATATTCAATGGCTTGATCAACTAGAAATGATATCTACGATGGAAAAGTTGTTTCTCCCTCGTATAGTGAAATCTACCCTTTTTTTCCTCCTTTCGTCATTTCTCATTTCTCGGCTGGGGTCAGGTAGTTATTGAGCTTTTACAAATAATAATACTCTTTTTTCCCTCCTAGTTCACTTCATTCAGTTTTACGATCTATAAATTATGTTAATCAGCCAGCACAAAAGATGATATCAAGTAAAGTAAACAATTACCAGCTATTGTAGCAGAACAACGATTAACAGGCCTGATGCGAAAAATTGCTTGAGGCTGATAAACTATTTGGACAACCTTCTCCACAGAAACTGCATATACACCATAATAATCCATAGCCTTAAGGAAGTGGTCAAGACGTAGTCAAGTATAGCAAGAACAACCTACTCAATATACATTTAACAAAAACCAACCTTTGTTTTTATGTAAATAATCTCCCAATTCAACAACGAGCTCGTGATCTGATATATAGAAAGCATAGGGTAGCTTCTCTTCCTGTGATGACAAAAGATTATGATCACTATCTCCACTGATGTTTGATATACGGCCTATCCACGGTGTACTTAAGTTTTTTTAAAAAAAGCAATCTAAATATTAACCATTTCTCTTAATATACTCAACAGAAAGTTCATGTTAAAAAAACCATTTTCATTATTATACTCGACAATTTCCTAAGAATATTCATGTTAGCCAGCCCCAATTCATTTTGGAGCTAAGGCTTTGTTGTTGTTGTACTTGTATACTCAACAGAAAGACAAAGTCAATGAACCTCCCTTGTTCTTCCTCGTATTTTTTAATTGCTACACTTGCATACTAACTATTATTCATCAACTAATCTTGTCGTGTTTGCTCTTCCTTATGTATAAGAAAAACTTAAAGAGAACTGGGATCTTGTTGATACGTCTTAAAACGTATTTTATATTATCTATTTGTGCATACCTAAAGACATAAAGAATCAAAGTAGTGCATTGGATAGTATGCAAACAAGAAGCATAGAAACTTGTAAGAACAATACAAGACAGTGTTCACTTTTGAAAAATAAAAACATTGAGCGATAAAATGCACCATCATATAATGTTTAGCATGTTAGAGCTTTTCCTTAGAAAACTTGGCAAACCCCTATCCTCTAAGACTTCTTTCTAAAATCTATGGACTTAAGACTTAAGAGACATGAATGCCAATTAGCTCCGCAGGCATAAACCTACCTCTAAAGCATTCCTCCATTTTCAAAGTGCTATATAAAAGTAGCGGTATCAAACTGAGGAAATATCACAATTCACAAGATAAGCCACCAAATATAACTACACACTATCTCCAAACTTTCTGCAACTATTGGAGCATGAACTTATGCAACCCAAATCCACACAATTCCGTCAACAATGCTCACACTGAACACCCCCCTCTCTCCCAATATACACTACCCAATAATACAACCTAAATCGGATCTCACCATCCAAAAGACCTGGGAACAAAAATCCTTCAATAAATCTCCAGTTTCCTCAAGACCCTTTGTCGTTTCCCATCAAAGCTCTACCACTTCATTTTTCAAAATCAAACAGCCCTACCTAACTGACTTTGAGATTTTCTTTCATCCACTCCGTCTATTATCTTCAATTACATCATGTAATTTGCTAACTTTTTCATATTTATGTAATGCACTATTTAATATATGTTACTTCTCTTCTAAACTAAGGATCAAAGGCCCCGTAAACTTTGCAAGAATCCTAAAAGAAGGCTGAAACTAGTAAAATAGTAGTTTGCAAGAATCCAGCTCCCTTCACCGCACCCCACCAAGAAAGAAAAGAACACAAAAACTTTGACTGGATATAAAACCCTTATAAGTTATTTACATGTAAAATCCGTACAAATATTCAACTTAGCAACATTTAACCCAATAAAAACTTATTCCCCATAACAAAATCAGCTAGTCACTAACAATTATTTTGTGCACTACGGTCTATGGAGCAGAAATTTTTAAAAAGTACACATGTATTTCTCAAAAGCACATAATTATTATCACTTTCCAATTTCACAAATGTACTTTCAAAAATACTTAGGCCCTCTTCTTTTCGATCGGATTAATTGAAAAACATTTCAGTTTACTTCAGCTACATTAATTTCAGTCAACTTCAATTCCTCTCAAGCTCTCTTTTGTCTCACAATTACAGTTCAGTTAATTTCATAACATTTCAGTTCACTTCGGTAACAGAGTCTTAATTGCAGCTAGTCACACAAAAAACCAGTAATTCAAAATTGACCAAATAAAGGAAACACTAAATATCATTACTATAAAGAAACCACTGTAATCTTAATTAAACACAACAAAATCAATAAAGATTGAGTCTTTAGTAGAAAATCATACATTATTGAGAAGGGTATTGACAATTTGATGAAGCTCTTTAGGGCCAGCGTTTTGAGGAAGATACATAGCAGTTCCAAGAGGAGTGCCTTCTGGGTCAGCCAACTGACACATTACACTGTTCCCATTCTCCATCTCTGTTTCTCTTTCTACCTCCATTTTTATCAAATTCCCAGATAATTTCAAGCTTCAAGGAACTATCTTTTGATTATTACTGTAAGAATTTAACAATTTTACAAAGATCAGAGGCTGGGATGTGAAGTTTGCAGGGTTTAAAGATTAGGGTTTATCATTGACAGAGAAAATAAAAGGAGAAGTTCTCAGTTGAAGGGTTTTATGGAAATTTGCGGGAATCTGTAGGTTTATTCGTAAAAGGAGTAATCAGTGCTAGGCCCAGTGGCATTTCCTTCGTTCATGAGAAAGTGATTGCGTTGCAATTGCAATAGCCAATAGGTCACTGGTTCGACTTCTTTGCCTGGTAAAGATTGAACCTTTTTTTCTTTTACGTTGTTTGGTCATGTTTGAAACTGAAACTAGTATTTATGGTCAAACGATATGAGATTTATATGTATTACACTTTAGTACTTTTTTTTTAGAGTCTCGGACCCACTTTCCTACTTTCAACTATTTTGTTGTAGAAAAAGATTAATAAAAAGTTATAAATTAGTATTACTCATAAGTCCAATTAATATAACTTAATTATTGTTTTCATTGAAAACATAAAGTGATTATTAAAATTGATAAAAAGAAGCAACAATAATGTAGTAGCGCAATGGTTGGAACATTTATCTCTATTATATAAGTGAAGAGGTGGGGGTGGACACCAAAAGGAAAAAAAGGAAAAATAAATAAAATAATCAATGAGTTTATTAATTAATTAAGTTTTATTTCCAAATTTAACCATCAGATTTTTAATAAAGGATGTTCAAACTTCTAACTAAAATATCTAAAAATCTACAAAGTAAAAACAATTAAAAAAATCAACTATTATAATTTCTTGAGATCTATAGATAGACACCCACTTTGCTATATTTTTGTACTTTTTAATTTTTTTATTTTGAAATACATGAGTAATTGATTGTTCATGAGTAAAGGCACATTTGATCAAATTGATCATGATAACGTATTTTAGCATGAGTGAGAAACATGATAAAGTATTTTCAAACACTTTTAAATTTTTTCTCATTTGGACAATGAGCAAAAAATACCTTACCGGATACTATATAACAAAAATTGTATTTGATGGTGGGGAGTAAGAGATGTTTTCAAAGAAATATGAGCCAAAATGAATTTAGCTTGAAAACAAAATATGTTGTGTACCTTCACATTTTATCATGTTACAGTAGCCAAAACACACATCGTATGCAAATAAAATAGGGATTTTTTGTTCAAAACCACCTAACTTTTTCACGTTCTTAGAAACTCCTACCTTAATGAAATTTTCTTTTAAATTTCCACCTATCATTCCCAATTTTATTAGAAACTCCCACCACTTAATGATTTTTGTTAATTTCCGTTAACAAAACCGTTAAGTGGGCACCACATATGCATTTTATTATTAGTTTACACTAAAATTGAAGTCATTTCACCAATTTAAGGGCAAATTCTCAACACATTTAGAGCAAACGTGGAAATTACAACTATTTGGAAAGAATTGCAACTATTTCAAGTTCCATTTTGTTAACAAAATGTATATGTGGGACCCACTTAACGGTTTTGTTGATGAAATTTGACAAAAACCGTTAAGTGGTGGGAGTTTTTAATAAAATTGTAAATGGTAAGTGGAATTTTTTAAAAGAAAAATCATTAATGTGGGAGTTTCTAAAAACATGAAAAGTTTAGGTGGTAAGATGCGACTATCCATAAAATTATCTACTGTAGATTATAAAATTTCATAATAAAATTGTTGTTGCACGCATCGCGTGCATAGAAATCTATTATTCCATACTCAAGGTCACGGGTTATAGGGAATATTGTGACTCGAAACGGAAAGAAATGAACTAAATTTGCTATTAGTTTTAGTTCAAAAAAAGCCTTAGTTTTCTTCTTTACTTTTATTCCGAAAGTTTTCTCTAATGAGCCTTGCTCCGGATATCTATCTATATAATTCGAAGCCGTGACTTTGAGTATGCAATAAGGAATTTTAACTTCTAACCACCACTCCAACATGTAATTAGTGCTTCTTTTATCAAAATCAATAATGATGTATAGATAGATTCCAAGACTTAAGTTGTAAATTTATAAAATGCATATTGTAAATGAGAAGACTTTTTTATATATAAATTTTCACACTACATGACATCAATTATTTTAACTATTATTAAATTTAGTACACAAAAAACCCGAGCGTCGTCGGGGCCTAAATACTAGTTATACATAAAACTTATGCATAGGGCATTAGGGCATGTTCTCTTCGGTTAAAAAGGTTGAACTGAACTGAATAGTGTCGAGTTGAACTTAATTAAATTGAATTGAATTTTAATTAATAACATATAATAATTAAAAATATTGATAAATTAATCAATAACAATAATAATAAATAGTACTACCTCCATTTTTTTAACATGAACAATTGCTTTTGCGCGCGAATCAAGGAAAAAGTGCAAAAGTAAGAGAGAAGGATAGTAAAAGTAAGGAAAAAATGACAAAGGTAGAGAGAATGAAAGAAAAAGTAAGAGAGAAGTGTATTAATAAGGTGGACTAACCTTCCATTTATAGGAAAAGGTAGAAGTATATCAATTAATAAAACACCCAAAAATGGAAAAATTTACATATTAAAAAAACGGAGGGAGTAAATAATAAAGATAATTATAACAACAAGCAATACTCCTCTGTTTCAAGATACTCTTGTCAGTCATTCCCGCACATAGTTTTAGGTTATAAGTTGTTGTCTAATAATCAAATCTATATTATTATTATAAAGTATGATGGAGGCGTAAAATCGCTCCATTTGCCATTTGCTCTCTTCTCGTTAAATCCCCACCAATAACTTCTTGTAACTCCTTATTTTCCTCATAACTTCTACATCTCCTCTCTCTGTCTATCAGTAGGTTCCTTGACATGTAATATATTGCTTAACTTCCTCTTTCAAATTGAATGTTCGATTTCTTTTCTTACACTTTTCACTTTTTTGTTTGCTCTTTTTTTATCTTCCTCTATCGGTTAATTTATTTGCAATTTAAAAATAATTTTTTTTATTCATAACTTATATTACCCTTCTGATATTTATAATTAGCAAGACTATCATTTGCGCATCAATTTTGATATATAGCTTTTTAATATTCAAGATACCCTTGCTAACAAAAAAAAATCTATTTGGCGCTTTAAAAACAAAATTAATTTTTGAAATTAAACTCATAAAGTAGATAAAATAGGAATAAAAATATAATAAATTCCAAAGAGGCTAATAATAACTATAATATTGATTAGTCGCGCAATATTTTCTAAGAATTTCAATTACTGAACAAAATTAGAAGAATGTCGAGTATTTGCTTACCGCTTCAAATGGTATGTATTTTTTTAAAAAAATAGCTAACTTATTGATGATTGTCACAAAAAGGAAAAAAAACTACTTATCGATGTTACTGTAAGGCACATATTTAAAGTAATTATATAGTATTTGAATGTAAATATCATGTGCGTTAGCAAGGGTACAATCTAGTGTTATCTTATTATAAAGGTAGATGTGATAGGAGTTGATAATATTAATTTATTTAAAAGGGAGATTATGTGTCTGAGATATAAAGGTAGATGTAATAAGAACTAGTGGGGGTTAAGAAAATATGATATTGTAGTGGTAGACGATATTCTTTTTCTTTATATACATCAAATCAACCATCTTTTAAAAATAGATGAATTAAATATTTTATGGGTCATGTCCAAAAATAAAAGTGTAAAAAGTAGTTTGGGAGCTGGGAAAAAGGAAAAAGAGTATTTTGGGATAAAGGAAGTAATAATTAATAATTAATATTATGAATAGTGATAGTAATTACAAAAAAACTATTATTAATTGACTTAATAAACAAATAATAGGAATATTAATATAAAATCAATATAATATTATATTGTAATCAAGTAGTAATAATAATAATATATTAATACATGATGATAATTACTCCATCCGTTCCTATTTGATGTACCCATTTGAAATATGGGGGAAAATCAATGCAAATTGATGTGGATGAGAATCTTTTGAATTTTGTATTGTATAAAGTGTATTTTAGTACTTTTGATTTTGAAAAAGTAAGAGAGAGGGAAAGAAAAATGGGTGATTGAGAAACAAATTATTCTAAAGTAGGCATATGTGTAAGACAAAAATTGAAAAGTGTTGTAAATAATTAAATATTTGGTTGTTGAAGGGTAAGATGGGGAAATAAATGTTCTTAAAATGGAATAGATTCAAAATGAGAAGAAGTTTTAGAAACATCCCAAAAAGAAAAATGGGAACATCAAATGAGAATGGAGGGAGTATAATATTAACAATAATTTAAAATTCTAGATAGTATGACTATACATATTTCTACATAATTTTTAAATAATTCATGAATTAGCACAAGCACATCTAGTCAATTCAGTCTTAAAAAATATGGCCTTACCTTTTTTTTTCTTTTTTTTTTACTCCGAAATAATAGTCTCTTGCCTCAGCCATGCTCGAAATATATTAACAAAGAAGCAAATAGTTGTACATTATACATAGCTACTTTTGAAAAAATGAAATGACATACAGGATTATAGACTACCAAGTTTGCTTGTTATAGTTGGTTGGAGGGTATCACTACGGTCAAATCTTCCCTATCCGAGGTAGGGATTCCCTTTATATTTCCTTCTACTTTCATATGCATGGCCCACAAATGTAGGACCAAAAAATCGCGCGGGTTGAGGTTTAGAGAGACTTTTTTTCCTTATTATCCTAAGAGGTTATATGATTATAGAGAGAAAAATTTGTTAATAAATACCACACTTTGGGCATTTTTTGAAATAAATACCTAGATTTTCCAAAATTATACTACCACTTAATACCTACATTAGGACATTTTTTTGGAATCTTTACCACTTAATGAAATTCTGCAATAACTGTTAATTATGCTGCGTTAGGGCAGTGGCAAATCTAGTATAGAATAAGTGGAGTCACTTGATCCTACTCGAATTATTAAAATTGTAAAATTTTCCTTTAATAATTTCCAATTTTTCGAAAATGGTCCTGAAAATTTGACCATTTAACCCCGATAAAATTTATTAATTACACTTTGACCCCACCAAATAATTTTCTGGATCCGCCACTGCGTTAGGGGCATGTGATTTTACCTTCTTACCCTTTCATTTATCTCCACCACCATAAAAACACCACCACTACCACCGCAGTGGTTTCATAGCTTAGGGCATGTTCATTTAAGCTTAATATCAGTTCAGTTCAGTTTAGGTCAGCTCTAATCAGTTCAGTTCAATTCAGCTCCAATCAGTTCAGTTCAGTTCAGCTCCATTATTTTATAACCATTTTATTAAATATTATTATGTTGGTCTAATTTATTTTACTAATTGCTCTTATTATTATTATTATTATATTATTATTATTATTATTGTTATTTATTTTTATATCATTATTCTTAAGTATTATTATTATCTTTATATTATTTTGTTTATTATAGCTTAATTCATTATTAATACTATTATCGTAAGGGAGGGACATGATTTAGGCTAAAAGCACAAATAAACTCACGTTTTCAGCCCATAATCCAATCAAATCACGTCAAAACAGTTTATGATGTAATTTTACACGGTCCGACCCAATCATTATTTTATTACTAAATATTAATATATAATTAAATCTAATTATTAAAATATTAATATTAATTTAATTATTAGATATTATTGTTATTATATAATCATCATCAGGTATTAATATATAAATACAAAGACTATAAAATAATTGTTATTAGTTATCATTATAATCATTATTCATTATTATTATTAATTTATGATTATTAATATTATTTATTTATAATTATCATTTAAAAATATCCAAAATAAAATTATTATTATTATTCATTAATAATTATTCATTATTATTACCTATCACCATAATTATTATTTAATATTCATATTATTATTGTTTAAATATTATTTATATATTTATTAAATTCAATTTAATTCAATTCAATTCAATTCAATTCAGTTCAGTTCAATTCAGTTCATTTCATTTCAGTTCAGCTCCAATCAGTTCAGTTCAGTTCAATTCAGTTCAGTTGTTTTCAGTAAATCTAAACAAGCCCTTAGTTGGTTGGATGGGGGTGGTACCGTAGTTGGTTGGGGTGGGCCCATTTTTGGCTGGTGGTGGTGGCGGCGGTGGCGGCGGTGGCAAGCATGGTTGGCTCATGTGGTAGGGGTGGGTAATGGTGGTGGAGGGGGGCAAATTTGTGAACTGACATGTCAACTAACAGAGAAAAACTAACGTAAAAGAAAAAACAAGAAAACTGATATACTACCTCCGTCCCATAATTGACCAATAATACATAATTATCAATAGAAAAAAAAATGATAATTTGATATGTCAAAGTTATATATTGAGACAAATCTAAGAAAATATTGTTTACTATTAACATTTGATTTTATACGTTGATTAAAAATCATGATCAAAGCAAGGCATATAAATAACATAAAAGTTAAATTGTTACAACTTATATGAGATAGAGAGAGTATTACATTTAACTAAAAGGAGAAAAGGGAGAAAGTTGAAAATGTTGTGATTCATGTCATGCAATGAATTTTACAAGACTTACTATTTAACTACATTTGGTCACCAACTTTCCACTCTTATTGAATTGGGAGTGAAAGACCACTCCTTTAACATCACTAGTTGTTGTCCCACGCGCCACCCCAAGGTAGTATATGCTAATTAAAAAAAATGCAGGTCAATTTACTAGTAAACACGTCTCACACATTACCCCAGTGGAATTTTAGATGTATTTTGTAGGTGTAGAGGTGTTGTAAAAGACTACATGCTACAATAAGCTAACGTGAAATTATATAGCATTATACCAATTCAATTTATGTAGATTTGAAATGCCCCTAATTCATATGACATAAAGTCATTGAGGGACAACGATTGCAAGTAGTTGTCTCTCTACCTAATGGCGTAGAACCTACATCAAAGACACATCAAAATAGTGTATATATACAAGCCAACTCTTTAGAGAAGAAATTAGAAAGTCCTTCAAACCTACATGGGATTCGAACCCACATCTTTTGCACATTTGCACAACGCTCTACCCAATTGAGCTAGTAGGCTACGGAGATCAAGCCAAGGCAGAAAAGCAAAAAATTAGAAGCTTTCGAAATCATGGATGAGAATGTAGAGAAAGGATTGTTCAAGCCACTTCTCAAACATATTCCTATCGGCAAGGAAGGTGGAGAAGTTACTATTTAATGTGAGTAGTATATTTTCTAATATGATTCTAAGTTGCTAGACAACCCCTGCATTCTCAATCAAAATTCCAACATAGTTCACTTGAAGAAAACAGTCACATCCATGAACAAAAAAGTAAAGAGCACCAAAATGTAGCCCATATCATATTTAGCACACTTATTGTTCGGATCGAGGGTAAAACAGTTGAATTGACACATCCAACATGATGGCCAGAATTTACTATACACATTCTGGTAACCTTAGAGGGCAATGGTGTCGAATTAGGACTATTCAGAATGAGATTAGTGAGCTTAATTTTGAACTTTATAACACCCCTGGGTAATGCATCTCCTCCTTCCCCTGTCGAGACCAAAATTATTTGAGCTTAAAACAAGAACATAAAACTAACAAATCATACCAACTGATGAAGAAAGCGTAAAACCACCGTCCATGTTTGGATCTACCGTAAAGCATTATAATTTGCTTGATAAAGTTTTTCCCTCCGGAGCATACTCAAAAATCTCAATTTATTTCTAGAAATACAATAAGAACACTACCCAACATAATAGAAAATGGGGAAAAAAGGTAGTATATAAGCCAAGTGTATAGATTAGAAATAGGAAGAAGCTTCCTTAAATCCACATTTATGCTCTAAATGGTGGAAAATATCAAAAATTGTATTCAACGTATCAATCAAAGAGCTCTTAATCCAATATAAGCTTTACTTCCAAAGAAGTTATTAAACCTTGTGATGATATTGTTTTCATGTTATATTATATATCTATGATATGTTAACAGAAAAATGAAGCTTTAATTGGGAGAAATCTTTAAAGAACTTCACCTTTGTTTTCTTTTATCACCCCAGGATATAATTTGAGCACAAGGGTTGGTGTGATACTCCCCCTCTACCTCCTTAGCAGATATGACTGAAACGAAAAGTGCTCCTTCTGAAGCATAACTAATGCTGTTTTATGCTGCGTTGTTTCCTCATCAGCAGTTCATCCTCTATTCCCTTAAAGAGGTCACTTTCCAACTTGAAAGGATTAAAAATGAGCTTGACCATAAGCTGACCTTGGCTTGTTATCATGAGAATCATTCTCATCAAAACCCTTGAGCAAATCAAGGGTGAAAAGCTTTGTCTCACGAGGAATTAGCTGCTTCAATGGTACCCCTTGCATCCCTAGGTTTTTACGTCTCCGAACTGCATGCAAAAGCACCAAACAAGAGTGCCACATTAATGGCAGTAAAATTATGTAGTTGTCTACCTGAGGCGGGGGCAAAGCCCTTATGATGAACGCCTTGTCTATGTCTACATGTAAGTAAACACTTTCCAAGCCATAAAGAAGCTATATTGATAAAGTCTATTCAGTCATCTGAAAGGTGTTCCGAATAAAACATAAGAAAGCAACAAGCAGAAAGCTTAACCATGGGTTAATCATCATGGAGAATCACCACAATGGAGATCAAGGTTGAGGAATCAAATAATCCTATCATGGTGATCAAGATTAACGAAGAAACCTAGAAATACTTTTCAATAACATATCTATATTACGTACTTTGATATTTCTAATATCATTTGCTGTCATTGTAATCTCTTATAATAACTTTCATAAATAGGCTATTGAAATAAGATGCAAATAAGAAATTGTAGAATCATTTCAGCATACATGAAATGTCCTATTTGTATCTAGGATTATCAGATAAAGAAGCAACTTTTAAGTTCCCACATTCCTAAGATGGAATAGCTTATGTCCATGATTATAGATCATGGCCCTTTTGTTGTTAAGATTCTTTCCGTCTAGTAAAAGCCGATAAATAATTCAATATATGCAATATCTGAAATAGCTTTGTTATTAGGTTGACGACAGCAAACAAAAACAAAATATAGTGCACCATACATGAGATAGATAACTAAATTGACAAATTAAGATATACAAGTCCCATTAGTGAAACCACTATGTTAGCAAAACATGGGAATGTTGGAACAAGGGGTTTCAAGTGTATTCTTGGATTAGCAAATACTTGAACATCCACAAGCTGACAGGAAGGACAATTGGAAATCAGGACAATTGTGTCTAATAAATTAATTAACCTAATATGAGCTTCCCAATTAATTCTTGCCTGAACCCTGATCTTTGCAAATGTCAACTTTTCTGTCAGCGCGATATTAGGATTTCCAACCCACCTAATAGCTGGCTTGTTACTGATTGACTATCATTCATCTCATATGCTTCCATACCTGCACAAAGCATCCAATGATATCAGAGGTTTTCATGAAGCCGTAGTATATAACATTATTCTAGACTTAAGAATCCTAACCCACAATAAACGTTGAAAGGATACCGACTCTAGCATCAACACACAAGGTATAACTTCTTTGTCCTGAGTAGTGAGTACACAACTTCCACTTAAAATTTTAGCCTTTTGACGAAAGAGTTAAAAAATGAGACAATGAAATAACTATCATATGGATAATGCAAGACTTAGTGGGATACGGTCCTGATGAACGAACAATTAATTTTAGCCATCAACATGAGTTTTATATGGAGTGTAATACATCCAGTAGTCGACTACACACAAAAGTACCTTCACTCACATAAGCACTCTCTATCCCTCAACCTGACAAGTTAAGGAACAAGCAAAGAACAAGCAGATCCTCGAGAAGCTAGAAAAGAAGGGACATCCTTCTTCTATAACACTTGATTAATACTTGCTTAGTGTCAATCTGATTGAATAAAAGCACCAAACTGAGAAGAACACGAAAGACCCACAAACTGACTGAACGTTGTGCAACACTTACCGCTAACCTATCAAAATCAAAATATATCCCTCACTCCCTAAACTATTAGCAAAAAACAAATGCACATCGACATATTCAATTTCACTTACCGCTGCTGTATCAGAGGCCTGGCAAATTTGCGGTGTTGCGCTACTAAATCTGCCTTTTGACGCATGTGTTGACGGTTGCGGAGAAAACTATAGAGCGAGAAAGGGAAAAATCTAACCAGAAGATAAATGGTTTTATCTTGAAGCTGTTGCATCACCTTTATTCCTCTTCTCCTCTTTCTAGTTCTTAGTCAGTTTATTGCTGATTGTTTGTAGAAGAGAATACAATTTCTGACAAATCAAAAAAAGATGCTATAAACATAATAATATATATCTAGCAAAAACACTAAAAAGCTTCACAAAAACTAATGGACAAGAGAGAACCTAAATCATGAAAAATGAAAAATAAAGGAAACTAAAGATGGATCTATACAAATTACCTGACATTGATGCGCATTGTGATTTATTTGGTCAAAACACCAATCAACACCTGCAAGTGGGATAGTACTTCAAATCCGCAATTCATAAAATTTAAAATAATAGAAAATGAACTCACATCTTCTTGACGCTTCTTTGGCGAGACTCAGGTTGAAGTTGGCCCCGCCAATTGCCACCATCCATAGAAGTAGATGACTCAGTTTGAACAGGTCTCCAATTGTTCGAATCTATAGCGTAATTATTAGTTCAAGTGAAACAGATCATGATCAAAACCCTAACATCCATGAAACATACACTAATTTCCGAATTAAAATCATACAATGAAAGAAGAAAACATAACAATAAACGGAAACTGGAGTGCAATACCCACCAAAAACGACTTCAGTTTCCACAAATCCGACATCCACAAACATGAGAAAAGACCACTAATCGAGGAATGGTGGGTGTAAACTCAACAATCAAGCCAAAAGCCACTTCATGAAACTAATCTCCCACTCAAAAATCAACAAAAACCAAACAAACTCATAAATGAACGCTTAAAACGAATCGTGAAGCCCAACATGTATTAATCAACTCAGATTGTTTTTTTAAAAAAACACCATTAACATTTAGCATTTACCAACACAAATAAAAAAACTGCACTCCTAAACCAACCCATAAACTGTCCAGCAACAACAAAAAAAATACCCAGATAAACATACTTGAGATACAATCAATTTATACCCACGAAATAAAACGAAATAGTGCTTGAGTGGTGAATCGATGATGTAGAAACCCTAGAAATCGAGGACATCGAAAGAGAGGAAGAATCAATCACGGGTAAATAAGGGTTTGCGTGGAAGAGAAAGAGAGGAGAGACGTGGATGCAGAAAGGGGAGAGAGGTTTGTGACACTTGACCAAAAACTCTTACAGTTTTAGTCAAAGTATCACAATTAAAAGAGTTTTTTTTTTGTCAAAGTATCACAACTAAAATAAACAGAGGAAGTATAATAAAAGCGGGAAAATCTGTACTAATATTCTCTAGTGGCATGTACTGCTAAAGAAGCCATCGCACTCGTAGCCAGGACAACACGACCAGCCGATGCCACAAGACTGGCCAGCTGATGGGCACCATAAGCAAACACTACCGCTAGCCCAGGTTGCGTATGGGCAATAAGAGCCGGGGCAGCAGTCTGGTTGCCCATATCATACTTCACCTGCTGCTGTGCAACTCTGACTCATTACACTTTTACTCTCCATCATTATTAGCACTGTTGGAGTTAAGGCTTGCAAAGCCTACTTGTGTTTTTCCCAAACATCCCACATCTCCTATGGAAGGGAGCTTGCCTTTGTTTATTAACTCCCTTCCTCTTCATGTTTATTGAGTTGAGTACTTGGTTGGTTTTTGTGGTTGGAGATCAAACTTGGGTTTGGGCTTGCTATCACACACACACGCGCGCGCCGCCCGCCTGGGCCTGGGATCTGGGTTCTGGGAAGAGCTGAGCTGGAGCTTATCTTTTTGGACCCGAGCCCAACTGTGTGTAACGGTAACATGTAAAACTGAAACGTTGTTAAACGTTACAGTGTTAATGGCCTTTATTGTCGCCCTTGATTTCCTCCCTCTGTTTATTACCTTCTTTATTTGGCCTGATTCTTTTACTATAAAATCAGTCCACTGCTACCTCAGTTTTGCATCCGAAATTCACTTCTCTTCTCTTCTTCTTTCTCTCTTCTAAACACTGGGTACGTGCTTAATCTGTCTCCAAGATCTTTCTCTGTTAGTGGTGACTTAGAAAGGTCGTTGTGTTAACCTTGAGGAGCTTTCCGGCCAGTTGCGATTACCACCATAGTCGGGCCGTAATTGCTTTCAAGTCAGTGGTCTTCTACCGCAACACAGCCTTCAATTTAGTCTTTGTTCAGTCATTGTAAACAGTCAGTTTCTAACAATTTGAAAGCAATTATTTTAATTTGCAATGGCTGATTTTTCAAGCAAATCCGTGTCTCATCTGTCCAAGCTCGAATCTCTTGACGGAAACAACTACAAACGTTGGTCTTCCAAACTGCTGATGTTCTTTGAGCAATTGGACATTGACTACGTCCTTTTCAAGGACTGTCCCACTGCGCTTACTACTACAGGTGACTCATCCTCTTCTCCTTCTGCTACTGAAATTAAGAAGAAAGAGGACGAAATTGGAAAATATGTAAAAGATAATAAAACTGTCCGTTTCCACCTCCTTAATCTGATGATCAATAATCTGTATGATTTGTTTATGGTTCATAAAAGTTCAAAACTGATTTGGGAGGCCCTTGAGAAAAAATATGGGGCTGATGATGCTGGAAAACAAAAATATGTTGTTGGCAAGTGGCTGGCTTTCCGTATGGTTGATGATAAGCCAGTCATGGATCAAGTTCATGAGTTCGAAAATCTCTGTGCTGATGTTCTTAATGAGGACATGAAAATTTGTGAAGTATTTCAAGCTAATGTTTTACTAGAAAAATTTCCCCCTTCTTGGAGAGATTTTAGAAATAATCTGAAACACAAAAAGAATTCCTGTCTCTTCAGGAATTAATTAGTCATATGAGGATTGAAGAGGCAAATCGCCTTAAGGACAATCTAGATTCAGTTTCTGTTAATACCACTAAAGCTAACCTGGTGGAATCTGCTGCTCCATCAGGCTTTGATAAGTTTAAGGGAAAAGGGAAAAAGGGTAATAACAAAGGAAAGAAGCAAGGCAAATTTAACAAACCGGATAGCAAGATTCAAAAGAAGTCTGTCCTCTGTTATGTCTGTGGCAAGCCAGATCATAAGGCTTACCAATGCCCTCAACGCCAAGGTTCTGTGCAAAAACAAGGACCTCAGGCCAACCTTGCTGAATCAAACGACATTGTCGCTGCTGTGGTTGTTGAAGCAAATCTGATCGAGAACAGTACTGATTGGATTCTGGACACTGGGGCTTCAAGACATTTCTGTGCAAACAAGGAGCTGCTCCATGATTTTCAAGATGCTTCTGAAGGCGAGTGTGTCTACATGGGCAATGCTGCAACTGCTGGAGTACTTGAACGAGGAAAGGTCACTCTTAAACTTACCTCTGGAAAAACCCTCTCCCTTTCTAATGTGTTGTATGTTCCTACTATGCGTCGCAACTTAGTGTCTGGTGCCTTATTAAACAAAGCTGGTTTGAAAATTGTTTTTGAGGCTGACAAAGTTGTAATGACTCGTGGTGGGGAATTTGTTGGGAAGGGGTATTTAAGTGGAGGTTTATTTATTCTAAATGTTGCTTCTTCTATTTCTGCTGTTTTTAATAAAACTGTTTCTGGTTCTACTTATATTGCTGAGTCTTTAAATTTGTGGCATGGTAGATTAGGGCATGTGAATGTTGCTTCCATTAAGAGACTAAGGACCTTAGCTTTAATTCCTAATCTGTCGACTTCTGAGTTTTCTAAGTGTCCAGTTTGTGTTGAAGCAAAATTCACTAAGAAACCTTGCAAAACTGTGACTCAAAGGACCACACAACTTCTAGAGTTGATTCATACGGACTTAGCTGACTTCCAGAACACTAGAAGTAGAGGAGGAAAATTCTGGTATATTTCATTTGTTGATGATTTTTCGAGGTACACTAAGATTTACCTTCTCAAAGCCAAAAGTGAGGCAGGGGAAGCTTTCATCAAATATAAGGCCGAAGTAGAAAACCAACTTGATAGGAAAATCAAGAGGGTTAGATCTGACAGAGGTAGAGAGTTTGAAAACTTCTCTTTGAATGACCATTGTGAGAAATTGGGTATTATTCATGAACTTAGTGCACCTTATGTACCCCAACAGAATGGTATAGCTGAACGGAAAAATAGGTCTTTGAAAAACATGATGAATGCTATGCTTGTAAGTTCTGGGTTGCCTGATGAAATGTGGGGGAAGCAGTCCTTTCAGCCTGTCATGTTCTTAACAGAGTACCTCACAAAAGGTTAGATAAGACTCCCTATGAATTATGGAAGGGGTTTACTCCAAACTTAAGCTTCTTGAGAGTGTGGGGGTGTCTAGCTAAAGTTGGGCTACCTGACTATAAAAGGTCAAACATTGGACCTAAGACCTTTGATGCAGTATTTATTGGTTATGCTCATGCTGCCTATAGGTTCATGACTTTGAGTGATAGGTCTATTTGTGAGTACAGAGACGCTGAGTTCTTTGAACATGTTTTTCCCTTGAAAAAGGGTGATGTTGCTTCCATGCCTTCATGTTCTTCTCCTACGGTTGTTTTACCTACTTGTTCTACGCACGACGTTCCCTTACCTACTAGTAATGTTCCTGCTGATTTGACTTTAAGTAGTACTTCAGTTGATTTGCATGTTAGTAGTTCTGGTGCTATAGATGAACCTAGGAGAAGTAAAAGACCTAGAGTAGCAAAAGACTTTGGTTCTGATTTTGTCACTGCTTTTCTGTCTGAGAGCTCTTGTATTGACTTGTTGAGTGATGAATTGGTCTATGCTTTCATGATAGAAGAGGACCCTAAGACTTTTGAGGAAGCAATGAGATCTGTGGATGCTAGTTTTTGGAAAGAGGCCATTAAGAGCGAGCTAGATTCCATAGTGTCTAACTCCACTTGGGAGTTAACTTACTTACCTAAGGGATCAAAGACCATAGATAGCAAATGGATCTTTAAAAAGAAGTTGAGACCTGATGGGACCATTGAGAGGTTTAAAGCCAGACTTGTGATAAGGGGCTTCACTCAAAGGAAAGGACTAGATTACTTTGACACTTATTCTCCTGTGACTAAGATAGCCACCATTAGGACCCTGTTAGCTCTTGCTGCTATTCATGACTTAGTCATACATCAGATGGATGTTAAGACTGCTTTCTTGAATGGTGACTTAGAGGAGGAGATTTATATGTCTCAACCTGAGGGTTTCATGGTGCAAGGTCAAGAAGATAAAGTGTGTAAGTTGAGGAAGTCCTTATATGGTCTCAAACAAGCACCAAAACAGTGGTATGAAAAATTTGACAGTACTATTGTATCAAATGGCTTCATTGTCAACAACTCTGACTCTTGCGTTTACTCAAAGCTAATAGGATCAGATTGTGTAATCATATATCTTTATGTGGATGACATGTTGATCTTTGGTAACAATTTAAAGGTGGTCAATGATACTAAACTTTTCTTGGCATCGAAGTTTGAGATGAAGGATTTGGGAGAAGCTGATGTGATTTTAGGAGTAAGACTTAAGAAAACCTCCGGTCGCATCTCCCTTAGTCAGTCTCATTATGTGGAAAAGGTGCTTAAAAAATTTAACTCCTTTGATGTTTCTCCAGTGAGTACACCCTATGACCCTAGTATTCATTTGACTAAGAATTTAGGAGAAAGTGTTTCTCAAAGTGAATATGCGAGAGTCATAGGTAGTTTGATGTACCTCATGAACTGTACTCGACCTGACATAGCCTATGCAGTGAGTCGACTGAGTCGGTATACTCATAACCCTAGTAATGAACATTGGAATGCTCTTCATCGTCTTCTTAGATACCTGAAAGGAACAGTTGATCTATGTTTGCACTACTCTAAATTTCCTGCTGTACTTGAAGGATTTTGTGATGCAAACTGGGTTTCAGGTAATGATGAGATTAGTTCAACTAGTGGTTACGTGTTTACTCTTGGTGGTGGTGCTATTTCGTGGAAGTCTTCGAAACAGACTTGTATAGCACGCTCAACCATGGAGTCTGAGTTTATTGCACTCGAGTTGGCAGGGCAAGAAGCTGAGTGGTTGAGAAACCTTTTGTCTGATATTCCATTATGGGGAGGGCAGGGTGCTCCTGTCTCCCTTCACTGTGATTCTCAAGCAGCCATTGGCGTTGCTAAGAACAGTGTCTACAATGGTAAGAAAAGACACATATGGATCAGACATGGAGTCGTGAAACAACTCCTGAAAAATGGGGTGATTTCTTTGGACTATGTCAGGTCCGAAAGAAATCTTGCTGATCCCTTTACTAAGGGATTATCTAGGAGAGTTGTCCTAGAGTCGTCGAGAGGGGATGGGGCTTAGGCCCATTAGTTGAGAGTTTATGGTGGATACCCGTTTGTGGTCAAACGAAGCCATAGAATCTTAACTTGCACTACATTACTCATCCCTATGGCGTGTTGGTAGTGCTTTCTAAATCCATAGCCTGTTTGGTGGTGCTATTGAGACGCACTTGATGGATTTATATTGTGAGTTTGAGCTTTTGCTCTTAATAGTTTCATATCCCTCGGGGTGGTGTTATTGAGGAACACTTAATGGACTACCTACGTAAGTGTGGAGGTTAAGCCGCCTTCTATGAAAGACTGGGCTGTCTTTCTAGAGCACTTATGAGACCCAAGGTGTGCGCATGGCTATAAAGCGCTTGTGTTGTATCGCGGAGACTGCACGTTCTTAAGGTAGGTATGTGTTGTGGGGGCCTCAACGGAACTCTGGTGAGTTCAAGAGAAATTCACTCACTAGAAAGTAAGTTGTTGCCTCACTCCACTATGTATCAATTCAAATCGAAAGATATTGATGCTTAAGTACCTCCCTTTCCTTACCCAGGAATTTCTTTTGCTTTTCAAAGCCTTTGTGGGGGATTGTTGGAGTTAAGGCTTGCAAAGCCTACTTGTGTTTTTCCCAAACATCCCACATCTCCTATGGAAGGGAGCTTGCCTTTGTTTATTAACTCCCTTCCTCTTCATGTTTATTGAGTTGAGTACTTGGTTGGTTTTTGTGGTTGGAGATCAAACTTGGGTTTGGGCTTGCTATCACACACACACGCGCGCGCGCGCCGCCCGCCCGGACCGGACCGGCCTGGGCCTGGGATCTGGGTTCTGGGAAGAGCTGAGCTGAAGCTTATCTTTTTGGACCCGAGCCCAACTGTGTGTAACGGTAACATGTAAAACTGAAACGTTGTTAAACGTTACAGTGTTAATGGCCTTTATTGTCGCCCTTGATTTCCTCCCTCTGTTTATTACCTTCTTTATTTGGCCTGATTCTTTTACTATAAAATCAGTCCACTGCTACCTCAGTTTTGCATCCGAAATTCACTTCTCTTCTCTTCTTCTTTCTCTCTTCTAAACACTGGGTACGTGCTTAATCTGTCTCCAAGATCTTTCTCTGTTAGTGGTGACTTAGAAAGGTCGCTGTGTTAACCTTGGGGAGCTTTCCGGCCAGTTGCGATTACCACCATAGTCGGGCCGTAATTGCTTTCAAGTCAGTGGTCTTCTACCGCGACACAGCCTTGAATTTAGTCATTGTAAACAGTCAGTTTCTAACAAGCACCATTACCAGGAGAACTCCCATCTTCTTCATCATCATCCTATTAGTATATTTTGTTAGGATACTAGATTATTATTATGTTTGCTGAGGAAAAGAAACTTAGGTGAGTCCTTCTTTTATAGCAAAGTATATCTAATCTCCACATTATTATTTATTGGCCTGGGTTTCATAAATAATTGTTCATGCAACATCATGGAGAAAGGCCATGCTTCTACAAATTTCCCAACAGTTGCGCGCTTGCTGGTCGTTGACTCGCTGCCGGCTGCCTGCAGCCTTACACCCTAAAATTATTACTATACTCTTGACTTATCAAGTCTTGGCAATTATTCTTTCACGATTATCATTTTGGGAAGGTATCCGTCTTTCATGGCGAAAGTCAAGATACCCTAATACTTTAGAGTTTAGAACAACTTGTGATGGTATCCGCCATTCATTGCAGAAAGTCAAACGCACTACTTCCGACTTATGGTAAGTATTTTCAGGTAGGGGTGCTAATTGAGCGAGACAGCTCCTCAGCTACTTGAGATTGACTCGGTTAAAGCTCGGTCAATGCTCGATTCGAGTTAGCTCGGATCGAACTCGAGTTCGACTCGAGACGCTAATGAGACCGAGTCGAGATATGCAAAATTCGACTCGAAGACTCGCGAGAAACTCGAATGGTATAATAAAGGGTTATAATATTCAATTTTTATATATAATCCATCTTATTGGTGTGAAGCCGACCGAAAAACTCGCAAAAAGCTCGAGATTGACTCGAGTCAAACCCGACTCGAGCTTGTTCAAGTTGGTCAAAACTCGATCGAAGCTCGACTCCATTTTGACTGACTCAAATCATGTTCGACTCGAGACCTTAACGAGTCGAGTCGAGTTATGCAAAACTCGACCCGACCCGACTCGACTCGTTATCATCCCTATTTTCAGGGAAGGAACTTGGCGTATGGGGTCCAGTCTCCAATCCTTTGGTAATTCTTTTTGGGACTATTAGGGTCCGTTCATTTCAACTTTTTTCAGTTTTTAGAAGTTCAGATAAGTTATGGTCGAATAAGGTCTAATAAGGTTGAATAATGTCTAGTAAAGTTCTTATATATTTTTTATATTACAACATTATTACTATTATTATTTTTATTTTTATTTTTAACAACATTATTTTTATTTATTATCTAATATTTATTATTATTATTATTATTATTATTTTCATTTGGCTATTATCGTTTTTTGTTGTACACATGAGAATTTATTCGTCTACATGAATAAGGGATACCGATTTCTATCGATTGTCGTTTGTAAAGTATTCCTATGAACATTAAACTATTATACTCCCTCCATTTTTTTAATATGTATGTTTTACCATTTTGGGATGTTTTTTAATATGTATCTTTCTACCTATTCCCATAAATGGAAGGTTGGCCTACCTAATTATTACACTTCTCTCCTACTTTTTCTTTCCTTCTCTCTACCTTTTTCACTTTTTCCTTATTTTTACTACCCTTCTCTTTTACTTTTACACTTTTTCCTTGGTCGGCGGGCAAAAACAGACATACATATTAAAAAAACGGGGGTAGTAGTTGGTGATTCTTCTTGAATCAATTGGTATACATCTATTAAGTTTACCTCCGTAAAAATTTATAAATAATAATAACAATAACAACAAATAATGACTTATACACCAATAACAATACATTATTATGCTAATATAAAAGGTAATAATATAATAATTTGAATAATAATAATATAATAACAATAATAGTATTGATGGTAATAAAAATTGAAAAGATAATAAGAAAATAGTAATAATAGTTATTATTATAGAAAAGATAAGAATGATAATAATTATAATGGTAATAGTATAAATAATAATAATAATAATAATAATAATAATAATAACAATAATAAGATCAAATAAACTCTAATAAAATCTAATAAGGTCGAATAAGGTCTAATAAGGTCGATAAGGTTGAATAAGGTCTAATAGGGTTGAACAAGGTATAGTAAGTTCAGATAAGTCCAAATAAGTTCTGATAATCAAAATTAAGTTGAAAAGGACGAACCCTTAGTTCACCCAATGCATTATTGTCCAATAAATCTATATTAATGGTTTTTGTTAGGTAATGTTTTTTTAGAATCGAACTGAATTGAACTTGAATGCATCGAACTGACATTATGACACAAATAAAAATCTAAATTGAATTGAAAGTATAATTATGTTTAAGCGAGAGGTCGGAGTTAGTGCCTTGGCCCCCCCACCATCTTTTTTGCTCAAGTCCGCTACCAAGTATATTCACTTTGGTTTTACAGTGGCATCTAATTGAATCATTATGGTGAGAGGTTTTATACCCGTGAAAAATAGATGGATTTTTTTGTTTATTTAGTGTATTTATATTTATATTTATATTTAATAGATAATAGCTGCGTAAGACGTTAAAAGTTTAAGACTATATGCACAGTTCACGATATTTTCCCTATGATTGTGGTGTACAAATAGTTGGAATAATCGATGAAATATTATTAACGTATAATTTGCTACCTAACACTCACTAGTGCCAACTAATATAATAAAAGAGCAAATTGTCTATCTACATAAAATAAAAAGTTGGCCCGTCATTTTAATGGGTCAATTATTTATGCAAATATATTGTACTTCTAATTACTCCAGAGTTTTATTAACAATCTTAAACTTGATAGAAAAGTTTTTGGTTGTAAGATGATGTTCAGCTAGATAATTGATTAATGTATAGGAGGGACGTTTACATAAAACAAATTATTTTCTTCAAAACTGATTCTTATTAGTATCAGAACATATTATGTTTTCAAATTTGATAAAAAAATATGTTTTCCAAAATTTTGTTTTTAAAAACAACTTATTATCATATAATATACTTTAATAGTATGCTCCCAAACTAATTCCCATATTATTTTAATATAATTTTTGTTCTAAAAAGAATATGATTTTCATATAATATAGCTCCTTTGTTTGTTTTATTTTATTTTTAATATGGACAATTTGTCATTTATTAGGGGTGTTTTTTATTACCCTTCAAAAAAATAGCAGTGTTTTTGTTTAATAAAAGACACTTCTTTGATTTTCTTACATGGTAAGTTGACTCACCTAATTGTCAATCATCTCTCTTGCTTTTGGTCTCTCTCTCTTTGCCCTTTTCACTTTTTCTTTATTTTTATTAGAAAAATTGCAAAAACAACCTTTTAAAACAAGTTTGCGAAAAGAAACCAAAAACAAAATTTTGTTTGTGAAAACAAACCTCGAGGCAAAAACCCGGCGTTGACTCAGTCATTGACCTTTCATGTCATTTAACTTAAAAATTGATATTAGCATACTGTAATTATTTTCTCCCTCCTTTTATATTTCAAACTATATCTCTAAAAAAGAGTATTTTAATGCCTAAGGTTTCTTTTGACAAACAATTTTTTATTTTACGTTTCTTTTCGCGAAAACTATTTCAAAAGGTGGTTTCTCGCAAAATTGATATAGATTTAAAAGGTGGTTTTTCGTAGTTTTTCCTTTTTATTTTTTTTCTCTCTACCTTTATAGTCGACTTTAACGACACAAGGTTTGAGAGTGTCAAAGTTAAATCAATTATATCATGGTTATAAATTAAAATCATTCATTATTTTTTCTTCTACTAGATTTCAGTTAGATGTTAGTTAAGTATTAGAGAGATTGAACTTACTCATAAATCGCGTGTATAACGTAACGCATCTTGTGCATTTAAAAACATGTTTAACTAAAAACGGTTTAATTAACCAAAACTCTGAACCTAATTCGTTTTAACCCCAAGGCCCTAAAACACCACCCCCCCAAAAAAACAACCAATTATCAATAACATTGGAAGAGTGATCCATGCACCCTAAATTTTTATTTAGACACTTCTAATTAGTCATGACTTGTGAGTAACATAGGAGTGGCTAATATAAATTTGGAGCGTTTAATTCATACTCTTGTCATTGGGTTTGAAAATAACTTTTGGGTGGATTTTTCATTAGCTTTGTGGTCAAGCAACCAAGAAAAGTGTTTGGTAACTAGCTTTTGCAGTAGCTGAAAAGTCCGCTTTTCAGTCAAAAACCAGAAAGCTGCTTTTACCAACTTTTTGACTTGCTTTTGCTTCCATTTTGTACTAAACAATCAGCAATAACAACTATTTTTACCAAACACTTTTTTTAACATCCAACAATTATACAATCGGTCAAGCAAACTATTGAAAACAACCGATCAAATCAGCCGGCATATAAATCCACCGACAAATTGTCAAACACCTCATCGTCCACTCGACTAATATTCGTCCACAAAGTCGTTGTTGACTAAAACTCCTCAATCAATCACTCACTCACTCAAAGCGTTCTTCATGGAAAAATATGTCCCACATTAAATCCTTGTTGTTTCCAATTTTAGTTATAACTAGTTTGTGAGCCTAGGCGATGCCCTGTGGTCCTTTTTAGCGTCTTACACTATAATTAGAATCAAAAGATTATGCAATAATATTCTGAGCTAATTTTAACAATCGGCAAGCACATTTGTAATGTCCAGTATTTGAATTTTGAAAGGTAAAGCGTGACAAAAAAAATGAAAAGTTAAAAAGAAAATGAAAGGATGCAATATAGGGGAAAATTATTGTGTATTTCATTAGTAGTATTCATTAGGCCATCAATAGATTGCTTACGTCGGGACTTTAGTTTCGGAGTATTCAAAGATATGGAGGGAATTTTAGAGGAGGAGAAAGAGAATGGGGGAGAAGATTGGGGGAAAATTAATGTTTAAAAATTGTGGGTTTTAGTAAAAACAAAGAGAATCACCAAAAAAAATTATTCCATTTTTCCAAAATTATATTGATATAAAAGGATTACTAATTGGAGTATGACAATAAAAAATTATGTAATTGCCATGTGAGATCCATAACGGCGCTATGTAAGCGCATGAAGACTACAATGCGTGTTTACTCAAAGTTGTGGGTTTTTGTAAAAACAAAGAGAATTGACAAAAAAAATATTCTTTTTTTCCAAAATTCTGTTAAGATAAAAGAATTACTATTTGAAATGTGACAACAAAACATGATGTAGCTTAGTGGTAGAGTTTCTATATTCAAAATCATAGGTCATGAGTTCAAATTTTCTTACACACATTTTTGAAAGTTAAAAAGAGAAAGGATTGCCACGTGAGATGTACAGTGGTGCTATGTCAGCATGTGATATGGAGCGATACGTATCACACTACAATGTTTGCTTACGCGTTTTTATATACATATAGATTTTGATCTTCAACATTTGCCCATCAGTTGATTCATCTCAATCTTCAGAAGCAATAAGGGCTATAATCAACCGTTTAGATTCTCAAAAATCATCTCCAACAGTCCAGGAAAAAAGCAGCTAAAGGACTTCTTCATAGATTATTGCCTTCTCATACTTCCTGCTTCATCTTCAACATTTTTCTAAAGGTATCATCTTTCTTTCACTATTCTTTGCTGTGCTTAATTTGGATTTATGTTAGCTGTACTTTTTGAATATTTTATTGAGATTTTACTAGCTAGTTTGTCTTGGGATCAAATGGCTCAATGAAATTAGTATATGTTAGTAGAATTTTTGATTTTGTGAATGTAATTAGAATTTACTAGTTTGTTTTAGTGAATTAATATCTGTCTGTTTGACATTATTATCAGGCTTTTGTTTTAGTGGTCTTTGGTTTGAGCATAAGATTTGTTATATCATGGAAAGTTGTTTTTCCCACTTAGTTTTATGAGCTTTTTTAGAGAAATGCTTAATCAATATCGGATATATACATATATCCATTGCATCACTTTTTTGGTAGTACATTTCTTATACGTGGTAGTACATTTATTGCGAAAAGTAGTATATAAAATCGATATTTTCACAGCTATAAAACTATATAGTTTGTATTTGGCATATAATTTTTCATTGAGAAATGTACTACCATACATATTAGAATATACTACCACACATATAAAACGTACTACCATTTTCATTAAATATACCACCAAAAATGTGAGGCGATGGATATATGCATATATCCGATATTGACTAGGCATTGATCGCTTTTTTATCCAACACCCAGGCCAAGCTCATTTTTTGCTCATTTGGAACGCTCTCGGCAAAGAAAATGTGCTAATTTAGAGTGTTTGAAATGAGCAATGGAGAAGAAAACGGTCTTGTGTGTAGGAGGCTCATCCTACATCCGGGCGTATGATAAAAATTGTATATTTCTATTGCTTAGGAATAGGTTGATCATGGATGCAAAACTTTAGTGGGAAGTTCCACTAACTTAGAAGGACCTCTTTTTGCTACCAAACAACTTCACCTTCTTCAACTATGTCAACCAATCAAACACTATAATTTTGAGGATCTTATAGTTTTTGACTTTCGTGATTATTGCTAGAGCTCTCTGCTTGTTTTTGCAGCTACTAGAGAGTTTTTCTTTCAATCTCATATAATGTGACATTCAGTTTTATAATTTTGAGGATTTTAGGGGGCGTTTGGTTAGGGGGTTACACGAAAGGGAAATGGAATTATCTGATTCCATTCCCTTCGAACTTGTTTGTTTTGAGGGTTTCGTGATTCCCTTTCTCCCTTTCGTTACCCCAAATCCCTCTACGTTGATTCCTCACTACCCCCTCCACTTACAAATGGGGGAATGGAAAGCTTTTGACCATCACCTTTGACCACCCAACCAACTTATAAACAACCACCTCTAGCACCTCACCTCTGCCAATCCCGTCCACCACCACCAAAACACCGCCATAACGCCGCCTCTGCCACCACCGAACTACCGCATAAAAAACCGACGACCCCATGAAAACCACCAACACCTTACTGCACCCCCGTCACAAAATTACTCCCGCTAGAAACCCACCCCACCCCAAGTAAAACCAACATCACGAAACCCACCCGTCAGAAAGCCACCCCCACCGCAAGGAAAACCAGCCCCCGTCCACCGCCCTAACACCACGATAAAAACCACAACACCACAGACCCATATCTGCAAATGGTCGCTCACAAAACCACTTCCTTACCGGAGAGTGAAGGGGAGGAGCGGAGCGAGTGTCCGATGCTGGAGGTAAACGGCGTCGAAGAGTGAAGGGGAAGCCGCCGGAGAGAGTGGTGGTCCAGATTTGCCAGAAGAAGAGTGGGGGAGGGGGAAGTTTTTCAAACCCTTTCCCTTATTTTGGTTACCAAACATATGTTTTGATTGAGGGTTTTTGAACTCCTTTCATCCTTTAACCCTTACTTGATTCCTTTCCCTTTCCCCTCTTCTAACCAAACGTCCCCTTATAGTTTTGGGCTGCTCGCCAATTAAGGGTTATAACAGGATTGATAGGCATAATCATAATCGACACACAAAAGGCACGTAATCAGCAAAACTAAGTACATACATATATAACAACATAAATCACGTAGACCTAGCATGACACTAGAAAGCAATAAGCTCATGATCATCATGCTATAATAAAACAAGAACTCATGAAACTAGACTTGACTTCACAAGACTGCGAAATAATTCATTTAAACAAATTGAATATATAGGTAATAGATCAAGTTGTCCAACCAAACCCTATCTTTAATTTACAAGACGTATTACGAGTGCGACTCCGTAATCCCATGCATGAACAACGATATCGAGGTACTAATTTAAAAGAAATAGGGCAAGATGACCCATCTGGCCCCAAGAAAAGCCATGGGATACCATGTACTCTAACTCATACTAGTCCAAAACTTCAGACATTCACAAATTTAAAGCTATTGCTATTCACTTTCGCTTTAAGTATTAATATCTTATTCAATGTTGGACTCTAACAAAGACAGCCAACAATTAACATGGATAGTTGGATACAACAAATTCCAGTGTTTATCTTAGGATTAAACATCGTGATCAAACAATTCCAATTGACCAATGCAAGAATTAATCCTCAATTTATTTGTGACTAAAATCAATAATCGAAATGTCCGAAGACAAAGATACAACTTACCCTACAAAGCTCTCGGTCTTTATAAAGTACTAAAATAATAATAATGACACCAATTCAACTTACCCCACAAAGTCTTCGGCCTTTGCTAAGTAATAAAATGATCATAAGGGAACTAATATAAATAATCCATGATCCAACAACAAATATATTTATAAATCCCTCATACAAATTTATAAATATTATTCCCTTCCCAAACAAGCTTGAATCAAAGCATCCATTCTATCATGTAATAAATAAACATAGCAATTAGTGTGCTCAACAACACGTATTTCCATATTCAAAGCCACATATGAACCATAAAAAGGTTCCCTATATATGATACTATACAAATTCCTAATTCTAGGGTATGATACTAGTGTTACATAAGGACGTGTACGTATCTTGTGTAGACAAAATGAGAGACCACTTTAGGAACTCTAGAAATCACTCAAGGCAAATTGTCCGCCTATCAAATAATAAAATATTCACGAATTAATACTCTAATTAATTTACAACAATTATATTTATTTTAAAACGCTCTTACACTCATTTTAAAATCGTTTTTAAACGCTAAAGTTTCAACCTGTAACATCCTTTAATATACTAAGTTACTACTACCAAAGTAGTCTTTAAAAACCTTAAAAATCCTTACTTTAATATTTAAATATCACTTTAAAAATTAACTAATAAATCTGAAATTATAACTTGATATTATAATTTATAAAATCAGAATTCTATTTATTGAAACAATAAGGTTACAAACTTTATTTATAAAACATGAAAAAGCAAAACTTTAATTAACAAAACTGGCTGAAAAGTAACCGGAATGAATGCAAGAAAAACCGAAAGAAAAGAGGGAGAAGCGCGCGTTGGCGCGTGGCTGGCATTTGGAAGTAGGGGGAAAGGTAAGGGGAAATCCCCATTCCCAAACGTTCCTAATAATGGAAATTGATCCTATATTTGGTATTGAAGTCATGATGACAAATTTATAACCGCTAGGCCAAACCTTACTTGATAAAAAGTTAAATTAGTTATGTAAAAGAAAAAACAGGAAAACTGTTATACATTTACTGAGCTATTACTCTTAACACAAAGGGAGAAAAAGGGGGAAAGTTGAGAATGCATGCTGTAACTCATGTCATGCAAAGAAATTTACAAGACTATTAAACTACATTTATTTGATCACCAACTTTCTACTCTTTTGATTTGCAAAGTGAAAGACCAGCACGACAGACACAAACCCAACACACCATAATAGTAAAAAGCAGGAAATTCTGTATGCACTATTGGGGGGTTTTGTTCGTTGATTTCATTTTTTTTACCCCGTAGCAACCAAACGCCCGATGTACCGCTAACGAAGCTGTCACATTCGTAGCCAGGACAACAGGGCCAACCGATACCACAAGACTGGCCAGCTGATGGGCACCATACGCAAACAGTAGCGAGTTCAGCCCAGGTTCGGACTGGGCAATAAGAGCCGGGGCAGCAGTCTCCTACCCAGTAGCATACTTCGCCTGTTGGCGTGCAACTCTGACTGATTACACTTTTGCTCTCCATCACTACAATTCTTACCACCATTAGGATGAGGAGAACTCCCATCTTCTTCATCATCATCATTTTCGTCGTGCTCTCCACCATTAGGATATACTAGATTATTATGTTTGCTGAGGAAGATAAACTTAGGTGATGATAAGTTTATGAGAGGAGAGAAAATATAATATGATTTTATTAAGGTGTGTTTAATAATGAACCATGACTATAATATATATAGGAGTACATAGGGACTCCTATTCAGAAACAATCTCTAAAAGATATATTATTCCTAATACTTATCTAATCTTATTGGAAATAATCATAAGATAATATTTTCCTAAGATAATAATATATCCTACTTATTAATATTATCCTAAAGATATTTACCATATCTTTAGTATCCTACCATATCTCTAATACCCTCCCGCAATCGCAACGGCAGTATCACGAACGTTGCGATTGGAGAAAAAAAAATCAATAATAGTTGCAGATCAATCGGATGAACTGAAACTTATTTTCGTTGAAGTCGATACACAAATTTGGTGTTGTCGTCTTCAAAATTTTTGTTTTTCTTGAGCAAAATCGGGGAACGCCATTCTTTTCGAACCCTTCAATTTGCAGTATAATTGGAACAACATTTTTGTTGGACCCAATAATATCATCTGAACAGGAACGTCATTCTTCTCGAACCTGTCAATTCAATGATAGTTTTCGGAGCAAAAACGTGCTCAAATCATATAAACCTTGTCTCACGATACAAGGAGAATCGATAATATAAATCCATGTTTTATGGTACAAGGAGAACCAATAAAACCAGGTTTCACGACACATGGAGAGTCGGTAAAATAAATCCATGTTTTATGGTACAAGGAGAACCAATAAATCCCCGTCTAACAACACAAAGTGAGCCTTTTTTTTTGAATAAAAATAATACTCAATGTCTATAGAAATTAGAGTTTATGGAGCAAGCCATCGCCATCTATAGAACAACATCAATTATGAACATCAGCAGCATCATGGCTAATTCCCTATGGCCACTATTCTCAAATTGCAAATAGCTTCAACTTTGAAGGAAGAAAGCCACGCACACAATGGGTTTAAAAAAATTGAGAAAAGGAATCTGTATTCTTAGAGGAAGGTTTATAAATCCTACCGGTGGGTTTAATTTTCTAACCCACCGGTAGGGAGGAAAGTTTAATTTGTAGATGATCCCAAAATCTAACCTGGCTCTGATACCATGACTACAATATATATAGGAGTACATAGGGACTCCTATTCGGAAACAATCTCTAAAAGATATATTATTCCTAATACTTATCTAATCTTATTGGAAATAATCATAAGATAATATTTTCCTAAGATAATAATATATCCTACTTATTAATATTATCCTAAAGATATTTACCATATCTTTAGTATCCTAGCATATCTCTAATAGGTGAGTCTTTCTTTTATAGCAAAGTTTATCTCCACATTAATTATTGGGTTTCATGTATAATTATCTAGGGAACTTGCCTAGATAAAGGCAACGTCATGGAGAAAGGCGCTTGCTTGAGTTGCTTCTTCCCAAAAGTTGCGCGCTTTGCTGGTCGTTGCCTGCCTTACAGCCTTATATATTTTTATTATGGGATAAATAAATGTAAATAATACAGCCTAATACTACGCAGTTTATTATTACTATACTCTACGCAGTTTATATTTCACGATTATCATTTTGTGAAGGTACCCTATCCGCCTTTCATGGCGAATGTCAACTTGTGAATTGTGATGGTACCCGCCAATCATTGCAGAAAGTCAAATTTCAGCACGACAAAGAAAAGACAAGAAAAGAAGGAGAAGCTTTCACTTGCAAGGGTTTATGGAAACCGGTGTTTAGGCCCCGACAATGTTCTGGGTTTATCTGTATTATATTTAATAAAATTTGGTGCTGAAAGATGTAAAAAAAGTTATACATCAATATCTATCTCTATATATATATATAAAGCGTAAGGACGATCATTCCGCTACTACATTATTGTTGCTTCTTTTTATCAATTTTAATAATCATATTATGTTTTTAATGAAAAACAATAATTAAGTTACATTAATTGCATTTATGAGTTAATATTAATTTATAACTTTTTTAAAATCATTTTTCACAACAAAATAGTTGTCTTAAAGTACTAAAGTGGGTCTGAGGCTGTAAAAAAAGTACTAAAGTGTAGTACATATAAATCCCAAAGCATCGCGTGGGCCTAAATACTAGTTTTCATTTATAAATGCAATTAATATTATGTTTTTTATGGAAAACACATAATATCATTATTAGTACTCATAAAAGAAGCAACAATAATTCGTTATGTGTTGCAATAGGTCACTGCTTCAACTTCTTTACCTGATAAAGATTGAACCTTATTTTCTTTTACATTTTTTATAACTATTTAACAGGAAACAAAGAGAAATGAACTTAAATTTTCAATTAATCTAATTTTAAAAGAATGCAGCCTTATTAGCTTCTTTTTTTTCTTCTTCACTGTTTTTACTCATGCTCGAAATATAGTGACAAAGAAGCAAATAGTTATACAAAAAGTTATGCATATGGCATGTTTTCTTCAGCTGAAAATAACTTAATAACTGAACTGAAGAGCACTGAGTTGAACTGCAATGTAATTAATAACAAATAACAGATAATTTTTTATACTAATAATAATAAATAGTACTCCCTCCGTTTTTAGTTAATAGGGACATTTTGACTTTTATTACAATTAACATTCTATTATTTGACTATCCTATATTATTTATACATGAATAAAAATATAGTTATGCGGGATCTTGTTTGATTCCTCTTAATGTGTACTCCCTCCGTTTCTTTTTGTTTGTCCTACTTTCCGTTTTTGTCCGTTTCTTTTTGTTTGTCCTACTTTTTCATCTTTCCTCATATGGCAAAATTATATCACCCATCTACCCCTACTTTATCACTTTTTGGTCCCACATGTACCTTAAAAGTTTCTCTCACCTACTTTAACTACCACATTTATTATAAAATAAGTGGACTCCTTATTTGTTGTCCCCACCCACATGCATATGACATCAACTTTCTTGGCATTTGGAGCTACAGTAAATAGGACAAACAAAAAGAAACGGAGGGAGTAGTTTTTTAATATCAACTTTTATAATTTTTACTCATGCATAATTAGAAATATTCGTGATCAAAGATATGTATTGGCAAACGTGAAAAGTACAAATGTCCCTATTAAATAAAAACAAAGACAATATATAATAAAGATAATAACAAGTAATATTCCTTTCGTTTCAAAATATTGTTGACATTTCATTCTCGCACATAGTTTTAGGTGGATTATGTATTCGGCTTGTAAAAGTAGATGTAATAAGAGTTAGTGGAGAGTGTTAATAACAAGATATGATAGTTGTAGAGGTAGACCATATTCTTTTTCTTTACATATATATATCAAACCATCTTTTAAAGGTGGATGAATTAAATAATTCGTGGGTCATGTCCAAAAACAGGAGGATAATGAGTAGTTTGGGAGTTGGGACAAAGGAAAAAGAATTGTAAAGAGTATTTTGGTACAAAGAAGTACTTCAAGTTGGTCACCGCGTCCATAGAACGTGGTGCATAGAAGATGTAGAAAAAACACTATCATAAGGTCAACAAGTAGAATTTTTTTTTATAGTATTTCAAGTTGGCCACCGCGTACATAGAACGTGGTGGTCCAACTAGTTTTTAAAGGGAGGGGGGGAGGGAATTTTCACTTTTATTGTTGAACTATGATAAAATTTATCTCAAATAAACTTCCGACACTTACTCTATCTTAAGTCAAATTGCTTCCAGCCTTTTCACTGCAATTTTCCTTTTTACAACTACATTGCAAATATGCTTTCACATGCATGTGTATTGTTTTTAAAATCTCGATTTGGATCCTACGCTCCTACGATTCTACAATCTGAAAGGGCCTACATGATCCTACATAGTTTCTTATGTTGGTAGGATTGGTCTGTGTTGTTCAACTACGAACATCACATTGTAGGATCTTAATACGATCCTATAATATCGCGTTCTGATCCTGTGATATAAATTTATAAATTAATCTCATATATAATTTTTTCTTCTACTAGATTTCAGCTATAGGTTAGTTAAGTCTTTGAGAGATCCATTGAACTTACTCATAATGTATAACACATCACGTGCATATAAAAACGTGTTTAACTAAAGACAATTTAATTAACCAAAACTCCAAACCTAGACCGTTTTAACCCCAAGGCTCCAACCCCCCCCCCAAACAACTATCGATATCATTGGATGAGTACACCCTAAATTTTTTTTGGACACTTCTCTGAAGTCGTGACTCATGAGTAATGTATCAAGAGTTAAAGGGTAAGTTTAGGACATTAATTTAGATAATTTTCACCTTTCAGGACCTATATTTTTTTCACCCTTTAGGACCTTCAATGTGGTTTCCGGCAATATAACCGTGTATGAACTCACCTTTGGCAAGTAAACCACACTTTAACTCAGTTGAGGTTTTTGCATTTTTTTATTAGTCGATTTAGTTTTTTTTTTTCCTCTCCATTATTTTTAACAAACTCAAATTTTCCACAACATAAATCAACCCACATTTAAATTTCTCCCAGATCTCAATTTTTTTATATGAGAGAAATATTGCAAGAGAAAACCCCAATTTTCAACATTTAAATTACTTACAATAAGTCAAAAAAGGTACAAAATCAATAAAAAAGTACCTTATAAGTACACTTTGATAAAACCATCCAACAAATAAAATCTTACAGATAAGAAACGAATTTAGTCTTAATATCGTCGCAAGCATCATGAAGTTGTTTCATTCTTTCATACGTACTCTTCTTTAAGCTTTCTAAGCTGTTCTCGATCACTTGACTATGGCTGTAACAGCCCCGATCAATAAAATAATAAAATAATGAACAGTATCGGAAATACTGTTGATCGGAGTGTCACTTGCTAATTCAAACATGGGTGTCTAATTTCATTAATAGAAAATCATACTTCAAATATTATCCAAAGTGAGGTCATAAGCCTCTTACAACCCAAGTCATCATATAATGATGAAATCCTGAAATGGTAGTAAGTAAGAAATGATAACAAAAGACGAAATAAAAACATAAGCATAAAATCCTATCTCTCACTCTAGCCCATTAAACCACCCAATCATCATCTTTCTTTACCTGCAAAATATAAATAAATGGGGTCCACAATCAGTGGGGAGCAACTAGCAGTCCTCCCAGGTTAAGTAAGATTCAATAAGCTAATTACGATAATCAACATCAATTATAGTATCCATAGCTTAGTCACATAACGACATAAAGATCAACCATAACACCATAATTTAACATAAACTCCTTCAAAATATCATTTTATCAAAATAGACTCGTTTTCCAAATATAAATACATTTCCAAAATGATAACTCAATACTTCACAAGACGGCACATCATCACATCAACAACGTTGAGGGGAGAACTGAACGTAAGTGGATGGACATAAAACCACCCACGATCCAACATGGTGAAAGTATTAGGATACGCACAGCCAGCTTAGTGTACGATCACACCTATGTCTGAGTTTGCTAGAACTCCCAGTGCTAGTTTCAACGCACCCATCTCAGTGCGCCGTACCCATCTCAGCACAACCTAACACTGGACGACGACTAAAACCATGTGGTCTTACGTACCCAGCTAGGTACGCAAGTTAAGCTCTAGTGATAGCTCACACTAGAGTGACAGTTCATACCAAAGACCCATCTCAGCCTATAGGATTTCTCTTCCTCAACAAAACAACCCATGTACCCAGCTCAGTACATGGTTTTTTTGACTCAATAAAATATCATTTCAACAACTCTATGTACCCAGCTCAGTACAAGAGCAAAATCATATCAACATTACTTTGTACCCAGCACAGCACAAAGTAAAAATCATCTCAAAACAGTACCTTGTACCCAGCACAGTACAAGGTAAACATCATCTCAAAACACACTTTGTACCCTGCACAGTACAAAGTAAAAATCCTTTCAACCTTAGGATAAAACCATATAATAGTAATAGTAAACATGAGATTCCAATAAAATTATATTTAAAATCCGAAATACTCAAATCTTCATTTATTGGCATAAGTGGAACGAATCCGACTTAATATCAATTCAACAACATTTGGTTTGAAGATATATAATTTGGATATTATATTAAATATAGGACATATAAATCTTGTATTATTGGCATAAGCGGAACTAATCCAACTTAATGTCAAGTTAACAACATTTGGTTTGAAAATATATAAGTTGAATATTATATTAAATCCAAAATATACGAACCTTGTATCATTGGCATAAGTGGAATTAATCCAACTTGATGTCAACTTAACCACATTGGTGTGAAAATATATAGTTTGAAACGAATATAAAAGTTCCAAGAAATCAACGAATTTGTTTATTAATTATCAATTTACATACTTTAGTTTAATCAAAAATGAAAACAATAATTTTCCTTAAACTCTCTATAATAAAATCATTTTATAATATAAATTTAACCTCAAATAACCTTTTAAAATGGTCTAAAAGTTGCTGCCATTTTTTTGAAAATACTAAGGATTTTCGGCAATTAGGTTTTTATTAAACAATAACTTTGAATTAAAACCATTAAATTATATAATAATAATCTAAATTGTCTTAAATTAATATAGGCACGAAACAAGGGGGTTTTAGCTAAATATTATCAAATTTATTTTGATTAAAAAGGATAAGCTAAAATTTGTAGTTTTTCGAATAAAACGATTTTACTAACCAATAACTAGTTCAACCTATTTACACAACAAGCCAAGTAAATTAATCAATATCATAAAATAATTAATTTAAATAATAAATATCAGTAATTTAACTAATTTTCGTGCATATAGAAAATATTTCATAAAATAGATTTAATTTACAACACAAAAATACTTTCGGTAATAATTGCACAATTAACACATTAATTACCATAATTCAAATAAAATCATACCAACCAATTTTTAACATGCAAGAGCACATATACATTCCAAATAAATCATATATTCGACATGCATACATATATAATCAATAAATATAATTTATACACTCAAATATACACATATGTAATTCAAAACTCATAATTACTAATTAATTCATAATAAATCCGAATATTCAAATATAATTAACATAATTCATACCAAATAATAATATTTTTATTTATACTATAATAGATATAATTTACTCTAATTAACTTAGTAATCAAAATTAAACTAGGATTAAGGCTAGTTACCTCAATTTCAGTGGAAAATAGAATAGGAATAATAAGAGAATAAGAGCTAAGATCCTTCCTCTTCAACAAGCTCTAACTCTATTGCTTCACCTCCTAAAATTATCCCAACCAAAAATTAGAATTAGAATTTGAAGTAGAAATTGGTAGAAATAAATAGGAAATTGATGAAAATAACATTATAAATTCAATAATAATATTTCCAAAGCTCAAAAATTCTTAAAAATTTATGGAGAGCAAGAAAATCAGTAGGAGAGGAGAGGGGAAGCTCACGGCAGCCAAAATGGTGGAAGGAGATTGAGTAATGAATTATTTTTGCCCAAAACTTAGTTAAATAAAGGAATTTGACCAAAGGGTCAAAGAGGCTACAAGTAGGGTCAAAGGAGGGCTTTCTTGTGCAGGAAAAATGCTGATCTTGTCCCCCAAAAATCAGTCCACATTCATCCAAGTGGTTTCCTTGGGTCAAAATTTTTAAAGATAAAAGCCTAAAAAGCAATTCTTTTGATGTTTAAATAATTAAATACCATAAAAATCAGAAAATCAGCTTTTATTAACACAAAATAATATTTTTGTAATTAAATAAAATTTTAGATTTTAAATTAATTAAATAAAATTATTTTTATCGTTTTTATCAAACAATTGCGCAAAACCGAAGATAAATTGATTAAAAATCCAATCTTCATAAATAATTTTCACAAAAATTATTTTGGCATCATAAGAATAAATATAACATTTGAATAAAGTTTAAACATGATTTTAAATAATCATCTATTAAAAATAATATTTAATAAGTGAAAAATAGTAAAAACGGAAAGGAAATTAATTAAATAATGAAGGTTAAACGCGAAAAATTTAGAGTGAAATTTTGAGGTGTTACAATGGCGACATGGCAGCTACCCAACATAGTTGTGGCAGTGACATTGGAGAACTTTAAGGTTTAAGTTTCTATCCATTTTTGGTCTCTTGTTGTATGTTTGATCCAATTTTCACCTCAAGTGATCGTTGGAATTTTGCTGATGTTGATGTTGGTATTGGTATTATTGGAGGGAGACAAGGATATTCGTTGTGTAAATGTAAATTTAGGGGAGAATGAATGCAACATCTTTTAACTTGCATTGGGCCTACTTGCTAACCCATGTTTCGTTATATCATCAAGTAAATCATTTTGGGTTCCAAACAGTGAAAAAAGATTAAAAGTCCAAATAATGAAAAACTTGAAAGTTTAGACCCCAAATAGGAATTGCAATGGGTAGGGTCTGGGTTGGGTTTGACCAGATCCAGACCCCCCAAATCCATTGGGTCTGAAATTTTCAGACCCAAACCCAGATTCTTTGGGTCTGATAGATCTAGGGTTCTTACAGGATCTTTAGTGGGTCTTTTTAAATTTTAAGTTTTATAACATTTTTTAATCTAATAAATTTATTTGCCCGTTTTATAGGTTCGTGTAGCCATGGTTAAGGTTTGTATCGAACCAATTAACATAATATAGCTCATAAAATCTGAAAAATGTTATAACTTACATTATTACATGTTCTTAAAATGGAGTCACAACTACTCATAAATTTGTAACTTACATCTTAATTTTTTTACAATTTTTTTTTATGTAAAATGGGTCTGTGGGTAGGGTCTGAGTCTGATATATTTGGACCCGGACTGATAAGCTCTAGACCTAGACCCAGACCCTTATAAATGGTATGTGGGTCTGAATGTGGGTTCGGTCCAAGACCCATTGCCATCCCTAACCCCAAATATATGCTTAACTCAATGTATAAGAGTGCCTAATAAAAATTTAGAGGGTCTTAAACTCTTAATATCCGGAGCAATGTCTAGTCAATATCGGATATATGCATATATCCATCGCCTCACATTTTTTTGTGGTATGTTTAATGAAGATGGTAGTACATTTCATATTTATGGTAGTATATTCTAATATGTATGGTACTCCCTCCGTTTTTTTTAAATATGTACCTAAGGGTTTTCACAAGAACCAGGGAAAAAGTGCAAAAGTAAGAGAGAAGGTTAGTAAAAGTAAGGAAAAAGTGAAAAAGGTAAAGAGAAGGAAAGAAAAAGTTGGAGAGAAGTGTAATAATTAGGTTGGCCAACCTTCCATTTATGGCAAAAGGTAGAAATGTGCCAATTAAAAAAACACCCCAAAATGGAAAAATGTGCATATTAAAAAAAACGGAGGTAGTAGTACATTTCTTTATGAAAAATTATATGCCAAATACAAACTATATAATTATATAGCTGCAAAAATATCGTTTGTTATATACTACTTTTCTCAGTACAAGTCTAGTATGAACCCGGTCTACACTAAACTTATTGTAGACCAGGGCTAGGTCCCAAAAGTTAAGGTTTTTTTAGCAAAAGTTAAATTTTTGCTCATGAAAAGTTACGATTTCTTTAGAAAAATAAAGGTTTTGCAATTAAAAGTTAAACTTTACCAATAAAAAAAACCTAAATTAGATACGAAAACCAGTTAGAGTCTCTCAAAACTCAAGCATTTAAAGCCATTTCTCGCATTCTTGAAGACTTCGACGCCGTTTCTCGTTTCAATGTTGTTCCCAATTAGTCCATTCACACACTCTCGCTTTGAGTGAGGGAAGCTTGTGGGCAGAGGGAGAAGGAGTCAGGAGAAAGAGTGGTCTACATTATTTTTAGTGGTTGTTTGGTTGACATGAGAAATCATGGGAAATGAAAATTCCTAGGAATTGGAAATACGGTGAGTTATTTGGTTGACAATAAGATAGCAAAACGGAGGAATTAGAAATTCCTAGGAATTTTGAGTTCCCACAAAATGGAGGAAATTACTTACCTAGATCCCCCTAGGTAAATATAAATTCCCATGGGAATTTAATTCCCCCATTGTCAACTAAACAATTCAATCAAATTTCCATAAATTTGATGTAGGTATTTATTTCCTATGAATTGCAATTTCATGGGAATTTTGACTTTCCATGTATACCAAACGACCACTTAGTATGGACCAGGTCCACCCAAGAGTTTCTCCTTTTCTCAATAAATATAAAAAATGTACTACTACCAAAAAAAATGAGACGATATATATATGCATGTATCCGATATTGAGTAGACATTTGTCCAATATTCGTCCACAAAGACGCTGTTGACTAAAACTGTTCAATCAATCAATCACTCACTCAAAGCGTTCTTCACTTGAATGTCTGGAAAAATATGTCCCACATTAAATCCTTCTTGTATCCAATTTTAGTTATAATTTTGATCTTCAAATTATGCCCATCAGTTGATTCATCTCAATCTTCAGAACCAATAAAGGCTATAATCAACCGTTTAGATTCTCAAAGATCATCTTCAACAGTTCAGGAAAATGCAGCTAAAGGACTTCTTAATAGATTATTGCCTTCTCATACTTCCAGCTTCATCTTCAACATCATTTCAAAGGTATTACCTTTCTTACACTATTTCTTTGCTGGGTTTCATATGGATTTATGTTTGCTGCATTTTTTGAATATTTCATTGAGATTTTACTACTTTGTTTTGGGATCAAATGGGCTTAATGGAATTAGTATATGTTAGTAGAATTTTTGATTTTGTGAATTGTGGATGTAATTAGAATATACTAGTTTGTTTTAGTGAATTAATATTTGTCTGTTTGACATTATTATCAGGCTTTCATTTGAGTGGTCTTTGGTTTGAGCATAAGATTTACTACCTCTGTTTTTTTTAATATGCACATTTCTCCATTTTGAGTTGTTTTTTTAATTGGTACCTTTCTACCTTTTGCCATAAATAGAAGGTTGACCCACCTAATTATTACACTTCTCTCCTACTTTTTCTTTCCTTCTCTCTACCTTTTTTCACTTTTGCCTTACTTTTATTAACCTTCCCTCTTACTTTTGCACTTTTTCCTTGGTTCTTGTGAAAACCCTTAGTTGCATATAAAAAAAACGGAGGGAGTAGTATTTCCTAGAAAGTTGTTGTTCCCACTACTTTTATGAGCTTTTTTGTCCAACACCCAGGCAAAGTCATTTTTTTGCTCATTTCGAACTCTCCCAACAAAGAAATTTTGCTCCTTTAGGCATCGTTTGGTTGGGTGTAAAATATTTTCTATGTAAAACGATTTTCATGGAAAAGAATTTACACCATTGCAAAATTAGTTTTGCATTGTTTGGTTCTATGTAAGAAAAATGATGGAAAACAAGGAAAATGAAAGGGAAAGTAAGGAGGTAGTGAGAAGAGTGTACAGGAGAGGTAAGGAAAAGAGGGAAAATAGTTTTATACTGTTGTAAGAGATATTTTACTCGAGGGAAAATGATTTTACACTCCTTTGCAAACCAAACAATCTTAAATAGAGAAAACCATTTTCGGGAAAATGTTTTACACTCTAACAACGGGAGCCTAGAGTGTTTGAAATGAGTAATGAGCGAGAAAATAGCCTCTCATCCTACACGGTGTAGGATAAAGATTGTATATTTCTATTGCTTCGGAAGTGCAAAAAGTAGTTTGGTTGATCATGGATTGAGAAACCTTAGTGTGAAGTTCCACTAACTTAGAGGGACCTCTTTTTGCTACCAAACAACTTCACCTTCTTCTACTACGTCAACCAATCAAACACTTTATACTATTGAGGATCTCATAGTTTTGGACTTTCGTGATTGTTGCTAGAGCTCTCTGCTTGTTTTGGTAGCTACCAGGGAGTTGTTTTCTTCAACCTCATATAACTTGACATTCAATTTTGATAAATTTATTGAGTTTGAGTTCAATGTGCTGCATCTTTCTACCGTTTCATGCTTTCCTATCTGCATAATGTACCCCCCCTCTTACGGCTTCTCAATGTCTGTCATCTCTGAATCACTTGATTTCGTTGTGGCCAATGTTTGTTGCCAAGAGATTCAACAAGAGTAACTAGCTCTCTATGTGTACTTGCAAGAGCAAGCAAAGTTGTTAACCAACCCTAACTGTAAGTTGGCTGTTGGCATGTTTCTTCTAGCTGTGTTTTATTCTGAGTACCTATGGCTGGTTTATCTAACAGTACCAGTCATTAGATGATTGGGAGTAGCGTAATTGGGATTGGTACTAGTGAATTATGATAATTTGCTTTGATTTTATTGATTAAAATGCTATGGCTTAAGAACCATACATCTGTTTACCGACCCGGATTGAGAATTTTTCTTTATGCAGCACATGTCTTTTGGATTGCATAATTTTACACGAGAATAATTAATCTGTGACACTTGTGTGGGTAGAGTATCATTACTTTCACTAGCAGTCAGGCTCCATGTGATTAAACTCGTTGCTTGTGAGGATTTGGATAATACTGATATACGTATTGTATAATCCTTTGTGCACATACTAGGATGTTTGTGGTGGGGTCGCTTGCTTCTGGATTGAAAATTACAACAAATCGAGCCGGCATGGGCCACAGATACAGTACGTAAAACATAAGCATTGTTGTGAATTGTCATACCACATATGTTAGCTTTTATGTTCTCCATCTTTCTACTGGCATGACTAGTAAATGTGCTTAGTAATTTTTCAGGATAAAGGGCACCACAGCAGTGGAAATAGCTTCTGGTCTTCACTGGTACTTGAAGTATATGTGCGGGGCACATATTTCATGGGAGAAGACTGGAGGAGTTCAGATAGCTTCTGTGCTGGAGCCAGGATCACTTCCTTTTGTTAAAGATGAGGGTTTGGTTATCAAACGTCCTGTTCCATGGAATTATTATCAAAATGTTGTTACTTCAAGCTGTGAGTGTTATTTTCCAATTTCTATCCATGGCTTTCATTTCCCTGTTTATTGCTATTATTGTCATCCTCACTATTTCTGATACTGCGGCTTAAATGCCACCATTTGAAGCACTTACCTACAGAGCTGGTGTCATCATGTGTATTCATGAAATCATGATTACATCATGCTATGATGCTTCACCATGGGAATTTGACTTCTCAGCTATGATATTTGGTGTTTTTTATCCTGGTAATTGAAGTATTCAATATGAATAGCTTTAAATTCTAAGGGGAAATTCTCCCACAGATATTGATAATAATTGAAGCAAGCGACCGCTTGAAACATTTGCTGCGATACATTGCTTGCATATTGATCATTGGTTTGTGTATATGCCTGTTGGATGCAGTTTTTTTTTTTTAATTTGCCTTTCATTTACAATGGAAGTCACCCAAATCTTTAGCTAATGCGGAAGCAGTGAACCACCAATGACCAATGACAATATGGAGGACTTGGTTGGTCAATATTATTAGTTGAAAACTTGAAACATTACCTTATTTAAGTTCAACTTGCTTTTGGTTTTCTCTAGGGCGAATTTATTCTCTCTGTTATTGATACCGTTTCTTTTATCCATAATTTAAAATCATTTTCTGCTAATCAATTTTCGTTTTCCACTTTATTGATTATCTATGTTAATTTTGATTTTGCATTTGTCTAAAAGTTGGCATTCTGGTTTTGTAGATTCGTATGTTTGGTGGGATTGGAAAAGATGGGAGAAAGAGATTGACTGGATGGCTCTTCAAGGAATCAACTTGCCTTTAGCTTTTACCGGGCAAGAAGCCATTTGGCAGAAAGTCTTTTTGGTGAGTATCTGCATAATTCTGAAGTACCTGGTTGCAGCTTTGCTGCAATTCGGCTATATATTTAGATTTCTGCCGTGTGCGTATCCCGTACGCATGTGCAAACGAGCCAACCCTGTGGAAAAGGTTGCATGTGCCTAAGGCAGCCACAATCTAAATTGGAGCTTTTCCCATACTGGTAATTTGATGCCCGTGTGGCCAAACTTGCCTCAAAGATTGAGGATTTGTTGGTTACTGTGCACCCATTTCATTTCACGATTGACACCCAATGTATGGATGTCTTAGCCAAACTCCAATGAGCTATGCAATACCTTGATTATAGGACAAGGGAATGTTGAAACAGTTTTGGTTACTGGAATACTTCAGTTCTAATATCTTAAAGCATGCAAATTATTCTACCTTCCTTCAGAGAGTTGGAATTGAATACAGTAGCAAATAATGGTAATAGGTGTTGTTTGTCTCCTTTTCCTATCACGGTTGCAGGACTTCAACGTCAGTAAAGAAGATCTGAATGATTTTTTTGGTGGACCTGCTTTCCTTGCATGGGCACGCATGGGAAACCTGCATGGGTCAGTACATATTATTGCAATTTGTTGTCATCTTTACTCTCAACGAATTATAAGTTCACTCTGACCTTGTTCTTTTGTTCGTATTGATCTAATTAGCTGATATATTTATTTATTTGTTTCAAGAATATTTTCTGATGGCGTTTAGTAAAATTCCATGCATCTGACACGTATTTATTTATCCGCCCGATTTCTATCATGTAACAGCTGGGGTGGACCATTGCCGCAAAATTGGTTGGACCAGCAATTGGCATTACAAAAGCAGATATTATCCCGTATGTTGGAGATAGGAATGACCCCAGGTATATTTGAATTATCATCTCATATCTTCTTATGCCCAAACAACTTTGAGAAAAATTAATTTCATTGACGGTTCATATATTGATAGCATTAAAATTTCCCTGCTTTCTTAGAAATTTGAGACTTTATGTTGATCTAATGATAATATTTCCGTATTCAGTCTTGCCTTCATTCTCTGGAAATGTACCTGCAGCACTGAAAAAAAATTTCCCTTCATCAAATATAACCCGGCTGGGAAATTGGTAATTCACTTCTCTTGCACCTCCCCATATATTTCATGCAGCATCGAAGCACTTGAATAGCTCTAATTGGATCATAATTCTAGGTCATATTCTCTTTGCAGGAATACTGTTAGTGGTGACCCCAGATGGTGCTGTACTTTTCTTTTGGATCCTTCTGATCCGTTGTTTGTTAAGCTTGGCGAGGCCTTTATTAAGCGGCAGATTAAAGGTGGGCTGTCCAATTCTTGGTAGTATTTTATAAAAAATCACCTGTTGTTAGTTAATATTATGTTGTCGAATGTTGATAGCCTGACATAGCCTCTAAACATGTAGTTTAGAATTTTATTGTGTGGTGATCTTTTGCAAAATATGAAGAAAGATCGAGGTTTCAGAAATATACTTTGAGGGATAGACACATAGGGGTCTATGTGTTTGCTAATCATGCTGTGTGGGGCAGTGTTATCTTGTAACAATTTACCAAGCCATATATGTCAGAACTGCTTAGAATCATCAGTAACTAAAAATGGCAAAGCCTGCTCATGTAGGGTACAAAATTAATTTTGTGGTTAAGAGTTTTGCAAAGAACTGGGATAGGCCCCCTATAACTGCTACATACATAAGGAGGAGGAAGAGCAACTAAGAGAGGGTATCAAGTGATTCTCAACTGATTAGCTCTCTTAACAGAATCAGTTAAGAGAGTCAAGGGCTTCTTAGTCTTTTAATGTTTAAATGTTTGTTCTTAATCTTTTCTTGAATAGTTAGTTGTAACTAACTACTTCTCCTTCTCTTTTGGAGGGAATCCTTAGAACTATAAATAGAGTTGTAAGCTCTTGGAGCAAGGTATGCAATAACTGAGTACTGAATACATAAAGTGGAGAGCCCCTCTTTCTCTCGAATTATAGAGGAGAGTTTGGTTGAATATCTGATTTTTCATCCAAATTACTTACTATCTGTTACTTAGTTCCTAGTTCATAGCAAAGTGGTATCAGAGCGAGTACGTGACTGGCAGAATGGTGAATGGTTCAACAAATACCCAGCGAATCGAACAAATTGAGCAGCAGCTCTTGGCTATCAGCTCTTGGCTATCAGGGAGGAGAATTCTCAGGCGATTGCCGTAGAGGTGGCGCGTGCAAATCAACCTCTACAGGAAGCTTTAGCTCAGATGACAAATGCAATCACCAAGCTTACTGGTGAGTTTGAACAACATTCAGTAAGGATGGAGGGAAGAATCGACAGATCTAGGGTTAATCAAGAAGGGTTGATTACCCAAATCAGAGGAGATAATGAGAGAATTCAAAGAGAGCTGCGAGCAGAGCTCGAACTACTACGTAGAGATCGAGAACCACCAAGAATGGCCGGAAACGACCAAGAACAAGAAGGAGAACGAAGGATCGTGGAAGGCGAAGGTGAGTTAAGAGTTTTAACTCCAGAAAATGCATGTAATTCCGGCGTGTTTGAAACACCACCGGAGAACGGCGGTGGAGGGTGGCGGTTCAAGAAAATAGACTTACCTCTTTTCGATGGGAACAATCCGGATGGCTGGATTATAAGAGCGGAACGATTCTTTCATTTTTGCCGCCTAAGCGAACTCGACGAGGTGGAGGCATCAGTGGTCGCCTTGGAGGGAGATGCCCTTTTTTGGTACCAATGGGAGAATAGGAGGAGGCCGATCCGTCGTTGGGAAGAATTAAAGGGGATGTTGTTGAGGAAGTTTAGAGCGACAGCCACCGGGAACTTGCACGAACAGCGGTTGGGGCACCACCAAACTGGTGGCGTTGATGAATACTCCAAGAAATTTAAGAGCTCCTCTGGAGAATATACCGGATGAGTTGGCCAAAAGTCAATTCATTAATGGACTTTGTGAGCAGATCAGAGATGAGGTTAGAGTTTTGGGCCCATTGGATTTGGATCATGCTATGGACTTGGCTCACAAGTTGGAGGTGAAGTTCAAAAATGCTGAACCAAAAAAATGGTCAACTAAAAGTGGGCCCGTTTTTGGTTTGGGCGTACCCCTTCTAACCCAACCTATTCTAACCCAAATTTCCAATCCAGAAATTCCCATTATACCAATACCCCTCATTTTTCTCATCCCAATAGCTTCAACAACAGAACTTCTACTCACCCCACTCAATCCACTTCAAGCTCCCTTCAATCCACAGCCTCAAATACATTCAAAACCCAACCCAACCCATCTTTTAGATCCAAAGGAGTGATAAGGAGACTCTTAGAGGCTGAAATACAGCAGAAAAGAGAGAGAGGCTTATGCTTCAAATGTGATGAGAAATGGAACTTTAACCATAAGTGTGGAGGTAATGAGTTGAGTGTTCTTCTTACTATTGAAGAAGAAGAAGGAGATGAGGAGGATTATGAGCAAGAAGAAGAAAACCAAGAAATCCTACAACAACCAGAAATCTCCTTGAATTCTGTGATGGGTATTAGTAGTCCAAAGACACTTAAGCTCAAAGGTACCATTGAAGGGGAATCTGTGGTGATCATGGTTGACCCAGGAGCAACTCATAACTTCATTTCTACTACAATAGTAGAAAAGATACATCTCCCTGTTTTTCCTTCAAACAGGTTTGAAGTATCTTTAGGTACTGGTGAAATTGTACAAGGTACAAGAGAGTGCAAGGCAGTAAGAGTGGAGTTGCAGGAGGCAGTGGTAATTGAAGACTTCCTACCCTTACCCCTAGGTAACTCTGATGTTATACTAGGTATTCAGTGGCTAGAGAAATTGGGCACCATGAGCACAAACTGGAAAACACAGACCTTGAAGTTTCAGTTGAATGGTGAGAGCATAACCTTAAAAGGAGATCCTACCTTGAGTAGAACTGGAATTTCTTTGAAGGCTATGATGAAAACTATCAAGAAAGAGAAGGGAGGCTTGCTGGTGGAGCTTAATTTGCTGCATGAAGAGCCAACACAAAAGCAAGAAGGTCCTCCTGAGTTACTGCAACTGTTAAGCCAATATGAGCAGGTATTTCATATGCCCTCTAGTTTACCTCCATCTAGGAATCATGAGCATGCTATAAACTTGAAACATGGTGAAAATCCAATTAGAGTCAGGCCATATATAGGTATCCCCAATTTCAAAAAGATGAAATAGAGAAGCTGATAAAAGAAATGTTGCTTGCTGGTATCATTCAAATTTCATCTAGTGCCTATTCTAGCCCAGTGTTACTAGTGAAAAAAAAGGATGGCTCATGGAGAGTCTGTGTTGATTATAGAGCTTTGAACAAAGCTACTGTCCCAGACAAGTTTCCCATTCCCATCATTGAGGAGTTGTTTGGATAAATTACATGGTGCAACCAATTTTTCCAAACTGGATCTCAAGTCTGGATATCATCAAATTAGGATGAAGAAGGATGACATCCCAAAAACAGCTTTTAGAACTCATGAAGGCCACTATGAGTTTCTAGTGATGCCTTTTGGGCTTACTAATGCCCCAGCAACCTTTCAAGCTCTTATGAATGAAGTATTCAAACCCTATTTGAGGAAATTTGTTTTAGTCTTTTTTGATGACATTTTGGTGTTTAGCAAAACAGCTGCTGAGCACCTCAAACACCTGGCTATAGTGTTTCAGTTACTGCAGCAGCATCAGTTGTATGCAAACCAGAAGAAGTGTGATCTATGGAAGCAAGAGGTGGCCTACTTGGGGCATGTTATTTCTGCAAAAAGGGTGGCAGTGGACCACGAAAAGATACAAGCTATCAAGCAATGGCCTACTCCTTCTAATCTAAGAGAATTGAGAGGTTTCTTAGGGTTGACCGGCTATTATAGGAAGTTCATCAAAAATTATGCAAGTATAGCCCAACCCATGACTAAGCAGCTTAAAAAGGATAATTTTGGGTGGAGTGAAGCTGCTACTCAAGCTTTTGAACAACTCAAGACAGCCTTGGCATCTGCTCCTGTGTTAGAAATGCCTAATTTCTCTTTACCTTTTGTGTTAGAAACTGATGCCAGTGGGTATGGTTTGGGTGCTGTGCTAAAGAATTGATGGCAGTTGTATTAGCAGTTCAGAAGTGGAAGCCTTATCTTCTAGGAAGACATTTTACCATACTTTCAGATCAGCAGAGTCTGAGATATTTGATGGAGCAGAGGGAAGTTGGAACTGAATATCAAAGATGGATGAGTAAAATTTGGGGTTTGATTTTGAAATACAATATAAACCTGGCCCTTCTAATAAGGTGGCTGATGCTTTATCTAGGGTTAACAATTCTTGTGTTGAATGCAATCAACTGTCTTCTTCCCATCTTGTTCCTTGGGAGCAAATTCAGCAGGCCATTCTTTCAGATGCAGCCCTACAGCAGCTTACTAAGACCATTGAAGAAGGCACTCTTTCTCCTAAGGGGTTTGAAGTATTTCAGGGGGTTTTGAAGTACAAAGGAAGGTTGGTTATTCCAAGTCAATCATCCCTCACTCAAAGTATCCTTCAAATGTATCACAGTACACCTATGGGGGGCATTCTGGTGACTTCAAAACCTACCGAAGAATAGCTGCTGAATGGTTTTGGCATGGGATGAGAAAAGATGTGACAAAGTATGTGCAAGCTTGTGAGGTATGCCTGCAGCAGAAACACCTCACCTTGAAGCCAGCTGGGCTATTATAGCCTCTTCCCATCCCTTCTTTAGTGTGGGAGGAAGTAACTATGGACTTCATAGAGGGTTCAGGGAAGAAAAAAGCGGCCGTTATGTAACGGAACGGCCGATTTGTAACGGGTCTGTGAGAGGCCGTTCCGTTAAAACCCGTTCCGTAACGCCGATTTAAAAATCACATCAAAATCGCCGTTATGGCCGTTACGTAACGGGTAACGGCCGATATTTCCCGTTACAAAACGTCAATCGGCCGATATTTTCAGACAATGGCAGAGAAAGGTTGAAGAAATCAAAATCAAACCAAACACAAGCAAACAAAATCATATTTCTATATAAACCCTAAATTTCCAACTCAAATTTTCGAGAATGACTTCGAAAATTCAAGGTAAATTCAATTTAAAATTTCATAAAAACATACCTATTATTTGCTTTCTCCATATATGTGTGCTTGGATGCTTGATATTTTCTTGTATTGCCTTGATCTTGTTTTATTTGCTTGAGAATCGAGTTTTATGACTTAAAAAAAAATTCTTTGAAACTGGTTCGTGACATGAGAGGAGGAGGATGAAGAAGAGTTGAAGAGGAGGAAGGAGAAATGAAGAATGCAGCAGAAGAAGGTTCGAGAAAATGAATGAGAATTTGAGTAAAAAAATTGGCCATGTCACGTGGGTTTTGTACAGGGTCAATGGGATATTAAAAGGATGAAGAAAGCAATTGACTTACTGGTTAGTGGGTATATTTTGTTAGTGGTCAAATTATAACATGGGGTTAGTGGGTTATTGTTTAATATTTAGATTTTGATAAAAGGTTAATTGGTTTATTAGTATACCTTTATTTGTATATGTGTTAATTAAGTCATAATTTTGTAGTAACTATTAGTTTGAACTAATTAAAATAAAATATTTTATTTTATATGCAACTAATATACTTCGGAGCATTTAATAAATTTAATATTTGTTATGCTAATAATCATGCTTGTATTTATGATGTTCCAAACTTTTCTAAGTTTTATTTTTAGTTCAATTAGATTTAATTAAATCAATTATCTCAATTTTTTAGACATCAAATATATCAAATATAATGTAATTATAATAGTTTTACCTTAATATGCTATAACTACACTCTCTAAACTCTTAAAATGCAAAAACAAACTTCAAATCTAGCTGATGTGAATTTTTCTAAAAAATTCACGCCGCGACAGCTGCGACCCGTTATTTTACACCCGTTACGACCCGTTCCCGCGACAACGCGACCGTTACCGCGAACGCGACCGTTTCCGCGATTTTCTTCCCTGAGAGGGTTTACCAAGATCCTCTGGTTTTGATACTGTGCTAGTGGTGGTGGACAGATTGTCTAAATATAGTCACTTCTTGTTACTAAAGCATCCTTTCACAGCAAGTAGTGTGGCTGCCTTATTTGTCAAGGAAATCATCAGGCTTCATGGTTTTTCTAGCAGCATAGTATCAGATAGAGACACGGTTTTTATGAGCAAATTCTGGACTGAATTATTCAAGCTACAAGGCACTCAACTACAAAGAAGTACTGCTTACCATCCCCAATCAGATGGGCAAAGTGAAGTGGTCAATAAATGTGTAGAAAGCTACTTAAGGTGTTTCATTAATGGGCAACCCAAGTCTTGGGCTCAATGGATACCTTGGGCTGAGTATTGGTACAATACCACCTATCACTCTTCTACTAAGTGTACACCTTTCAAAGCCTTATATGGGAGGGAACCACCCCATTTATTGAGGTATGAACCTGGTTCTACTTCAGTTGCTGCTTTAGAGGATCAACTCATTGAAAGAGATGCTGTGTTAGATGAACTTAAGTTTTCTTTATTGAAAACTCAGAATTCTATGAAGAAACAAGAAGATGAACATAGAAGGGATGTGCAATTTCAAGTAGGAGATAATGTGTATCTCAAACTCAGGCCTTACAGGCAGAAATCATTAGCCAAAAGACCTTTTGAGAAGTTGTCAGCTAGATTTTATGGCCCTTATCAGATCCTGCAAAAAATAGGCAAGGTGGCCTACAAGTTAGCACTTCCTGCCACTGCTCAAATACATCCTGTATTCCATGTCTCACAACTCAAAAGAGCTTCAGTATCTCCTACTTTGCCTCCTGATCTGTCAGCAGAATTGGTGTTGCAAGTATCTCCAGCTGAGGTTATTGGTGTTAGACAGGTTCCTAATGGAGCATCTTCCACTACTGAGGTGCTGATTCAGTGGCAGCACTTGCCTGTGCAAGAGGCTACTTGGGAAGAGTTTACTACCCTCAATTCTAAATTTCCCTCTTTCCACCTTGAGGACAAGGTGAAAGTTTGGGTGGGGGGTAATGCAAAGAACTGGGATAGGCCCCCTATTACTGCTACATACATAAGGAGGAGGAAGAGCAACTAAGAGAGGGTATCAAGTGATTCTCAACTGATTAGCTCTCTTAACAGAATCAGTTAAGAGAGTCAAGGGCTTCTTAGTCTTTTAATGTTTAAATGTTTGTTCTTAATCTTTTCTTGAATAGTTAGTTGTAACTAACTACTTCTCCTTCTCTTTTGGAGGGAATCCTTAGAACTATAAATAGAGTTGTAAGCTCTTGGAGCAAGGTATGCAATAACTGAGTATTGAATACATAAAGTGGAGAGCCCCTCTTTCTCTCGAATTATAGAGGAGAGTTTGGTTGAATATCTGATTTTTCATCCAAATTACTTACTATCTGTTACTTAGTTCCTAGTTCATAGCAAGTTTTTTTACAAACTTTGCATGACCGATGGCAGACTTGCAGTATGGCACTATTTGGGATTAGTCCAGCCCACACTCGAGTTTTGATTTCTTGTGCCTGTGGAGTATGATCAGGTTGAAGGTTAATGCAAATGAACATAGGATCAACCAAAATCAGCTCAAATGATTCACTGGAACTAGACTGCATAGTTTATTTTTTTCCCTTCTGGTGTCTTAATACTTTATTTTCATGAATGCTGATAAAAATTCTGATTCTCTTATATTGGGTTATGCGAATGAAAAGATGGAAACATTAGCAAAGAGAATAGAGATCCAGATCCTATTCTCATTTCTAACAACTCACAAGCTTCTCTCCCTACTTATGTAGGCTCAGTGGCTCACTCGGCTTGTGTGACTATGCTTCAGGGAAACTAACTATGATGTCATCTTCCATCTGTACAAGAAAAAGATAAAGAGTAATAGACTAATAGCTGAAAAGGAGTAAAGGAAGCTATCTTGAAATAACTGCATTTCTAACTGAGAAAAATTGCTACTTATTATAGATTGGGAGGGCTGGACTAGGTAGCGTTAAGAGGCTGGTCCTTCTGCATCGCACTTAGAACTGGGCCTGTTACATAAAGCTGCATTTGAAATATTTGTTGCCTTGTTGAGGTGGATCCACAATCTGTTTGATGACTTGTTGGAAGTTCACCCTTTACTTGACCAGAATACCAGTATTACCAGATAGATTTAAAGATTGTGTATCTAATGACACTGTTGAAGAACTCTGCTGTGTAGAGAGATGTGTACTTAATAACACTATTGAATAGTAGTCTTATTCTTTTTTGTTTTATCAGTTATTGTAATCAAACTTGAAGTAAATGATGAGCTTATTCCGTTTATCCTTTGTTCTTTCACAGAATATGGAGACGTGACTGACATATACAACTGGTAAATGGACATCTGCACTTTTTTGCAGTCCTATATTTTCATGAAGGATAATGTTTCATATATTAAATAACTAGGTAGTAGTAATATTTTTCTTTCTTACAGACAATTTGTTCGGAATTTAGTTGCTTGAGTTTTAGGTAGTTGCAATTTTGCAGTATTTTATCTTCTGACCGTCATCATGACTCTTTGCCATTCCAATTTGTCGCTTTGTGCCTGTATGACTGCTTTTGTGAGGTAGGCTATTTCATGGTGAATCCAGGCAGAACCACCTGGTGGGCTGAGTTTGTTTAGCTAACTTCTTTTCTATCATGCATAGCACAAATAGATGCCAGTCAACCCATTTCACCATCGATCAGATGATTGAGGGGAATTTTTTAGCCAACCTTTTATCTAAAATTCTCCAACATGTTACTGCTGGTTTGTGTCGTTGCTCTTCTAACTTTCTAACAACATGGACAGTGACACATTCAATGAAAACTCTCCACCCACTGATGATCCAACATATATATCATCACTTGGGGCTGCTGTTTATGAAGCAATGACCAAAGGTGACGAAAATGCTGTGTGGCTCATGCAGGTACTTGTTCTTCTTTCTTCCAATATCCCAGCTCCCAAGTCCCAACCCCCCCCCCCCCCAACAAATGTTTGGTTGATGTTGGAGTGGTTGCTGCAAGGATAACAGTCAATTATGGAAAAAGGTTGACTGCAAAACTTGGATGCGGAGTGCTAGAGCAAAATAACTCACATATATTGATGCAGAAATAAGTTCATTGTCTGGCATTGTTAAGATTTCTCATCCAACCCAGATACTGAGTATTTATTTTTATTTTTTATGGGACAGAAAGAAAAGGATTGAAGATAATTTTGGTCATGGTAACAAGTGACCATTTCTACACGAGCTTGTCATTTAGCTGCTTCATCAAGTAATCTGAAGCTAGGAGTATAAAATAACCCGATTCTGCATCAGCATATTGGTTAATATGTTTGCATATCAAATTATCAATTGCACTTAAGTTTCAAAGTCTTCCAACATTGTCATAGGCTGAATTTTTTGTTCCCGTTGCAGGCTTTGCCGCTCTGCTCTCCAGTAATTCTATAACCTCAATAATCTTTTTGTTTGTAGGGATGGCTCTTTTATTCAGATTCTAAATTTTGGAAGCCACCTCAAATGGAAGTATGTTTTTGTCTCTTGTTTAATTTGAGCTTTGTTATTAAGGTTTTTTTTTTCCCTTCTCCTCTCTTTTTCCTCTAAATTTTATTTTGCTATCATTTATGTATTGAATAATTTACTTTTAAATTAACTAGGACTGTTGGTCTTTCCTTACCGAAGACTTTACTGTATCAAGCCAAAATAATAAAAGAAAAACAAGATCTCTTGTAATTTTGGTGCTTGCTTCTCTTAAATGTAGGCTCTCCTTCATTCGGTTCCGAAAGGAAAGATGGTAGTTCTTGATTTATTTGCTGATGTCAAGCCCATATGGGAAACATCATCCCAATTTTACGGCACTCCTTATATCTGGTAACTAATCTTAAATCAGTGGGTTAGTCATCATCAGCCAGTTACTTGTGGTAAGATTGTGATAATTTGTAACCAGGTGCATGCTTCACAACTTTGGTGGAAATATTGAAATGTATGGCGTATTGGACTCTATAGCTTCAGGTCCAGTTGATGCTCGAATTAGTAAAAATTCAACAATGGTAAGATGTGATATCTGAACCGTTCACATACATTCAGCTATATGGACTGGGAACAGAAGTTCTAACATTTATGTGCTCTGATATTCTTATCTGGTTTCATGTTTCACCTAGGTTGGTGTTGGTATGTGCATGGAAGGAATAGAGCACAATCCAGTTGTTTATGAGCTCATGTCTGAAATGGCTTACCGAGATGAAAGAGTTCAACTTGTGGTAGGTGAATAGATATGATTGTGTTAATATGCCTGAATTATCTGTTGGTTCGAATAACCAAGCACGATGGGTCTCATGCTCTTGGTTCGGGTATTATAAGGTTTAGTTGAACCTTATATTCTGTTTTGGGTTTTAGGCCCATTCTGTTTAGGTTAACTACTAAGGGGTGCTTATATAAACCCTTAGAGTTAACCTCTAGCCGTATTCACAATATGTTAATCTGAGTGTTGCGTAACACTAACCTGTATTCGCTCCCTAATAAAACTACTCTCCCTCTGGTCTGTGGACGTAATAGCTAACACATTGCTAGTAACCACGTTAATTTTGTATGTGCTATTTATTGCTTTTACGTTCTATATTCTTCATAGTCTCAATCCGTCATAACAGATTGGTATGTACTAACAGATATAATTGGGTGCATGTGATTACTAACTAAATAGATATCTGATAGAATCCACGTTTGATCATTGATGGTGAACACAATGAGAAGGTTTATTTCCGCTAGTTCTCTTCTGCTGTTGAATTTAATCTTTACTTGAGATCTCATTCTAATAGCCAAGTTTGATGCGTGAAATATCCTATTATTGACCATGGTAGAGAATTTTGATTGCAAACCCAATTCTGTACTGAAGAATTCTGGCATCAGAAATAATATGTAGGTCTTAACTTCCTATCATTTGAATCTGTTGTTTATCTCCATTGATACTATCCATGTTATGTGGGTTTTTAGACCGTTGCATGACAGAGTAGTAGGGTATATTTACACGTGGTATTGTTTGGAATTTACTGACCATTGAGTTTGATACCGATTTTCCGTTAAAAAAAACTTGGTAGTGGTTAGGATGAAGCTGGCAATGGACCTATTTGTAATTCAGGTTAAAGATTAACCTGGGTAACACAAGTGCGTCCTGTTCTGCTACAATGATCCATCTCACCAGTCACAAAGATATTGTCCAATATTCAAGATGTGTCCTATTTGATTGTGTAACTTTTGTTGCTGTTCCTTTTTTGGGCTATATATATAGATACTTTCACGATAGGGTCTTCAATAAGCATGAAATTATACTAGTGTAGTGTATTGTTGTCCTTCTTTTCTGATTGATGTCATGTTGCGTGGGCACCAGAATCCAGGACCTTGCCTAGCAGAGCTATTCTTATCCATCAATATATTACTAATATTTGATGGACTAGGCAGTGATTTTTATCTTTTGTTTTTGACTTCAGCTCATATCCCCAGGTTCCTTGTAATTAATCATACTGAAAGTGTTTAATTCACATTAGTCAGGCATGACTAAATGTGTAGTGTATCATTATAATTAGTCATTCTGACTGAAATTGCTTAATTCATATATTTTTCTCTCATAGGAATGGATTAAAACTTACTCTCATAGGCGCTATGGTGAGGCGATTCATCAACTAGAGACAGCTTGGAATATACTCTACCACACTATTTACAACTGCACAGATGGAATTGCTGTAAGTTCTTACTTCTTTCTAGCTGATATATCTGTGCCTTTGTCCCTGTCAGTGTAGGCAATTTCTTTGCCCATGCTCGTAGAACAATGATTCAGTTCTTAATTTCCCGGGGAATTTATCTGTAAACTTTTTTATTGCCTCAATCAAGGGAATGACCTCACACTAGGCATGTGAATAAAATAAGAGATCCATCTAATTGAAAGCTGCAAATTTATTTCGCGGACAAAAAAGTGGAACATGAAACTGTTGTCTTATGGAAAACTGAGCAAAGATTACGTACGTAATAATACAGTTTTGTATTGTACTCGCTATTCTTTGTCCATGGAGCTGAAAGATTTATTTTCTTTAGTAATAATTTTTTAACTTTGTGTTATGATGGAACTAAGTTAAAATGGATTTTTAAATTTGGGTTTCTTGTTTTATGTGAAGTTAAAATTGATGAACACATTTCGGATCAATGGTCTTGCACGCAAATTTCGTTTGGGAAAAAATTCAAGTAGATATTATCATAATTGGCAGATCAAAGAAAATTGGAGCGTCTATTCACAAATCTTAACTCTAATGTAGGCTGATCTTCTTCTTCCCTTTTTCTTTTCTTTTCGTCTAGGATCACAACAAGGATTATATAGTTGAGTTTCCTGACTGGGATCCTGTAAACAACATGACGCTGGATGTAACCACGATACATAAGAAACGGAATCTTTCCATCTTACACAGAAGCACGAGGCATTTTTTGCTTGAATCAGGGCCTCCCTTGCCATTGCCACATTTGTGGTATCCAACTGAGGAAGTTATTAAGGCTTTACGTCTATTTCTTGATGCTGGAAAGGATCTCGTTGGAAGTTTTACTTTTAGGTATATTATTTACAATCTATCCGAAATTTTATCTTCCTTTTCCGCTTGTCCTATCACTTGTCTGTGGACTTCTGAGATAAAGATGCTTCTGTAACAGATGGAAGGTACTAAAATACTTCTAGCCTTCGATGAGAAGTTTCGACCAGCAAAACTTAAGGATTTTTATACTTTTGGGAGGACAGAATATCTTGACTTGCTAATTGTGGGAACTAAATTATGAAGGAAAAATGGGAATGTTACTTGACATATTGCTATCCAAATTCCAAACATTAGAAACATAACATTACTTATGCCTTTGGTGTTGAATGTGCGCTTAGCTTTTGTTAGCTGTGGTTCGTTATATAAATGTGGGCTCTTCTTTTTTACAATTATCAAGATGATATAAAGATACACCTTGGTCTTGTGATGGCAGGTACGATTTAGTTGATTTGACTCGACAAGCCCTTTCAAAGCTAGCAAATGATGCATACCTGAAAGCAGTGACTGCTTTTCAGCACAAAGATCTGAAAGCATTAGAGTTTCATAGCCAGAAGTTCATTCAGCTAATCAAAGACATTGACGAAGTCCTTGCTTCTGATGATAATTTTCTACTTGGGACTTGGCTAGATAGTGCAAAAAGGCTGGCTTTAAATCCGAAGGAGATGAAGCTGGTCAGAAGTGATCTTCATTTTGTTCTTGTGCATAGTCATAATTTCTCATTAATAAAGAACTGTTATGGTGAGAGTGTTATTGCAATTTCCATTTTTGCTGCAGTATGAGTGGAATGCAAGGACTCAAATCACAATGTGGTTCGATACAACAGAAACCAATCAAAGCAAGCTCCATGATTATGGTAAAAACTAATTTTTTTTCATGTTTTTTTTTTCAAATTAATACTTTCTTCTTTTTTTTGCTTCTACAACTTTGACTTTCACATATATCAGTCAACTCACAATTTTGACCAATGAAAACTTTAACAATAGATTAGTGCAATTTATTCCGAGGTTGTAGCAATTTCGAGGGTACACATTGAGACAATTCCAATTAGCATTTGTTTTAACATTAGTAAACGAATATTGTCAAAGTGGAGAACGTGATGGTACAAGGGTTCGAAGTGGTATGAGACAGTCCCTATGAGGCTCCCACTTCATTTGCTACTACTAGATTTTTGTGTTTAATGTTGTATTGGTTGGTTTGGTTTCTTATCATCCTCTTTTCTGCATCTATTCTGTTTAGCAAACAAATTCTGGAGCGGGCTGCTAGTAGACTACTATCTTCCTCGTGCAGCAATGTATTTCGATCATCTTAAAAAAGCCTTAAGAGATAAAGAGACCTTCAATATTGATGTATGGAGAAGGGAATGGATATCGTATTCAAATAAATGGCAAGCTGATACGAAGATCTATCCCGTCAAGGCTCAAGGAGATGCACTCTCTGTAGCGAAGAAACTGTATGAAAAATACTTCGGCTAGAAGTTCGTTTTGTAAAGTAATTTTGGCTGCTGCGCACCTGTTGTTTATGATACCTCGCCATAGGTGGGAGCTTCGCGAGAGGCAGTACGCGACACAGCTTGATTCTGTATGTTGTATGTCAACTTTTTATGCAAATGTAAATTGTGTACATCATATGGAGTTGTCTTTTTTATCTATAAAGCAGAAATGATGTGGGATACTCACACTTTGAAACAGATCTGATTCATGAAGATAATAATGAACTTCTATGAAATGTTTTCATTAGATTCAACCAATTGTTTTGATTTTGGGATATTGTTACATATCAATCCGTATCATAAGTAATTATTTCAGGTAGGGTTTAAAACTGAGTAAATATGTTTGTCTTCGTATTAATTAGAATACGTCGGATTGAGCTTTTTCTTAGCTCCTAGTTTGTAAATAAAAGAAAGGAAAATCTCTTTTCTCTAATTTAATTAGAGGGTGTTTGGTTCCCACAGGGTAAAAGGTGTGGAACCAAGAAAGGGGTGGAGGAGGAAAGGAAAAGAATACCCTTTGAGAAAAAATATTGTTTGGATGGGAACATAAGGTTTTATTCTTCCACCTCTTCGGCCTCCTCCTCTTCCACCTCTCTTCTCTATGCCGTCCAACCTCTTTCGGGTTATATGTTGGTTTTCTGGATGGCTGTTGGATGTTGGTTTTGGGTTATAGGGTGGGTGGTCGATTTCCGGTGGATGAAGGTGGAATCTAGGTGGCTGCAACGGTGAGTGGGTGATTTCCGGTGGGTGAAGGTGGTTTCTGCGACAGTGGGTGGGTGATTTCTGGTGGTTTCTGGTGGCTGTGACTGTGGGTGATTGGTGGCTGGTGGTTGTGGGGTGGTTGTGTAGGTGGGTTTGTAACACTCTGCGGTTGAGATGGGTGGCCATGGAGGGTGAAGTGGTGGTCAATAGGTGTTATTGTGTAGAGGGATATTGAGGAATCTCAAACCTTGGAGTAGGGTGTGGAATCATACAAGGGTAAACAAAACTGAAAATGGGGGAAAGGGAATGTAAAAGAACATCAAACAAACATCAATACAAGAGAATCAAGCACTTTCTTTCCCTTTCCTTTTCTTAAAACCCCTATCTAAATGCCCTCTTAATGGTTTCGTCCTGAACATTACATGAATGATAGAGAAAATAATACTCCAAAGTGCTGACGACTTGTAAGTAGTTTTGAGTGAGCATTATTTTGAAACAAAATATCTAAATTTAAATACTTCTTCCGTCTTTTTTACTTGCTACATTTGCACGGGCACTAGTATTTAGGAGAGACGAAAAAGTGTAGTAAAAACTATATCTTTATCGTAAGATGAGAAAAATGAGAGTGAAAAGGTAGGAGAAAGATAAAAAAAGTGTAGATACTTCTATATAGCAAGTAAAAAAAGACGGATTCGTAAATCTTATAGCTATAGATATGACTAATGACTAATGACTATATGAAATATCTATGCCAAGAAAAGAAACGTTGACCAACTAAAAAACTTGACCAACTGAAAAAAAACGTTCACCATCAGGGCGGGAATTGGGAAATGCAGCTGCTTGAGACACATTTGACTTTAGAGCTCACTGCTCACTGCTCACTGCTCACTGCTCACTGCTCACTGCTCACTTCTCACTTCTCACTTCTGTATCACAATGCCTGTGAAAATTAGTTACCATATCAAATCCTTTTTGCTGATATTTGTTCTGATTCTGAGTTTGATCTTCAAAATGTTATGTTTTGGGCACAAATCCAATTTGGTCATCAAAAAATTCACATCAGTTGATTCAACACCTCAATATTCAGAACCAATCAGGGCTCTAATCAACCGTTTGGATTCTCAACGGTTATCTTCAACAGTCCAAGAGAATGCAGCTAAAGGGGTTCTTCACAGATTGCTGCCTTTTCACTCTTCTAGCTTCATTTTCAGCATCATTTCAAAGGTCCAACTTTTTTTGACTGAATCTTTTTACTGGGTTTGAATGAGATATCTTTATTACTGCTTTATTTAGCATTGTTTCATTACACTAAGGGTTTTGTTTTTGATGCTTTTGTTAACTGTATTCTATTAGTATTGTTGAAGTTTAGTAGTTTGTGTCTCATTCAAATGGTTAATCAAGTTTTCATCTTTCTTGGGATTTTTTTTTTGAAAGGATAATCAACACACATTCGGTTCGATCTATTTCCGCTCTCGAAAGATCAAGATTAAATAAATACTCATTTTCTTTCTTTCCAACCAAATACATCTTTCAGACACCTTGTTTATTTGTAATAGACAGTTGTTTTTTGAAAAGAGTTTTCAGGAAGTCATTTCAAATTTTGTTCTCCACAAATTTTCTTCTTAATTGTTTGGCATAATTTTGTGGATTTTATAGTTTCGTACTTCTATGATTGTCGCTAGAGAAATATCTTTGTTAAGTTGGCTACTGAGGTGTGGGAACGTCATTGTTCACCTCTTTCTATTTTGACCTTTTATGATTGATTAAGGTAAGTTTGGTTAATCTCTTTAGCAATGTACTTAGGCTCAAAATCCATGTGCATTGATCCTTTGACTTCATTATTCTGTAATTTTATCCCCTGCAGCTTCTTAATGCTGCCTTGCCTTCATTGATTAAGTTAAGTTTGTATTTTTTGTGCTTGATTTTGTTGCCTAAAAAATACAGAAGGGTGGCTATCTAGCTCTCTCATGTGCACTCTCAAAAGTTTTTTTTTTAACAAAACAAGCTGAGGCGGGGAGTGGCAGCATGCCTTCTCTATCAGCATATTATTGTGAGCAAACACTTATGACTTTTCTTTTACCATGTCAATCATCAGGAAATTGGGACTAGCTAGTGAATTATGATAATTTTTTGATCCTTATTAATAAAATTGCTACGCCCTATTGGACCATACATCTGTTACTCAACATTGGCGTGGGAGGTTTCTTCTTTTTAGAACACACAATCTTCCCTGGTATCTTTAATCTGTGAGATTTTTGCAGGCGTGGATATTAATACTTTCATAAGCAGTTTGGCTGTCTAAACATTTGTGTTATTAATACTGTTTCTATGTACGTAAATTTATTACATCATATATTGTTTCTCAACTCATTTCCAATATTGCTGATATGCATATCATATCAACATAATCTTGCTTTCACATACTAGGATGTTTGTGGAGGGGACAGTTGTTTCTGGATTGAAAATTACAACAAATTGAGCACACATGGACCACAAATACTGTAAGTGAAACATTAGTTTTGATATGACCATGAACTGGCATGCTAAAACATATTTCATGTTCTCCTCTCCCTTCTTTTAGATTGGCATGACATGTAAATATGCTTAGTTATTTTTCAGAATAAAAGGCACCACAGCAGTGGAAATAGCCTCTGGCCTTCACTGGTACTTGAAGTATTATTGTGGTGCACATATATCGTGGGAAAAGACTGGAGGTGTTCAAATAGCCTCTGTCCCAGAACCGGGATCACTTCCTTTTGTAAAAGATGAGGGCTTGATCTATAAACGTCCAGCTCCATGGAATTATTACCAAAACGTTGTTACTTCAAGTTGTGAGTTTTGTTCTTTTATCCATGGCCTACGTTTCCTTGTTTACATGAACTGAAACTTACAAGGTGCTGTTTGTCGTGTGTTCATGAATATACCATGCTATGTTTCGTCATCATGAACGTTCATGACCTCTCAGCTGTGATATGTGATGTACCTTCCTGGAAATCAGAATTCAGTAAAGATGGTTCTGAATCAGGAAGATTTCCCGAAGATACTACTTCTTTCTGTCCTATCATTGTCGTCCCTAATGTCCCTAATGATAATTGAAGTAAGCTACCCCTTGAAAATGCTGAAATACAGTGCGTGCACATTAATGGTGTGTTTGGCCAGAAAGGCAGCAATCATAAAGGGGGAGGAAAGGGAGGGAAGAGAAGGAATGAGCTCGTAAGTTCATTTCTGATAATTCCAACTTTTGAAGGATTCAGTGTTTTGTTTTAACAAGAGGGAGAAATAGATTCCCCTAATGTCTCCCTTTCCTTTCCATTTCAAGGGACGATATGAGGTCCTTGGCTTGTCGACTAGCTATACTTGTTTTTAGGTTTCTGTAGGCTACATTACTCTATCCTAAACCAATTCATTTCGTCTATGAATCAGCAACCTGTTTTTGCTACTCAAGTGTCAGATACTCACTTGCACCTTAATATTATTTTGCTGTTGTGCTTTTAATTTTGTATTTGTCTATGAATCAGCATTCTGTATTTTCAGATTCCTATGTGTGGTGGGATTGGCAAAGATGGGAGAAAGAAATTGACTGGATGGCTCTTCAAGGAATTAACTTGCCTTTAGCTTTTACTGGGCAAGAAGCCATTTGGCAGAAAGTCTATGTGGTTAGTACATAATTCTCTTTTCTTATCTGGTTGCAATCTGCATTCTTATGTAAAGAACTGAAATAATGAAGAAGATGATGAAGAAATGAAAATGGTGATTTTGATTGAAGTAACTGAAAATACAGAAGCTGAAAGATAACTACAAGCCTTCGAGAGGCCTGATCTCTCCCAAAATGTAAAACAAACACTCAATAATATTCAGCATGATCTTCTCTCACTACTTACCTTATTTATAATTTTCTGATCCCCTCTTTCCCTCTCTCTCCTCTAACTAACTCGATAGCTTACACTTCAACCTAATCCTTATTAACTAACTATGAAATGCCTACATTACCCATTCCCATTAAGCTAGTTCAAAATACTTTTGAAAGCATTTACTTGAAGTTCATACACGAGCCAATCCTTAGGAGAACATTGCATAGCTGCCTAAGGTATCCAACAGCTCACTTCACTGAAACTTTCTTGCATGAATATCTAATGCTGATATAGCCAAACACTCATGGTAGGATGACGATTGGCGGGGTTGTTTCTTGCTTAACAATGTGCTCCCTTTTTGTTTCGCACTTCCCTGCCCAGGTCTTTAATTGGCAATGTATAGATCACTAAGCCAAACTTCAGTGAGCTATGCGATAAATCTGGTCATATGACAAGGTAAGGTAAAACTATTTTGATTGTCATCCAAACATTTTGGTTCTAATGTAATGTCTTGAAAGCATGTTAATCATTCTAGCTTCCTGCAGAGAATTAGAATTGAATAAAATATGTAACAGATGTTTTTTGTCCCTTTCTATCAATCGCGGTTGCAGGACTTCAACATCAGTAAAGATGATCTGAATGATTTCTTTGGTGGACCTGCCTTCCTTGCATGGGCACGCATGGGAAACCTACATGGGTCAGTTTGTAACTCATTGTCCATTGCCTTCATGAATATCAAGTATAAAGAAGTGTTCGGTGTAGCTTTGACATCTAGCAGTATAGCTACAGGGAAAATATTAAAAGATCTGTTTGCAATCTAACTTATTCATCAACTATCACCTATTTTCTGCTCAAGGGGATTGCCTAATTTTTATTTTATGCGTGAGTAGTAGCATGATATTATATAATAAAATTTTGTGATATGAATGAACTGGAACGGCTGATTCAGATGCAAACACCTCTCTTCATGATAACATTTTTTTGGGGGTTGGGGGGTTGGGGGGTTGGGTTTGGTTTTCATCAAATAATGTAAACATTATTAGGAAGAACAACTTATATCAGGTAGCGGAAACAAGAGAATTGATTCTTGGAATATGAAATCATATAGCTTCAGTACAAAATGAGTTTGTTGTGACTAGGCTCTGGTTGGATGGAATATTGGTGGTGCATCTTTGTTGTTGACAGGTTATAAACTCGTCTTGACCTTGATTATGTTTTCTCAATGATCTAATAGCTGATTATAGTATAACGTCGTATCAGCAGCAATTTCTGAATGGCATTTTATAGAAGCCATGGCGAATCTGACAAATATTACCTTGATATCTTAACTGTCAAATATCTATCATGTAACAGCTGGGGTGGACCATTACCGCAAAGTTGGTTGGATCAGCAATTGGCCTTACAGAAGCAGATATTAACCCGTATGCTGGAGCTAGGAATGACCCCAGGTATACTTGAATTAGCCCCATATTATAACCACAACTGGTGAGAATGATTAATCTCTCGTGTATGTACACAAGAATTGTTACTAAGTGTAAAATTTGAGATTTCAGATTGATCTAATGGCAATATTTCCTTATTTCAGTCTTGCCTTCATTCTCTGGACATGTACCTGCAGCGCTGAGAAAAAATTACCCCCTTGCAAAAATAACCAGGCTCGGAAAGTGGTATCTCATTTCGCTGGTCCTTTCCATTTATATTATGAAAGCAATTACTCTTTGCTTAATTGTCTGCTAAATATACTATTATCTACATCTGATGGGTGGCTTTAAAGTAAATCACCTTTAATGGTTGCCCCTGCACATCTAGCGGTGGGTGCTGTGGATAAAATATCATGGAAACACTTCAACAATCACTTTTTAAAGATTTGTTCGATTGATAAATTAGATCATATCTCTGTCATTTACTTCTATTCCAGGAAATCTGTTAGCGGTGACCATAGATGGTGCTGTACATTTCTTTTGGATCCTTCTGATCCGTTATTTGTTAAGCTTGGAGAGGCCTTTATTAAGCAGCAAATTAAAGGTAAGTTGTCTGTATTTAGAGTATAACCTTTTAGGCATGGTGGTTAACATTTGTACTGTTGATAGCATGAGATAGCTTTTGATAATATGGTGTGGAAGTTCACCTTTGTTGAAAAAAGAAAAATTACAAGGAGTCCATTTTTATGCTCCACTTGCGTCAGCATATTTCATTGTTATCAATCTACAAGCCATGCATGTCACATGTGATTTGAGAACCATCGGTAACTAAAAATGAAAAAGCTCGAGTATATACAAAACATTTTCGGTGGTAGGTGGTTGATAGACCATGAAAAAGATGAAAGGGTAGAAAGACTAGAAACAGCTTGGGGCATCTCATCCCTTGGCCGGGGTGATACAATGGAATTCCCGTTTTGAACTTTAGCAAAGACATAATTCGGAATTACAGGTTACATCCAGCCCACACTAGATATGAAGAATATTCGTGTATTTTATGTCCATGGATCTATGGTCCAGATTGAAGGTTTATGTGTAATTAACTAATGATCATAACTGATTGTTTTGTAGAACAATTATAAAGATTGTATGAGAAGTTCTGAAAATAGTTTGATGATCTATTGGAAGTTTAATTAATAACACTTGAAGAACAGTGTTGCTATGTTGATAGATGTGTACTATAGCATGGTTGATTAATACTCTTCCTGTGTTTTGTTCTATCACTTAGTTTTGGAATACTCCATTCAAATGAATGATAAGCTTATTGGTTTTCATCTTTGTCTTTTGACAGAATATGGAGATGTCACTGATATATACAACTGGTAAATACATTTTTAAGTTCAGTAATTCCATGAAGGCTCATGTTCTAGAAATGATATTACGAGGTAGTAGTCTGCAGAATCCTTTCTTACTGAGAACGGGCAGACATTATTTGTTTTGAGTTTAGCTGTAATTTTGCATTATTTCATCTTCTGAGTATCATCACGAATCTCTGATGTTCCAAAAATTATTTGTTGCATCAGTTTGTGCCTGTAAAACTGCTTTTGTAACGGGGATTCCCTTCCATATGCTTTATTTTGGTTGCCTTAGGATCGTATCTTTTCGGTTCAATTAATTAGTTAATTATCTTGTTTACTGCAAGTTTCTGATGGCTAGAAACAGACACATTACATATAGATGCAATAAACACATTTACCTCTTCTCAAGTGATCGCAAACAACTTTTATGTTAGTATGTCGTGTCACTTTCTTCAACATTTTACTGATGATTCCTATCTTTGCTCTTCCAAATTTCTAACATGGATAGTGACACATTCAATGAAAACTCTCCACCAACTGATGATCCGACTTATCTATCATCACTTGGGGCTGCTGTTTATGAAGCAATGGCCAAAGGTGATAAACATGCTGTGTGGCTTATGCAGGTAATTCCCTTTTTTTTCTTCTTACTTCCAAATCCCACATTTCGAATTCCAGACTTTCCTAGCCCATTTTGTATGTCTGGTTGGTATGCAAAGGATTTCTGTTTGTGTGCTTTGCCAAAATTGTTAATCTTTTTTTAGTCCTCCAAGAAAATATGAATTGGCTCATATATTCCCCGTTTTCTAGCTGGGAATTAATTGAGAAATGTAATTATAACACTATCACCCCCTTTTTGTTGTACATGGCATGTTAGCAGGGAACTTGATGCTAAGTTATTGTTTTCTTTTGGGAAAAAGAAAAGCCTGAAGATAGTGATAGTAGCAACTAGCAAGTGACTGATTTTATACGAGCTTGTCATTTAAATGTTTCAGCATGTAGGCCAGATACGAGTTCAAATACTAACATACTGTATTACAATGTGTCAGATACTCAGATCTAGATTTATCACTGTATGTTTGCATATCAGTTGCACTTGAGTTTCATCATCAATCGAGGGTAATTTTAACCTATAGGTTGCATGCTTGCTTGTCTACTCTGCTATAAAGTGTATAATCCCAATTATTTATTGCCTGCAGGGTTGGCTCTTCTATTCACTTTCAAAAATTTGGAAGCGGCCTCAAATGGAAGTATGTTTGAGCCTTGTTCAATTTGAGAGTGTTGCTTCTTACTTTTCTTTTTATGATTATTTTTTGGCTATTTGTTTATTAATTTATTGGATGATTTGCTTATATATTTTTACGAGTTTAACATGCATTGTTTTTAAGTACCTTATCGGATACTTTTGCTGCAGCAAATAAAATAAAAAGCATTAGTATGGTGTCTCTTTTTTAGTGTTTCTTAATACTTCTCTTCAATGTAGGCTCTTCTTCATTCAGTCCCCAAAGGAAAGATGATAGTTCTTCATCTCTTTGCAGATGTCCAACCCATATGGGAAACATCATCTCAGTTTTATGGCACTCCTTATATCTGGTAACAAATCTTATATTCTTATATTAGTAGGTGAGTCGTATAGAGGCATAGTTGTACCAATCATTAAACTGCATTTTTTTTTTTTTTAAATGTTCAACTAGGTGCATGCTTCACAACTTTGGTGGAAATATGGATATGTATGGTGTATTGGATTCTATATCTTCAGGGCCAGTTGATGCTCGATTTAGTAGAAATTCGACAATGGTACGATGGATATGGTCTCGTACATTCAGCTGTACTAACTATCTGATCAGAAAGAGAAAGTTTATGTCCCTGATATTGTTATGTTATTTAATGTTTCACCCAGGTTGGCGTTGGTATGTGCATGGAAGGAATAGAACAAAATCCAGTTGTTTATGAGCTCATGTCAGAAATGGCATATCGAAGTGAAAAAGTTCAACTTGTGGTACCTGATTACTGATTGTCTAAATAGAAGCTTGATAGAAAACCATGTTTGATAGTAATTTTTCTTAACAGGTTCAATTTGTGGTGCAACTCCCATAAGTCATAAGTAAAACATAGCTATATGTGTATTTGTTTCATGCTTCCTCTGTCCTCTGTCCTCTGTCTTTCCCCATTCCTTTTTTATTAAAAAAAACTTTTTGAGCGGATAGGTAGTTTGACATTTTGTGTGTGGGGTAGGAGAAAAACTAGAGTGTGATTGTGACTTGTGAGGACCATGCTACGGAAATAGGTAATGAAGCATTCTTTCCAGGACAAACTAAAGTAAAGCCTTCTTTGACGGAAGGAGTATATTGTTACTCGAACTCTTTATTTCACCTCAACTCCTCTAGTACCCTTGTCAGATTCTTGGCACCCATCTGGGTATAGACGCTTTGACACTTGAGTTTGAATCAAGATCATGGAATGGTTTCATAGATTAGTTGAGCTGGGCTCTTATACCCTTATCCATGTCCGGCACAAGTAACCAAGTCTGAGTAGCATAATTTCATATAACTAGTCATTTTGAAAATGCTAGATTTACGTAATACGCTATGTTTATTCTCTCAGGAATGGATTAGAAATTACTCTCTTAGGCGCTATGGTAAAGCTATTCATCAGTTGGAGACAGCTTGGGAAATTCTTTACCACACTGTTTACAACTGTACAGATGAAATCGCAGTAAGTTCTTTCTAGCTGATAGAATTTGTGCCTTTATCCCTACAAGTGTAGGTGGTTTCTTTACACACGTTCTTACAACAAACAGTACACAGAATCTTTGAAATTATTTGTAGATCACATTGCAACAGGCACCATATGTGGTCGACTGATTTTAGGCACCATGGATAGGGGTGGTACAATTACTCATTTTTCTGCACCTTGGGCTTCTTGGCATCACTCATTTAACCTGAAATAATGAACCTGATCTATAATGGTCTTTTAAGTTTCTTCTGCTTCATCTATAAGGGAAACTGTAGTTAGCGAATATTTTCAGATCAAAAGTATAAAAAGAACAATCTCTTTGTTTTGGTTGGGGTGAAATTTGCGCATGTCTAACCCCTTATCCTGCCTAGGCAGGGGTCTCATCTGAAGCACAAAATAACAAACTAATAATATTGATGTTGAATTTAATCTTGCATACTCATCTGCCTGCCAAACAAAATAAAGTACCTCTAGTTATATAACAGTGTTGTAGATAATATAAAATTGACACATCTATCTACTGCTTAGCCGTGTATGAGATGTTTCACACTCGTTTTTACACTAGTTATTTATTTTTTCGTCTGCCTTTATTTTTGTTCAGGATCACAACATGGATTATATTGTTAAATTTCCCGACTGGGATCCTGTAAACAACACAACACTGGATGTAACCAGAAAATATAAGAAACAGGAGCTTTTCATCTTAAACAGAAGTATGAGACAGTTTTTGGTTGAGTCACCTCCTTCCCTGCCGTTGCCACATTTGTGGTATTCACCTGAGGATGTTGTTAAGGCTTTAAATCTATTTCTTGATGCTGGGAAGGAACTTGTTGGAAGTCCTACCTTTAGGTACGTTAGCAATCTATCAAAATTCTCTCTTTTTTGTGCGACCTGTCTCTGTTCCTAGATTACTGAGCTACTGAATACTCTATGACATATGGAAGGTATCACACAACTTATTGTAGCCTGTAACGAGTGATCTCTGATGAGTAAAATTTTAACTTGCTAATCCTTTTTTGATTCTGTTTTTAAGTAATTTTAACTCGCTACTTGTGGAAACTTGAATAAATAATTAAATTACTAGGCAATTTAAGATTTTTTCTCCCCAACTAAACATTACAGATCTAGTCATCTAACATTACTGTTTGCACGCAATTTGGGGTATTTGGTAAATGGCTTTTTGGTGGCCGTTTCATGTGATCAAGTCGCCAAATTAAATTGGTGAAGAATGGCAGTTTGGGTAGCTAACATATCTATCCCTGCTTTCAGGAACCCAGTAAAAGAATTCATTAACTTAAAGGTCATTATGATTTATGTATAAACAACCAACTAATTGTCAAACTGTCAGTTGGTCACACCGGACTCGTAAAACAGGCAACATCCAGTTGCAAACGCCCCCACATTCATGTTTGACACAGAAATACAAATCAGATTCAGTGGAAAATTTTCTTCAGACATGTCCCATCTGTTTACAATTAGTCCACTTGTAGATGATATCAGGTAGAATTGAGATACCACTTTGCTTTGACGACAGGTACGATTTGGTTGATTTGACTCGGCAAACACTTTCAAAACTAGCAAATGATGCATACCTGAAAGCTGTGACTGCTTTTCAGCGCAGAGACTTGAAAGCATTAGATTTTCAGAGTCAGAAGTTCACTCAGCTCATCAAAGACATTGACGAAGTTGTTGCTTCTGATGATAATTTTCTTCTCGGGACTTGGCTAGATAGTGCAAAAAGGCTGGCTTCAAATCCTGAGGAGATGAGGCAGGTTAGAACTTAGAAGTGATGATCGTGAAAGTTTTACAATAAGGCCAGATAGAAACTCTTGTCAAATGGTTTTAAGTGCAATTTATTTTTTGCTGCAGTATGAGCGGAATGCGAGGACTCAGATCACGATGTGGTTTGATACGACAAACGACCATCAAAGCAAGCTTCATGATTATGGTTAGAAAAAACTAGTGTACCTACCTACCTTTGTTTTCGATTTTTTTGTATTTTGGAGATTTAGTAATAACATTTGATGTTGTACTGCTTCTGCAACGCTCTATTAGGCGGCAAATTCTGGAGCGGGCTGCTCAAAGACTACCATCTGCCTCGCGCAGCAAGCTATTTCGATCATCTCAGAAAAGCCTGTAAAGATAATGAGACCTTCAAGATTGATTTATGGAGAAAGGAATGGATATCTTATTCAAATAGATGGCAATCTGATACAAAGATATATCCTGTTAAGGCTCGAGGAGATGTACTCTCTATAGCCAAGAAAATGCATGAAAAATACTTCAGCTAGTACTTCATTCTAACTATTGTTGGCTGAGCATCTGTTGTATCCGATACCCTCTGCTTCATTAATATTTATAAGAATTGCATATTGAATAAGAAACATAGATCCGGAATGAATGGTTTAGTGTTCATTACCAATTCACTTCCTTGTACATTAAGACGAACTTAACTGCAAAAGTTGAAATTAAAAAAAGACGGAGAAAGTATGACAATGTAGCAAAAGTTGTAAACTGTATGCTCTTGGATTTATGAATAATCAATAACTTCATAAAACTAATCCTGCAATAAAATACATTTTTTCCCTTCATAAAAAAAACAGTAAGTTAACAAAAAAAAGTGCTCTGTTGAATGAACTTGGATTAGCATTTTTAGCTACTTACATCAGATAACAATATACATATAATCCCAAATTACTAAACCCTATCCATAATCTGCTTGCCTGCTTCAATCAATCTTCTTTACTCTTGTCTAGTTATCTCCAAATTATGAAGAATGTACTGCTTGACTTGATCAAATTGGACTTCCACAATTTCACATCAAATACGCTAGCCAATGCACGCAGCTCCCCATTTCTAAGATCATGATTATCCAAACTTTGCTGAAAGGGGTGAACCACATCAAGGACCCGCTGGTTCACGCACCTGAGCCCGTCCTGCTGCTCCGCTTGGCAGGTTTACCATAATGCTCACAAGTGATTTGTCTGTTTAGTCATAAGATGGCCTCTGGCATTCCTAGGTTGCTGCCAAGGAAGATTTGCCTAGGCAACTCATACTTATGAAGATTTGTTACCTTCTCAGTTTGGGACAATGTCAATGATCCTGTTAATGCTAGCAAGGGTTCCAATAAGAAAGGTTGAGTACTGTCGTTTTGTCTTCCTTGCTCTGTTCTCATTTCTTCTAACAAAGTTTTCGCGCTGTCAATCCCTGTTTGCCATCACAGAACATTCAGCCCAAACTAGAGTATCTATCACCTATTACTTGCTTGCTACGATATTTGGAACACCAGCTCAAATTTGACAGCATTTACCTGCAAGATATCCTCCGTGAACATAGCCATTAAATCTCTCACTTGTATGTTCTCCTGAGAAGAATACGCGTCCTACTGGAGTCTGAGCCCAAAAAAAAAAGAGTGAGCGAAATATATTTAGCAACAAATTGACAGGTGAATTGAAACAAAATGCATTCAGGGCCATTTGATAGGATGCTCAATATGACTCACAGCCCACTCCAAACAAAAAGGGGATTATGTTGCTTCTTAATAATAAGGTCTGCTGACTGCCGAGTGTTTACTATACCCTTTGATAAAAAAAATTAGATGGGAATGATATGATGGAATGCGTTTGTTTTAAATTAGTGTCATTTACAAAAAAAATTGAGACTCTCCTGGCTGCATTTTTGTATGTTCTTCAAATATAAATGGCAGTGTGAGTGGTCCATGAATATTTGTACCTTAATGTCTCGCACGAGCTGATTGTTGGAAATAATAGGGTAGTTGCTATAGCTACCCCTCTGAAAGCGATTATTCCACCAGCGAGGGACAAGTATGTCAGTAGCATTTGGTATGTCAGAGCCAAACATATCTCTAAGAACTTCCATGGCTTCTTTAAGAGTCTCGTGGTCGGGTTGGGATTCAACACGTTTCGATTCTCCATTTGTTAAAGTTACAACGAGAATATTGGATCCTGGATAGGCATTCTCCATGTGCTGGCAACAATGAAATAAAATAAAACATAAGCAATCAGCTTGGGTCAATACTGGGAAATTAAAGCGCAAATATCTGTCAGCAATGAATAATCAAAATCTGACTGTTCTGTCATGCATCATAGAACTTCAATGTCAGAATCTTACTGTTTTGTCATGCATTATAGAACTTAAATGTCACAATTTTACTGTTTCGACAACCATTATAGCTTTGTAGATGTCAAGCAACAATGAACTAAACATCAAGGGAGAAAATGACAGGGACAGCCGGACAGGCAATCTCATTATAATTGCCCACGGCTCCAAACTCCACAAGAAGCCCCATGCACCAGTTAAATATTAGTATCTGAAATCCGCGAAGCTGTGGGCGGTGAAGACTTATTCTCACTTTTGGTTGAAGTTGTGGGGTTAAATACCACAATTGTATCTTGAGGGGCCTAATGCCACTTTTGAGCAAACTTAAAGAGTGTAATCACCACTTTTTACAGATTCTAAACTATTTTTTCTAAACTTGGGGACTAGTTAGTAGTTACAGTCACTAGTCTATGAACAAACTACATTAAAGAGGGAGGGTCAACCACAGATTGGCTTCCAAAGCACGCAGCTAATAGTAGAATATCCTATTTCGACATCATACAGAGGCCCCGAGCAATGCACTGTATCATATATATGGGGCAACTACAGAAGCCCAAAAGCAAACACTTGTCACCTTAGCAAGAGAAACTAATATCATTCAACATCAAAATCTACATCATCAAAAGCCTTTGCCTGCTCTCTAAAAATACAAAAAACATGCCGTAATTTGTGGTACTCTTTTTTATATATTTTCTTGTTTGTCCGTAAGTCAGTTTATGATTTGTTAAGAACAAACCTTACATCAGGAACCAGTAAACTAATGATTAAATGATGGGTGGAACCTCCAATCCAAGAAATCAAGAAGAGGGCAATCAAACATTTCCAGAAACAAAACCGCTCTCATGGCATTTGGTCCCATAAAAGAACTTAAAGTTCATCAAAAGACCCTACCATGTTAATCTCTTAGTGACTAAATAAAAGATTATCCTGAATGATTTAATTTGCAAAAAGTTTACTACTAAGCGCACCAACACACCACTTTATGAATATTTAATAATGCCTAAACGAAAAAGATATAAAAAAGAAGAATCACTAGCTATATACAACTAACACCAAACAGACCTGCCAGAATGTGTAGTAGCCTCTCGTCTCATGTGCGTAGATGAAGAACTCTTTATCTGGTCCAGATTGCCAAAACTTATAAGGGAACTTGAGGAAGATTTTAGTATATACCATCACATCACATTTCTCAATGGCCTCAGTCTTCCACCTCTGTTTCAAACATGTAAAGATATATTACATAGCAGCATTATGCCACTGACTGCATAAATGAAGACTGTCTAACCACAGGAAATGTATATACAAACTTCACAGGAATTGCTAAACAAATATTTACCCACTAATCACTCAGATAACATAGTTTAGACCCCTACATTTCAATCCTTAAACAACTTGTATGTGATTATTACATAAATAATAGCGAGATAATTGTATCTATCTCACAGATTTACGGGTCCACAAGGCAGGCCAGAATGCTTTCATGTTTGCCAACAAGATAATGTATACCTTTTAAGTGGTCCAATTCACAATACTAATTTGTTGCGCCACCTTCCCTTTCCCTCGTATCATTAATCAGTACAAACTTTAACGTTTTATATACATTTTCTATCAGTGATGAATGATCTCTGATAACAATGAGCGTTTCTTAAGAAACCTGTGGGTTGCTAAAAGACCACAGATTATATATATATAAAAAAAAACTCTGCATAATGCACATGAAGACAACCATGACCGCTGTAGTATGATTGATTAGCTTCAGACCATAAATCTTAACTAGGTCAAACTGTGTTACCACTTGCGACTCCCCAGTGTATGCTATTTAGACCTAAAAGGCTAATAAACAAATGTCAAAAACAATCCATGTCCACAGCAAATTTGGCTCGGCCTAATAGGGATCCTATATCCTGAAACTGATGCAGTAATGCTACTAATGTTTATTGGCCATAGTATAAACATTCAAAACCAGTGTATCAGCAAGTGTTAAGTGATACACCTAACATAGATTACATCACACTTCCTGAATAAACAAAAGACATTGTTCTTTATTTAAAAAAATCAAAAAGGAAAAAGAAAACTAAAGCAAAATCAAAATCAAAATCAAAATCAGAATCAACATGGGATCCAACTATAGAAAAGAGATAAAACCTCGAAAATCATATGTAGTAAATGTCTGGGTGATATTACTCCCTCCATCTTGTACGATGACTTTGTGGCTTTTATAGAGTATTATTATTCCCCCAATATACATTGATCGGAAAAAAATGTACTCCATATGTTATGGAAGTATTTTTGTTATGAAGCAACTAATATAGTGAAAGTACGTTTCAATACGAATTTGCTATATATAGTAATCATATTTTTCATTATAGGTGACCAAAAGTTTGACAAAAAAGAACGTAACATTGTGTAAAGACAAAATCAAAGTAGTATAATATACTAATATACCCAAGAAAAGAGCAGGATACGTACGGGTAAAGGTGGCTGAAAAGAAATTAGATCACTTTGGAGTACGCCAATGCTAACAGACAAAATTAAATAATTAGCCTCGTAGGTGAAACCATCCTCCGTTATTACCGTAACGCCGCTCCTCGAGTTTTGTATTTCCCGAACAACCTGCTCAGAAAACCAAATGCTTACATTAAAACCAAAAGAGATTGAGATGATAAGACTATTTAATAGTAGAATTCTATAGGATCAGTGCCACCAACCAAAAAAAATACTATCCTTGAATAGCAGATAATATTCAAGCGACCACCACAGCATTAATCATCACATAGTCAATAGTGCAGAATTTTTACAGGAATTGATTATATTTTTAGCTTAAAAAATGATCACGTCTTAAGTCGGTGAGAGCCCAACCAAAATGAATACAACATCAAGTTAAACTCTTGAGTTAACTCAAAGTTGTAATGAAAATTATGGGCAGTTGGGCATCCATTGTGTTCTAGTTTCATCTCCTAAACTGTAAGCCTACAGGCCTACAAGACTGAATGGGAAGAAAAACTCCTAACGTCTAAAACTCTAGAGGATCCTAACCGATTTTGATGAGTCGAATACAGTATAAATATTGGTCTATTGCACACTAATTAAAGTCACAAAGTCTCCACGAACTCATTTGTGACAAGAATGTTGGTTGCCTATAATTTAGACTTCTATCTTTGCTCATATGAGAAGGGGAAAAATAGACAGGATTCTTCCACTTGCATGGTTTAAGTCTGATTTGACATTTCATGACAATAGTAGCTATCGTATGTATGCAACCTTTTACAGCATACAAAGATGGGCACAGTAAAAGGAAGTGCATTCTAGTGCAGGGAAGCTGGGGCCTACCAAAGGAATTACAATCCGAGGGGATTCAAGATGAAAATCATCACAGCTTCATTACTGTATGATTAAGAATCACAATATGGATAGGTCAAACAAGGCTCTGTAGAATTGGGGCATGAAATAGGAAAAAGGGGTTTATTCTTTGCATATTTAGATGTGGGCATGTGCAAATCTGCACAAAAATGATGGTCAAGACTCAAAGACACCAACCCAGCTAGCTACAGCCTACAGCAACAGATTTCATTTCAGATATCAAATCAAATCTCTAACCATGCAAAACCTAATAATGACAACTATTTTAGCTGCATCATGGTAACATTAAACCTGTATCTATAAGACTATAACATACAGGTTGATTTATATAGAAACAACTTGAAAATATGAACTTCAATTACCAAATAAGACAAGCCAACTTGTCACTTTTAGCTCTTACTAATAATGACATAATACCAATGATCTGTGACAAAATCATATTTTATTATCATATTATCCACATCGTCATCATCATCTGTTCAATTATTATAGGTTCAACCTTGTTGCTAATCTAAGTCAAAACCAGAGCTAAATACAAAGAAATCCACATCAATGGTGCAAAGAATCTACTCATACAAACTTTTCACTATAATATTACAATTTGAAAACGAAAGGGAGCTGCATGACATAGGTGAGAGTTGAGAAAAAACATACATATGAATATAAAAATGGAGCATATGATACATTCAGCCTAAAACAACAAACCAACTACTGTTCATTAAATTGATCACTTACCCCATTTATGAAAAAAACAAACATAGGATAGCCACCAAAAACACATCTTCAACAAAGACATCATTATCTTACAACTTACAACTCCTCCCAGCTAAGAATTAAAACATGCAAAAGTAAAACAGAAGAGTTTCCTTTCTTGTGTCTAATTAGTAAATGAACTACCGCAATTGCAATATTTCTTCTGTAATTTCATTGATACAAAGAAATATTTTCGTACTTCACAAAACGTTTATATCAACATTTTTCTTCCATTTTCCCCTTACGGCACCAATTAGAATTTAATTGAAAATTTTAATGACTTGAGAGTACGTAGTTATCCACTCCCCAAAGTACCTTACTATATCAATACCTTGTTGAGTTTGAGCCGATTATCCAATATCTCGCCATCAGAAGTTAAAAGAAACGATTCAGCCATTTTGTATAGCAAATACTCGTACCCTCTTTCATCAGCAACTAGAAATTCCCTTTCTCCAAAATCAACATATGTAGAAATTGGTTCTACTTCTGCAATTTACAACATCCCAACAGCGATAATCAAACTCAATTTTCAAATGTCAAAATTCATACACTTTTTCATTTTTCTTGAATTCTACTAAAGCTAGATGAGTTCAATTGTCAATATAGAAATAATATACTTCCTCCATTCTCCAATAAATGCAACACACTTCAATACTATGGATTATTAGTTGTGATTTGTACATAACACTGATGTAAAATCTTGTAAAATTTTTCTTAATCAATATTTTCGAGACATCAACTTTTTATTATTTTTATATATTATTAATGAATTGGACTGAAGTAAAACCTAAGCTAAGCTGAGTTGAGTTAAATTGAATTGAATTTAGTTTACGTTAATTTAGTCCAAAAGGATAGGGCCTAAGACTCAGCATTGATCAAAGTCAAAGTGTCGCATTTATTAGAGATAGAGGAATTGGGAAAAGAGGTGCAAACAAATTTAATTAAGATGAGATATATTTGTATATAATTAACAGCAGAGCAATCCCCTGTTTTACTCGAATACCACATGAATTAAAGGAAAAAACGACAAAATAAGAAATCGAACTTTGAAATCAGCAGAAAAGGAACAAGTTGAATACTCACCTGCCATTTCAAAATCATGGAGGATGAAATCAATTGCCAGTTCTATTGGTGTTTTTGGCGAACTGCTCAAAATATACAAAAAAATTTAAAAAAAAATCAGGAAATAGAAAATACTTTTCGCACTTGATAATTCAAATTCGTGAAAAATGAAATTCAAAAATTTACTCCGAAATTACTTGGGAGGCTCATAAGTATAATCAGCTTCATTACTGAGTTTCTGAATCGCCGAGTCAACCGCTTTCTTATACGAGTCAGCAGCAATTCCACTCGGAAATATTTTGCCACTACCAAAAAAAATCACCAAAAATCAAACTCCAACCCTAAATTTAACAACTATAAATTGATTACGATGATTTCAGCTTCAAATTCTTTTTAAATACGTTAATAAATACTTAATAAAAAGGTTTAGTAGGTCAGAGCGAAGAATCGAACCCGCGATCATAGATATTATAGCGAGCATTGCTATAATCAGAGAAACAAGTACGTAAACCGGCTCGGTTCGCGAGTTCCCAAACCGGATTAGATTCTTTACCGCCGACGCCGGCGATCCAACCGGCGCCGAGTTCGACAGAGACGCCGGAAAAAGATTCCTTACGAATACGACCGCCGATTCTGTCGGAAGCTTCGAGAATAACAATGTCTTCAACGCCATTGTCGGCGAGTTGTTTCGCCGCTGATATGCCTGAGAAGAAGCAGAGAGAGAGAGTGAGAAACAATGGAGGAGAGAGAAAATGAGATGAGATTAGAGAGAGAGAGAAATGTAAGTGATTACCGGAGATTCCAGCGCCGATGATGATCACAGAGCAATGTTTGGTGGAATCCATGGGAGAGAAGGAGAGGAGAAATGAGGGGGGTTTAGTTTGAGGAGAGAGAATGCAGGGTGTTAAAACAGCGGGAGTCGGTTTATATAGTTTGTTTTCCGCTTTTTGGAAGGGGGAGGTGAGGATGAGGACCGACCTCCCAAATACAAATCTTGAGGTACATCTTCTTTGTGTTAGTAGTTCGGGTGTGTATCGTGGGCGTGGTATATCACTATATCTATATGTAATGAGGATCAAGGAGATTTATAAATGAATGCTTGATGTTAGAAAAATGTTATTACGTTACCAATATTTAACTCTAATGGTATCAATTTATAAATTTGAGAGTCGATATTTGAAAAAGTTGTTAAATTAGTACTCCCTTCGTAATATTTTAATGACAATAATTGTTTTTGTACGTATTTTAAGGAAACTATTTGAAAGTGTAAAGGAATTTTTTAACGTTAGTAAATTATAATTTCATTCTTGTTTGTATTAAATACATTCTGATTAATTTGCACGTTTACACTTTAAATCATTTTTTTTTAAATGCGTGCAAAAGCAACTATTGTCATTAAACTATTATGAAAAGAGTATAAATTATGGTTCTGTATGTACCTTTTATGGTTGCCAAAAGCTACTATTATGGTTACAATATTGATTTTATTGGTATCAACTTCCAATTGGTATAAAAAGTGGTTTAATTGGTATGCTTAATGGTATTAAAAATATTGAAAATTTTCTATTAGAATCTAATTTTGCCTGCCACGATTAGATGCTAAAGATTAATGTTAAAATCTCGATTCTAATTTTATGATCCTACGATATACTCCCTCTGTTTCTTTTTGTTTGTCCTACTTTGACCAAAAAGCTCTCACATAATTGGTCAAAGTAGGACAAACAAAAAGAAACGGAGGTAGTATGATCCAAAATTATGTTTCCGGTCAGGATCGATGTTCGTAGAATCTTAGAATCTTAATTGGACTAAAATACTAAGGGTCAGTTCTCTTTGTCTAATTCTCGCTAAACTGAACTGAACTGAACTTATTGGAGGTGAATTGAACTAAATTTATTAGAGTTAAACTGAACTGAATTTATTGGAGCTGAGCTGAACTGAACTTATTGGAGTTGAACTCAACTGAACTGAACTTATTGAAACTGAACTGAACTGAACTTATTGGAACTGAACTGAATTGAAATAAATATATAAATAATAATTAAATAATAATAATTATGAATATTAAATAATAATTATACTTCTAAGTAATAATAATTGATAATTTAGAATAATAATTAATGAATAATGATAATCTTATTTTTGATGTTATAAAATGATAGTTATAAATAAATAATAGTAATAATGAAAAATTAATTTTAAAAATAATAATTACTACTAATAATAATAATTAATAATAAGTAATTACTATTATTAGTATTAATATATTAATACTTGATGATGATTGTATAATAACGATAATGTATAAGAAGTAAATTAATATTACTATTATAATAATAATTAGCTTAAAAAATAGGTTAATTTGTGCTTCTAACCAAACCACAATTCGCGGTGGGTTAGTTTATAATATTTACTAGCGTTTAATGCATGCGAAAGCGTTTCTCTATTATAGAAAATGTGAAAGAAGATTATGGAAATAAAAGATAGTTTGTGCTAGGATGTATTGCATTTTTTTACCGGAAAAAAAATGTGAAAACCGTTAATTAGAAAGGAAGTTTTGTCATTCAATCAAGAATTAAAAAAGAGTTCATATGGATTTTTGGTGTCTACCCCTACCTGTTCCCTTATATAATAGAGATAAACCAAACTCCACCACAAACCGCGAAAGTAACTTTAATAAACGTATGACGATGTTGTACCTTAAATAGTACTCCAATATTATTAGCAAATTTGTATTTTTTAAATATCTTTTAGCTTTTTGAAGCTTATTTGTATGATGATAATGAATATTTAGTCGGTAAAATAACGCAACAATTGCACATTAGAATACTCGTATTGAAATTAAACATGGTTAAACAGTACACCAACCTAAATTATGCTCAGCCATAAGAATAATAGTAGTAATAATAATAAGTAAAGGAATAATGATAAAATAATATATATAAAACAATAATAACAAGTAAAATAAATTAGACCAATAATAATAATATTAAACAAAATGGTTAAATAAGGAATGGAGCTGAACTGAACTAAATTGAACTTGAACTAAATTAAACTTATTGGAGCTAATTGAACTGAATTGAACTGAACTGAACTTATTAGAGCGAACTGAACTGAACTGAACTTATTAGAGCTGAAGTGAACTGAAAATAAGCTGAACAGAACAGGCCCTAAGTGTTAGGATTTTAACATGATTCTATAATTTGACAATTCAATCTGATCTCATATTCTTACGTATTATCTTCTAATTTTTTTAAAGCGTACATATATATGTATAAAGATTTTTATCATTACGAATTAAAGTTTTAAGTAAGTCAAATTAGTACTTATAATGATTTATGTAATGATTATTGGGTGTATTTATCTTGAAGGTGAAATTAAAGAAATTTTATTTTACTAATAAGAACTTTCAAATGAATAATTGTGATTAAGGCTCCATTGGATGAAAAATCGTTTTCATGGAAAACAAATTACATGAAAATCATTTTTCAAAGGAAAATTCAATTGTATTATAGAACAGTTTCTCTTCGTTTAATTCCTTAAATGAAAAGTTTGATTCCGTTTGGTTGGACAGAATACCATCCTCCATGGAAAAGGATTTTACATAAAAATCATAGATTGATGTTCCTTTATTTTTTTATTTTCATCATATGAAAAGTAAGAGGAAAACGGGATAATGGAAAAGAAATGGGACGATAGATTGGAAAAAGGAAAGCAAAAGTGAGGAATAGGAAGGAAAATGTTTTTCATTCCATGTAAACCTATTTTCAATTATCAAGAAAAATGTTTTCCATCATTTATAAACCAAATCAAGGAAAATACTATTCCAAAAAACATTTTCCTCCCAACCAAAAAGTGCTAAGTATCATTTTATCCGGCGTATTCAAAACCCCATATGTAAGATCAAACGATTTTACCGATATAATCCTATCGGCCCCTAATAATCGATCCCATGCGTAGAACCTCAATCTTCATAACCATAGACGAGACACCTTCATGCAAGGTATAATTTCGAAAGTTATATACTTCCTCCGTTTCTTTTTAATTGCAACAATTGCCAAAAATGGAAACATCAAATTAATTGCAACAAATGTTTTTTTCCCTTTTTACAAGTTATTTCTTTCTATCTCTCTTTATCGCATGCCCCACTTTCTCTCTCCATCCCTTTCACACCCACATCACTTGAGTTTGTTGCAATTAAAATGAAACGGAGGAAGTATATCTCACTTTAGAGTTAATTTTTCATAAATTCTGATCATGCCTCTCAAATAATTAGACTCCTATAAAATATGGTGAGAGTGTGAGAGAATGGTTTATTTATCTTGACATTGTTCAAAGTAAACAAGTATTATAAGAAGATTTGACGAGAATCTACAACTTTAATCGTATATTTGAGCGTAGGAGGAATACCGTAAGGCTATTTTGTTGTTTATTGATCATTTTAAAACTCCGAATGAGCAAAATTCACATTATAAAAGGAGTTTTGAAATGAATAAATGAGGAAAAAAACGACCTTAAATACATTGTGAATGAAATCACAGGAATCGGACTCGTGACTATAATATGACCTCTATGATAAACTACCACTACCTTATCAATATTGTAGCTAGAGTTTCTGTTCCCTACTTCCTTTTGGTGTGTTTGATGCTAATAATACTATTTTCTAATTTTACATTTATTTATTATTTTGTATGGTGTTTTGGTGCTTTTGCTTTTATGTGCACTTGGGTGTTTTTGTTAGGACTTGACCCTTTAAAGAACATTAAAATACTGTACCAACTTGTAGTAGGATATGCAAGCTTCCAGTCCACAACTTTCACCAGGTTCTACATGATCTCTTTCATTTCATTGTCGACCATCACAAGATAATAAAGAAGTGCAAAATTTGGGAAACAGATTTTAGTTCCACATAAGACATTAAAATGAAGCAAGTGTGTAAATAATCACCTTTTTAGCAAGTATTATTTTTCAAAATATAGTTAAAATGGTTTGATATAGACTAAAAGTCTCCAATAAAAAAGTAGTTTTTACGAAACTTCTAGCAGTAGCAGCTGTTGTACCAATTTACATGTTAGAGAGGTTAGTCATTAAAGTACTAATTCTTTAAACACCTAGTATCCGGTAAAACTAGATATCGGATTAAAAATATGATAAAAAATCGTGACTTCAAAACCTACTCTAAAGATATTTTCAAAATAGCACTTCAATTACTAAAAGGTCCTTCAAATACCACTATTTCGCAAATTACCACTATTTCGCTAAACACCAGTTTGATCAGTAGTAGAGTTTAGACACTTGAAACTTATTTTAAAAGTTATTATCGAACATGTCCTTTTTCTCATTTTTATTTTTTACTTTTTTTTAAAAATATCATCTCATTAAATTTAAATTATGATAAGAAAAATAATCAATTGGACTACCCTCACATAGGGCCACATCCAAAACCTCATTAATCCATTACAAACCATACATCCACCTGAGTCAACCCTAATTTCTTTTTCTTGCTCTCAATTATAAGCACTAAGCAGTAGTAGGAGGTGTACGTGCGGTCAATATCAAAACGTGACAAGCATTGAAGCGGATTAGCGTAGAAAGAGGAAGTAGTTCGTGTCACCACACGTGACAATTATAAATGAAGTAACCGTGTGAATGAATATCTAGTATCAACAGATTACTAGTACTAACTACTCACTAATTAGTAATTAGTTGTATTAATTAGGAGGCTACTCAAATTTCAACATGACAGCCAGCTATGACATTTTGGGGGTGACAGGTCAGCAGCCCATAGTCCCATTTGATATGCTCTTCAGTCCTTTTAGGTTTTTTTCTTGCCCTACTTCTGCCAAAAAAAAAAAAACTACGATATACGTTTTATTTTTATTTTTCTAATTCGATTTTCAGTTTTGGATGCTATCAACTAGTTAAGCTAATCCTAGTTCGCATCAATGCAATAAAATAAGGTTCATCGGGAAAAAAATCAAGATTAATAAAGAGAAACACCCACATACAATCTCACATCGATGACGGAGAAGGAAGATGACGCACGTATAAGTCTGATGTGCTACTCTACCTATCACTATTTGGTCTTAGGATGGAATCTTCATAGCTTTTGCCTGGAATGTTATGTTTACAACCACTCCCTAAAAGCGTTAATTGATGACTCTTTTGGCTGTTTGGCATAAAAAAAGACATAAAAGTGATTTGCCAAATACCCCATCAACAACGACTTTACTATTGTTATGCCATGAAATTTATGTAGCTACTAATGCAGGTTAAAAGTCACTACAGTTATGAATTCCCAGCTTAAGACCTCCAGCTAAGGAAATCCAGCTTGAAGTCTGTCAGCTAAGAAGAACCAGCTAGTGCTACACAGCTAAAGAACACAGCTCAGTTTGGAATACGTTATGATTCAAGATATCAAAGCCTGAAAATCCGCAGGGGAATAAAAGCCATAATTACGGATTAAACAATAAAGAGCAAAGATCATGCTCAACAGCATTAATGGCGGGTATAAATGGAGATTTAAGAGCTGTTGAAAGACGTTGCTGAGTCAAACGGATACATTCTTCTCTACTATATATAATTGAAATGATTGTATAGAAAAATAAGTTCATACGCACTTAGCATTCACATATCAGAGTACAAGCATTGTTCTATAAGCTTACAAATTACGAATTACATAGTTACAAAGGCGCTAGGGCTGTAATCAAAAGTATAGTGGATTGGTGGACTCAAAGCCACCCGCGGTTTTTCCCTTATTCCACAGGTTTCCGCGTCACCACCTCTGATGTCTTGCCTCTGTCTTTATTTTTCTTTCCTTGTTCATTCTAGCTGTGCTTAGCAGCTTCTAGCAACCCAGCAGTATCCTAGCTGTAGTTCCCAGCTTAGTTTTGCCTTAGCAGAATTTAGCATAAACAGTTTGGCGCCCACCGTGGGGCCTACAGCTAGATTTCATATCTAAAACTTTCGTTGCTAATTCCTTCTTGAAAACACTCAGCCTCAAATGGCCGAAGTCACTCCTGAGCAAATGAGAGCTGCTCTCGCATCTCTGCAGGAAGCTCAAACAGAGTCCAACAAGATCATTGAAAACTTGCAAAAAGAACTAGAATCAGTTAAGAGCAACGCCAAGAAGTCTTCACGACGACGTACTGGTATGACACCTCGAATTTTGGAGTTGAGTGACTCAGAAGCTAGTGCTGACGAAGACGCTGAGGACATTCCAGAAGATCCCAACCAGGAGGAGTTGGATCCCACAGCTTCGAAGCTAGCTCTCCTCGAGTCCCAGAATCGGAAAATGATGCAAATGCTATCAAAGATGCCAGGGGCGCCTACACCCTTAGCTGAGGAGACCCTTGATGGCTATACCAAGTCACCATTCGTGGACGAGATAGCTAGAGCCATGATACACAAGAAGCTGCATCTAGCCCCATTTGGCAAGCTGTACGATGGAACCACAGATCCGTATGATCACGTGAACCAGTATAAGCAGAAGATGTTGACCCTTCCTATCCCAGAAGGCCTCCTTGAAGCTACAATGTGCAAGTCTTTTGGAGCCACCTTAGGTGGACCTCTCTTACAATGGCTCATAACCCTCAGGGCTGGTACTATCCCTAACTTCTTTGTTCTTATTAACAAGTTTTATCAGCAATTTGCTAGCAGCAGGGTGCTGAAGAAACATACAGGCGACTTGTACCGCATTATACAAAAAATAGGTGAAGCTGTAAGCCAATATCTGGACAGGTTTAACAGGGAAATGATCTCTGTTAAGAACCTGGACATCCCAACAGCTATCGAAGCGTTCCGGAGAGGTTTGATACCTAAATCCCGCTTGTATTATGAACTAACCAGGTATCCCTGTAGCACCTTTGAAGAAGTCAAGCTAAAGCTATGACTGAGATCCGCGTAGAGGAAGATGATGCATCCAGGTATGGAGGAGAATCTAGCTACGATAGGAAGACTCAAAGTAACAATAACAACAACAACAAAAGAAACGATTGGCGTCATCAACCATACCAAAAGCGTGATCAAGCTAGCACCATAGCTAGGGAAGCTCCTCGCAAATCTAACAATGCAGATTTCCCTCCTTTATCTTCCTATTTCTTTAATATTGATGCAAGAGGTGTGGTGAACGCCTTGGAAAAGCTAGGTTCAGCAGCTAGGTGGCCCAGGAAGACTGACAAACCCAATGGGCAAAAAGACACCTCCCAGTGGTGCAGCTATCATGGCGACCATGGTCATCTAACTGAAGACTGCAAAGCTCTCAGGAAAGAAGTAGCTTGGCTGCTGAAGAAAGGCTACCTGGAACATCTAATGGGGAAGAAGGGTCAGAAAGATGAACCTAGCAAGGACCGCAGCAGTAAACCAGCTGGGCCACCACCTGATCCAACACATGACAAGGTAGTCAATTTTATCTCAGGAGGTTTAGAAATTTGTGGACTAACCTATTCTGCAGCTAAGCGGTTAGCTAGAGAAGGTTCCAAAGAAGCTCCTATCCAGCACAGAAGCAAGGAGGAGCAAGAGCTGCGCAGCATGACCATCAGCTTCGAGGAAGAAGAAGAAGCTGAAGAAGCCGATCATCACGATGGACTAGTGATTTCCCTCACCATCAGCAACTGCTTGATCAAGAGAGTGTTGGTAGACAATGGGAGCTCTGCTAACATCATATTAAAGAATGCCATACAAAGCATGGGACTACGTGACGAAGATATCATCAGAAAGTTAACAGTCCTATACGGCTTCAATGGAGAACCTGCCATCACCATTGGTGAAATCACACTGCCAACCTATGCCAAAGGAGTTAATCTGCAAACCAGGTTTAGTGTCGTAGATTGTCCTTCAGCTTATAATGTGATTATGGGTACACCTTGGATTCACAGGATGAAAGTCGTGCCATCCACCTATCATCAAACCATCAAGTTCCCTACCCAATGGGGAGTACAAGAAATCAAGGGGGACAGGAAGGTAGCTAGGGAATGTTACAGCATCTCTCTCAAACCCAATAAAGAAGACATCTAGCAATTACAGCAGCATCCCGCACCCAGCCAACCCGAAGAACAGGACATTGAAGAAGCGGTGCTGGATCCTGCAAAACCAGAACAGACGATACAGGTTGGAGCATCCCTACCACCAGAGGAAAAAGCTAGGATCGTCGAATTCCTCAAGGAAAACATCACTTGCTTCGCGTGGACGCATGAAGACATGGTTGGAATTGACCCTTCTATTTGCACCCACAAGCTGAATGTGGACCCCCACTACAAACCTATCAAACAAAAAAGAAGGAAATTCACACCTGAACGCAACCTGATCATCAACGAGGAAGTAGAAAAGTTGCTGCAAGCAGGTAAGATCCAGGAGGTAAAATATCCTGATTGGATAGCTAACGTAGTTGTGGTAGGAAAGAAGAACAGCAAATGGCGAGTTTGTATTGATTTCACAGATTTAAACAAAGCTTGCCCCAAAGATCCATTTCCCCTACCTCACATTGATGCCTTGGAAGACGCCACAGCAGGGCATGAAAGACTCACGTTCCTAGACGCTTACTCAGGTTACAACCAGATCTTGATGGACCCAGAAGATCAAGAGAAAATGACTTTCATGACCGAAAGAGGTATATATTGTTATAAAGTTATGCCATTTGGTCTTAAAAATGCAGGTGCTACCTATCAGCGCCTAGTCAACAAGATGTTCGAAAAACAGCTTGGGGACACAATGGAGGTCTATATCGAAGATATGCTGGTCAAGTCCAAGCAAGCTGGAGATCATGTATCTCATCTAAAGGGCACCTTTGATGTATTAAAAAAGTATAACATGAAGCTGAACCGAACAAAATGTTCATTCAGAGTACCAGCTGGTAAGTTCCTAGGTTACATAGTGACGCAGAGAGGAATTGAAGCTATCCCAGATCAGATCAGGGCACTCATCAATATCCAGTCCCCCAAGAACCTGAAAGAAGTTCAGAAGCTGGCAGGAAGAGTAGCAGCACTCAATCGCTTTATCTCCAGATCATCAGATAAGTGCCATCTTTTTTATCATGTGCTTAAGAAAAATAAAGGTTTTGATTGGACTGCAGAACACGAAGCTGCTCTGCAACAACTCAAAGCATACCTAGCTACACCACCCGTACTTTCCAAACCAAAGCCAGGTGAAACTTTACAGCTTTATCTAGTGGTGAGTAGCGCAGTACTAGCTAGGGAGGCTGACAATCAGCAGCTACTCGTGTATTATTCAGTAAATCCTTACTCGATGCAGAAACCAGGTACACCTCTTTAGAAAAATTAGTGTTAGCTTTATATACAGCTTCGAGGAAACTCCGACATTATTTCGAGGCTTATCCATATGTGTTATGACTAATTATCCTATAAAAGTTGTGTTACGCAAACCTGAGTATACAGGCAGGATGAGCAAGTGGGCCGTGTCACTTAGTGCCTATAATATCAGGTACCAACCACGAACGGCTATAAAATCACAAGACCTAGCTGATTTTGTGGCAGATTTCAGTCCTAACCTAGTTGCTTCAGCAGATGAGGAAGTATGGCACATTAATCAGGTAACACCTACAGGTAGTTTGAAATTATTTGTAGATGGTTCTTCCAACTTTAGAGGAGCCGGATTAGGTATAGTCCTAAAATCTCCACAAGGGGACATGATAGTACGATCTATTTGTTGTGATTTTAAAGCTACTAACAATGAAGCCGAGTACGAAGCTTTGATTGCAGGTATGACTGTGGCTCATGATCTGGGGGCAACCAGGTTACAGGTATATAGTGATTCTTTGCTTATCATTAGCCAGGTAAAAGGAGAATATGCAGCTAAAGACTCAAAGATGTCTCTTTACTTGGAGCTGGTCAAATCAAAGATACTGCTCTTTCAAGAGTTTACAATACAATAGGTACCAAGAGACCAGAATACGAAAGCTGATGCACTAGCTAACCTGGGTTCCGCACTTAGGAAATGCAGCTTCAGCAATATCCCTATCGCTCACTTAGCTGCGCCAGCTATTAACAAAGAGACAAACAATATACTTAGCATTAGTGATGAGACAGGTGCTGATAGCTGGACAAAGCCACTATTGGATTACCTAGAAAGGGACGTACTACCAGATGACAAGCTGGAATCAAGAAAGATACGCATGAAAGCTAGCAGGTACCAGGTAATAGCTGGAGTCTTGTTCAAACATGCAGCTAAGCAGGATATGTTACAGACATGCTTGGAGAAAGAGCAGTGGGAGGCTACCCTCAAAGAATTTCATGAGGGGGAATGCGGCTCACATACAGCAGGAAGGAGCTTGTCTAACAAGATCTTATCTTATGGATATTATTGGCCAACATTGCGTAAGGACGCCAAGAGGTATGTAGCTAAATGTGAAAGTTGTCAAAAGCATGCAGGTATGACACATAAGCCCTCCGAACCATTACACCCCACGTTAACACCTTGGCCATTCATGAGGTGGGGCATGGACATAGTAGGAAAGCTGCCAGCTGCGCCAGGTCAAAAAGTATTTATGTTGGCCTTGACTAATTACTTTTCTAAATGGATTGAAGCTGGTGCGTTCCAACAGGTGAGGGATAAAGAAGTAATTGCCTTTATACATACTAACATCATTTGCAGGTTTGGAGTACCTAGTGAAATTGTGTGTGACAATGGGTCACAGTTTATAAGTGATAAAACGCGACAATTCTGTCACGAATGGAACATCAACCTGGTAACATCAATACCCAGGTACCCACAAGCTAATGGACAAGCTGAGTCCAGCAACAAGGTAATTATCAATGGCATCAAAAGGAGGTTAAAAGCCAAGAAAGGTAAATGGGTGGAAGAGCTGCCTAGAGTTCTTTGGGCCAACAGGACAACACCTAGAGGAGCAAGAGGGCGGACCCCTTTCTCATTAGTCTATGGCTGTGAAACGGTATTACCAGCAGAAGTGGTTGTACCTACTGCCAGGTATGGGCTCTTAACCTCTGAGCTAAATGACTCTGAATTGTCTTACGATTTAGATACCATAGAGGAACTACGAGACAACGCACTGGTTAGGATGGCCACCCAGCAACAGATTGTGGCCCGCAGCTTCAACAAAAACGTGAAAGCTAAAGTTTTCAATAAAGGAGATTGGGTGCTAAGGAAAGTCTTCCAAAATACCCAGGAATTGAATGCAGGAAAGCTGGGTGCCAGCTGGGAAGGCCCCTACCTAATTGAACAGGTAGTAGGTAAATGAGCGTATTGCCTAGCTACAGCAGAAGGGAAAGCTGTGCCCAGAAGCTGGAACGCTTCGCACCTGAAACTTTACCATTTCTAAGAAGCTAGGTAATAAGTTTGAGTACATAAGATGTCAAATACAAAGCAGTTACACCAGGTAGGAAAACTCTGCTAAGTAGAGCCAAGGGACGCCAGGTTAGGCCATCCTCCTTGCACTTTTTACCTATAAAGACTTTTTCCTAAAAATCTTACTGACTTAGGCATCGGAGAGTCGTTGGTTATGCCAACGACTATCTTGGCCTAGCCAACATATGCAGGTACCGCAAGACTAGCTACAAAATGGAAGCTTGATAGGATTTAGTCGTATCGCCTATTCAAAAATAAACCTACGGTCCTCTAACTAAGGTAGTCAGTGGAAGCAGGGTCGAATCCACAGGGAGACAGAGTTTCTAAATCAATATTCAACCAATTCAGCTACTCCAGAGTAAATCAGAGAAGAATTAATTAAACTAATGATTAAGCTAAGAAAGACGGGAAAAATCGAGGACTAAACTATGGAATAAAAGTCTAGGGTATTAGGTCGGTCCACCATGCTTATACCAATCAAATAGGGTCAACTACTACCAAAACCTAAGTCAAGAGTCGGGGGATTAGAGCCTATGTTGAGCTATGGTTAAGACTCAACGCTCATAGTTCAACATACGCCGCATGTTCACTAACGTAATCAGAACTACTGACGTGTCCTAGGCCTCTAGTCGTAAGACGGATCTGTGCAAACAACTATTAACCACAAGCAACCAACGAAACTGCGCAATAACGTTAATTACTCAATAAAGAACAAACCACATCACAATCACCCTAATCAAGTCCTAGAAATCAATAAGAGTCTAAATCACAATCATGGTATAAACATGGCTTTCCTATCTAACACCCTAGAAAGAGACTACTCAGACATGATCGAATTAATAACGACAAAACTAATATGAAACCCTAACAATTGCATCATGAACGATTAAATAAATAAACTAAGCAATCAAAGTAATTAAAGAGATAAAGAGTAGAGAAGAGTACCAATTGACGGAAAGCAGGAACTTTTATTGAAATCGAAATAGGTTTGATCACCTCTAAATTAATCTAAAGTGTTTGAATTGAACTAAGAGCAATGAAGAATAAAACTAGTCTAAAGCTATTGAAAGATGAATAAAAATATGTATCTAAAATAATGAGGAAAAGGTATTTATAATACCCCTCAAAGTCTAACTAAAACGGAATTAAAAATACGAAAAATGCATTTGCGGGCACGGGACCCGATCAGGCAAAGGGCCACCCGATCGGGTCTATAGTGAAAAAAAATTGATCCAAGTTCTCTCTTGAAACGCAGCACACAGCAGCAGAGAAGGGCGAAATTTGGGCTTCACCCGATCGGGCCTAACTCCACCCGATCGGGCCTGGGGAAATGAACCCAAACCTTTCTTTCTTTTGCACGATGGCAGCAGCAGCAATATTAAGTTGGTGGTGGGCTGGCCCACCCAAAACCTTCTTAAGTTGTGATAAGTGGGCTGCGTGCAACATGGAATCAACAAGTGGGCCCTTATGTCCCCTTATCACCCAGCATTACTCTTTAAGCGTAACAACAGCAGCAGCCAATTTGCATCTCACCCGATCGGGTCGGGCGGTCAGCGCCCGATCGGGTCTGGGGCACTAAAAGCCTACACGCAATTTCGGTTCTCGCCTGATCGGGTCGGGCAAAGCTTGCCCGATCGGGTCCGCGACTCTTACACCCGATCATTAATTCTTCGCCTCGATCGGGTTATTTTTGCCCGATCAGAGTACGGATTAGTCTATTTTGACTCTTTGGCTCTTAATTCTTCACGTTTAGAGGTCTTGGGACCTCCTAAACTACCCATAAAGCTCGTGAGCCATCCTACGTGCCTCGTAACATCTCGTAAAGCCGTGGTTGCTTCCAAATGGCTCGGGAATAAGGAGAAAACTCCCTAAAACCTGCATTTCAACACTAAAACACTAAACCACAACTATAGACGATAGTTAGCACAAAATAGCTCCCAAGAGCTCCAATGACGCACAAATTAGCTTGTAAATAAGGGAGAAAAGTCTATATAAATACGTGGTATCAAAGCTACCTAGCCTCCTAGCAAGAACACCTAGATACCTTGGAAAGAAGCTACCAAAGAGTTAAGCTACCAGGGTTGCATCAGCTAAGGGCTACACGCCTAGGTAACAGGGCCCATCACACAAGTCATTGGCATCACAAAACGCCAGGTAACAACGTAAAGCAGCTAGCTCATTTTATCAAAGATCTAAAAGTGTGCATATATATATCAAAGTTAATTTTGTTCAAAAGACACACCAGCCCCTTGGCTGGCGGTAAAATTATCCAAAGCAGAAAAATTAAATTGTTTGACGATAACAGAATTCAGATGAAATTCTAAGAAGGGAACTAGGCTGCATCCTTAGCTGGGGCCTTCTCAGCTGTAGGCGTTTGCTCGGGCATCTCAGTTGCTGGGGCAGAGCTGCTAGAAGGTTCAACGGCAGCATCAGCTGCGGCCTTTGCTGAAGACTCATCTAGATCCTTAGCCGAGGAGTCAGCCGTAGAAACTTCTTGCCCAGAAGGAGTTAAGCCCAAGGCTAGAGCTTTAAGATCTGCGATGCTTCCCATAGTAGCTAGGAAAGCATAGGTATATTTATGCAGCTCTTTATTCTCCAGGTTCTCAAACAATATCAGAAATGCTAGCTTGGCAGGCTCAACAATCTGGACCTCCGCCATTTTATCCAAATGAAAATCTTTCTGATGTGCCAGCTGAGCATCTCTCTCTTTCACCACCTCTCCCAGCTTGTAGGAAGCCGCCTTAGCTTCCTCCCTAGCAGCCTTAGCTTCCTCCCTAGCAGCAGCAATCTCAGCTTCCGCTGAAGCTGCGAAGAGCTTCTTTGCATCCCTCTCTTTCTCCAAGAGCAGTGTTTCAACCCTACGCTGCTCCTCAGCGATATCTTGTCCCTTCTTGGCCTTCTCCAGCTCCTCCTTCAGAGCGGCCACCTCAGTTTGGGAAGCCTTAAGCTGAGATGACATCGTAGCGACAGCTGTCAAGCTGGAGCGTGCTGCCAGACAGTTTTGTAGGACCTAGTATAAAGATATTAACACATAAGAGAGGTAAGAAGTAAAGAGTGTCGAAATAAAAGAACTAAGGAATAAACGAGAGTTATACCTTGAGAGAATGTTGAACCACATGGTTCACTATCACCTCAGGATCCTCAGACCTGAGACACTTAGCTGCTGCAAGGAAGAATAGCCTCTCAGCATGTGGCCATATGCCATTATTTAACCCATCTTCAGATAGGAAGTTTGCTGGCATTGACAGGTTAACCGTTGAAGAGCTGGGAGGAGGAGGGTCCAAGTCCAGTTTGATTATGGGGGGAGGCATGCTAGGAATAGAAGTGGCAACCTTGGCAGGGGTAGCTGGCTTAGATTGAGTAGAGATAGTAGCCTTAGTAGGAACCGACCTCTTCCTTTTTAGCCGAGCCACATCATCAGCTTGAGACAAAGTACTACCTTTGACTACACGAGAACAGTGAGATAGTAAATTAAAACTTTGCACCTAGTAAACCCTACAAATAAGTTAACTGAGAGATTAACCTACCCGAAGTCATGGAATCAGTTCCAGAGGTAGCATGAGTCAAGGATGAAATTGGAATAGCTTTGAAAGGGGGAGTATAAGTTCTCTTTTCCAGAGAGATGCTGAGAAAAACCTTCGCTCTCTCGTCTCGGTCTTCTAGGGTTTCCACAGCTTCAGACGAACCTGAGAAAAGGCAAGGTTAAGGCCGTAGTTAATAGAATACTCTAAAGAAGAAAGAAAAAAAACATTAGAATACCTCCAGCAGGCCAGCCAGAGGGGAGAAACACCCCAGCTTCACCAAGGGAATCCTTGGCGACAAAGAAAAAACGAGTCTTCCAAAAGACTCTGAAGCACCAGTCCCTTCTACAGGGCTGTGTGACTTTGTTGGGGTTGATGATCTTTAGGCTGTAAAGAGTGAGTAGATCTTCTAGGCAAAAAGAAGGACTCCAATCCCTAGTAGCAGACTCTATGGTGAAACAAATTTTCCAGAATCCTGGCATTAGCTGACCAGGAGAGAAGTTTAAAACTTCCACAAAAGAACGCACTGAAGGTGTAAAATTGAAGCTATAACCTAGAAGAAAGGGGTACTCGTAAAAACAAACTAGATTTTCTGGGGTCTTTTCCGGCCGATCAAACTCATCAGGAACCACAAATTCAGTACTCTCAGGGAAGCTCCCTCTAACCCTAATATTCTCAATGTCCTCCTAGGTGATGGAGGAAGCCACATCGTCCTTTGCCTTTCCCATTGAAGTAGGTTTGGGGATGAAAACCTTCTTTCTGGCGGATTGTTTAAAAGGCATGCAAAGAGGCGAAAGAGGAAAGGGAGAGAGAGAAAACAGACTTACCCAAGAAAGAGAAGAATAAACGGAATGAAAATCCTTATGCAATTTCTTGATTTTAAGCTACTCTGACACACCAAACGGCTAGTATTTATTATTTAAAATTAATGAACTTAAGTAAATGATTAAACTCAGTTCTTTGAAAGCTACAGTATGTTTTATTTATTGTCTTGGCTTCTTGAAATTCCGTCTTAAAGACAGACGTTATGCTAAAGTATTATTAACTTGCAGCTTCACTACACAAGGCCACCAGCGCAAGCTACAAGTTAGGGGCAATTGTTATGCCATGAAATTTATGTATCTAATAATGCAGGTTAAAAGTCACTACAGTTATGAATTCCCAGCTTAAGACCTCCAGCTAAGGAAATCCAGCTTGAAGTCTGTCAGCTAAGAAGAACCAGCTAGTGCTACACAGCTAAAGAACACAGCTCAGTTTGGAATACGTTATGATTCAAGATATCAAAGCCTGAAAATCCGCAGGGGAATAAAAGCCATAATTACGGATTAAACAATAAAGAGCAAAGATCATGCTCAGCAGCATTAATGGCGGGTATAAATGGAGATTTAAGAGCTGTTGAAAGACGTTGCTGAGTCAAACGGATACTCTGCTATATATAATTGAAATGATTGTATAGAAAAATAAGTTCATACGCACTTAGCATTCACATATCAGAGTACAAGCATTGTTCTATAAGCTTACAAATTACGAATTACATAGTTACAAAGGCGCTAGGGCTGTAATCAAAAGTATAGTGGATTGGTGGACTCAAAGCCACCCGCGGTTTTTCCCTTATTCCACGGGTTTCCCCGTCACCACCTCTGGTGTCTTGCCTCTGTCTTTATTTTGCTTTCCTTGTTCATTCTAGTTGTGCTTAGCAGCTTCTAGCAACCCAGCAGCATCCTAGCTGTAGTTCCCAGCTTAGTTTTGCCTTAGCAGAATTTAGCATAAACAACTATCATTGTAAACTTATCACTTATTCTGGTTAGAACTAACTTAAATTAGACTAAATCATATTGGGAAAAAAAAATCAGACGAGGCTATCATATTTTTGATTTGTCGTAATATATTATGGTACCCTTTCAAATTTCAAGTGTTCCATTCTCTAAAAGTTTATTACTTAACTATTTAAGAACAAACATGTAAAATAATACAGGCTTGAATAGATAATATACTACTAGTATTTATATTAGCTTAGATTAGATAATGCATACTAGATGAAAAGTATTTGCAAAATGATGTATTTATTGGCTTAGATAGATAATATACTAGTAAAGATGAAAAGTGTTTGGAATACATTAGCATAATTAATTGATTATTCATGAAACACGTTGTAATGAGATACAAGATATTTTGATAGAGGGTCATATTGTGATAGAGAAATATATTCTGTAACTAGGGTTCTCTCCTAAATATATGGTCCACATGATTTTAGTTGCAAGAGGAAGAAGAAACTACAGGCCAGGTTGCGTGCTGCATGAGTGCATGTAGGACTTTCAACTGAAGTAGACCATGCATGAACAGCAAAAAAAACTTAACAAATTTTCAGTCCCAGATGTCATTAATAACACTTAACCTGAGATATTTAATACTAGTAGTATATTTTTAACGACATAATAATATATACTAATGTTGAACATTATTCTTTTAAATATATATTAATATATGGTAAGGAAGAAAGAAACATTAGGAGACCATTGTACATATGATTCTAATTCTAAGTGTTGTAATTGTAACTTAAGAGTGTAACTTTATATACCTAATATATACAGTTGATATCATATATTTTAATTTACATATAATATTTATGCTTCTATATATAACCGCTAGATCTAACAATCTATATAACTCGGTATACAACATATGTTGTCAATTAATATGTTCAATTTGTATGTTTATTTGTAGCTTAAAATCATCTATTAACTCATTTTGTAGTTTCTGCCACAAATGAAGATAATTAACATATACTCCCTCCGTTCTTTGTAATATGCACCTAAGGCTTTGCACTAGAACCAAGGAAAAAGTGCAAAAGTATGAGAGAAGGGCAGTAAAAGTAAGGAAAAAGTGAAAAAGGTAGAGAGAAGGAAAGAAAAAGTATGAGAGAAGTGTAATAATTAGGTGGGCCAACCTTCCATTTATGGCAAAAGGTAGAAAGGTACCAACTAAATTAAACACCCCAAAATGGAGAAATGTGCATATTAAAAAAAACGGAGGTAGTACTATTATTTATTTGTTATATCTTAATATACCTAGCCTCCGTCAAAGCTAAGGGGAGTTTCATAATATATAAAGCCATTTGGGTTACATTTTTAGACTAATTGGCAATTCGAGCTAGACTTATAATGTACTCCTCGGAGTACACAAATAAAAAACGATTATTTAATTTTATTTTCTTACGGTCGAATCCACTAGATATAAATAAATAAAATAATGATATTATGTCTTGTGAGTACATACAGCTATGTAGAGTAGCCCATTAGTCTTATTTTTAGTCATCCTTGCTCTAGTTTTTTTTCTAAATGTGGACAACACGCTCATCCTGACTCATAAGTGGATCTTCTCTTTTAACAATTTTCCCTCTCACATACATGTGACTTATCTTATTTTTTCTTGCTATTATGGAAAGGTGACAATTGCCTTGTTTGGGATGGACTTACAATTATCGACTCAATTGGCCCTGTTCGAGGACATTAAAATTTTAGGACTTTTTGCGGTAGTAAATCTTCAAATCCTCTCTAGATGTGCGCATTCTCTAATCTTGAATATTTGAAATAAAATGTCTTTTATCTCTTTCTCATGATCCTTATATGATAAGTATTTTATTGTTTTTGTTCAGATTGTGAAATAACTGTGAATCGTGTAATCAATTGAGTCGTAATCTTCTCCGATTCCTTTGAAAAAAGGATGGTTTATTTCTTATGTCAACGAGTGATAATATATGAAATGAGAAAATATAGAGAATTTTTTATTTCTTATTATCAATTCAGGTGTCATGTAATTAATCAAGTCGTGATCTTCTACGGTTCCTTTGAGAAAATGGACGGTTTATATATTATATAACGAGTAATAGTATATAGCATGGGAAAAACAGAAGAATCTAAATTTAGGTTCGTTCTTCAACTTATTTTTGCTTATCTGAACTTATTCGACCTTATTTGATGAAACGTTATTCGACCTAATTAGACCTGATTAGACCTTAGTTGAAGTTATCTAAACTTATAAAGACTGAAATTAGTTGAAAAGAACGACATTTATTTTATCAATCTAGGTGTCATTATTCGATTATAGTAGAATGAGAGAAAATCACTAAGAGGGTCACAAAATGATTAGTCCATTCTAGTTAGAATAATACATTCATACACAATCTTAGCTTGTATTGGATGAGAATTGACACGTTAACTAATAACTACATGTTGTACCATCATGAGCAATTGAACATATGCTTAATTGGCTAATTGCTAATATTCAACGACCCAAAACTAGTAATCATAATGCATAGCTTTTGGCAATTAGTGTCAAGACAGTAAAAGGATCGAGTAGAGGAATGTACAATTGACACATGGAATTTGTTGTAATTTGTGATTTGTGTGAACAGAGTGCAGAACCAGCGGATGGTGACCAGGAAACAGAGATAACCAAAGAAATGGAAATTATTAGTATTGTGTGTAGGGTCCTCCAAACAATGATGTTATTTAATTTGCTCTCAAAAAAATTTCCAATATAAAGAAAAAGAAAACATGGAAATTGTTTTTTATTTTTCAATATGAATTCTTATGCAACGCGTATATTATTAGTTGATTGTACGATATGAATTATTAATTTGTGTAAATGTGGTTATTGATAATATATAAAGGGGTTACAAGTGAACATTGTTAATATGACGACAGCATGATAGTTAGGGTTAATGTTGATTTACATATGAGAAGTTTTGACAAATCGTGAGTTGTTGATCATACATATATAAGAGATTACTCATAATGTCGCACTAACATTGAGTGTGCTACACGGCGCATGAAAGATGTATTACCCTGGTTCATGCGAGTTAATTATGTGTGGATAATGAAGTAGGAAAACAAGAGTACCTATCAAATGAAGGAGGTAATGAGTAGCAACATATTGCTATTAACAATGGGTACCTATAAAATAAACAAACCTAGCCTTATACACGATATACATGTCAATACAGTGGCTTGATAAATATTGAAGTTAACACGATAGGTAATCACATGGCCTTTAGCAATCTATGACACTTCGAATCCTATTAACATGGTTTGTTATATGTCGAGGTGGATTTTTGTATTTTTTATAGTTGCTGAGAATTGAGATCGCATTATCTTATCTGTAAAGTTTTAAAGTACATTGTACTCATATATTGCAATTAGGTCCAATAAAAGGTAAATATAAAGTGAAATCAAATTCAATATGATCAATCAACTCTAATAATAATAAGTTGGATTCAAATAGGTTTTGGATAGATAGGGCACACCCATTACTCCTACTTGTATTCGCAATTTCGCACGTGTCAAACGGCCAGTGACATATAACGTCAAATGGAGCTGACCCCATTTTGTTGTGGTCAAAAGTTGAAACGAAGCACACTTGATTGTGGACTGCGGAGCATACGCGGGGTTGTGAACTGAGAATTGTGATTTGTGATTGTACATAGAAGTTGCATTGCGCCATGGTTGTTGAGGGAAGGCTCTTGTAAGTTGCAAACTTAATCACTCAATTAACCTGCTTTGGAATAGGGTTGCTTGATATCAAAGTAAGTGCAATATACTAGTGAAGTGGGAGATGTAGGGTTTTACATGGTTCACAAATTATCAATTAAAACAATTATATTTATTAATTATCACTTAAGGGCATGTCATTATTCTATTAATATGTGTTAGAATCAAGGCTTGAAGAGTCTCCTTGGGTTTTTTTTTGCCAAAGGTCCAATATAACTTGTGGGAGGAATTTTTTTTATATCTCTCCTTCTCCTTGTTTATTGAGTTGCTTACTTGAGATGCTTTTATGGTTGGACATCATGCTTGGGCTTGGGCTTGGGCATGCTACCACACGCCTGCAATCTGGAAAGAGCTGAGTTGGAGCTTATCTTTTTGGACCCGAGCCTGGGTCATGTGTAATGGTATTGTAGGAGAAGCCTTGATTATGATGAACGTTATAGTCTTCATTGTTATTGATTATGTACCTTAATGCTCTCCACCCATTGATTTCATTCCTTATATGGATCTGATTGTTTTGCTATGAAATTAGACCACTATTGCTTCTATTTTGGCATCTGAAATACACATCACTTTTCCTCTCTTCTCTTCTTCTTCCTGGGTACGTGCTATTCTCCAAAGCCTTTCTCTATTAGTGGTAACATTGTAAGGCTGTTATGTTAACTTTTGGGAGCTTTCCGGCCAGTGTCGATTACCACTGTTTTCGGGCCATAATTGCTTTCAGGTAGTCAATGGTTGCCTACACGACACAGCCTTGAAATTTGTTCTCAATCTGCCATTATCGTTGTCAGTTTGATAGATGATGATAAATTATAATGCTTGTAGATTCCTAAAACTTTAAGTTTTCTTCAATAAATTCTCATCATCATCAATTATCTTTAGAGGTGGTTTTAATTGACAACAAAATTGTACGAATATTATGAATGAATGGCTACCTGTTTAGGTTGCCTGGCATCATATATATAGAGATACAAAATATCTTTACAGAATCTACTAAGAGTCTAATTACCAAATTACCCTAATACACCCCCTCAATCTTTACGGGGAGGAATCACGGATAGATTGGAACGATGTTTACAAAAAAACTCAGAAGAAAGACCCTTAGTAAAAATATCAGCAACCTGCAACTGTGTCGGAACGTGCTTGACCTGAATTCCACCTTTAGCAACCATCTCACGAACAAAGTGATAATCAACATCAATATGCTTACTACGATCATGATGAACAGGATTGGCAGTAAGATACATAGCAGAAACATTGTCACAATAGAGAATGGTAGGCCGTCGATGAAAATACCCTAAATCAGCCAACAATTGACGTATCCAAATTGTTTCGGCCGCAGTGTAGGCAACAGCACGATACTCAGCTTCAGTAGAAGACTTCGAAACAGTAGGTTGCTTCTTAGAGCGCCAGGAGATCAAATTCTTCCCTAGGAAGACAGCATAGCCAGTAGTAGAACGCCGAGTGTCAGGACACCCAGCCCAATCAGCATCAGAGTAGGCAACTGTCACAGTAGGAGAGCCAGTACTATGAAGAAATAGCCCATAATCAGAAGTTCCCTGCAGATACCTGAAAATTCTTTTCACAGCATGAAGGTGAGTAGTACGAGGCGCATGCATAAATTGAGAAACCGAATTAACAGCATAGGCAATATCAGGACGAGTCATAGTCAAATATTGCAATGCACCAACCATACTACGATAATCTGTGGGATCAGCAAGAAGTTCACCATCTAAGAGAGAAAGAGTGACACGAGAGACAACAAGAGTACGTACGGGTTTGACAGTATGAAGATGAAATTTCTGAAGAAGATCAACTACATATTTCTTTTGAGACAAAAGCAAACCCTGAGGAGTACGTAAAACCTGAATGCCTAAGAAATAATGCAAATCACCCAAATCCTTCATAGCAAACTGGGCAGAGAGAACACTGATAAATTTCTGAAGCAAAGAAGAACTACTACCTGTAAGCACAATATCATCAACATATAGCAAGAGAATGATAATATGACTACTGTGTGTGAGAGTGAACATAGAGGTGTCACAACTGCTGCACTTGAAACCAATAGAGAGAAGAAAATTGCTGAAACGAGAGAACCAAGCTCGAGGAGCTTGCTTCAAACCATAAATGGATTTTCGTAATCGACAAACATGATGTGGTTGAGAAGGGTGTTCAAAACCAGGAGGCTGACGCATATAGACTTCCTCATTGAGGAAACCATGAAGGAAAGCATTTTTAACATCGAGTTGACGAATAGACCATTTAAAAGTAGCAGCAAGAGTAAGAACTAAGCGAACAGTAGTAGGCTTAATGACAGGACTAAAGGTTTCAAAGTAGTCAATACCTGCCTGCTGATGATTACCAAAAACAACAAGTCTGGCCTTAAACCGCTCCACAGAACCGTCAGAATTATATTTAATCTTATACACCCACTTACAACCAAGAGCGGTTCTATTGTTGTTGCGAGGCACAAGTTCCCATGTATCATTCTTAATTAATGCTTCATACTCATCACGCATGGCTTGTTGCCAACGTGAATCTTTAGACGCTTGCTTAAAATTAGACGGTTCAGACTCAACAACATCGGTTTTTAAATCCAATAAGTTCCTAGTTGAAATGATTTCGTCTTTTAGACGCGTGGTCATGGTATGAACATTAGTAGGATCGACACACTTAGACGACTTTCTAGGACGCCTAGGGGGAGGGACGATAGGAGACGGGGACGACTCAAGACTAGACGGGGAGGGTACGTCACACCCATGAGGAGAGATGACGTGTGACGAGGAAGGGGGCAGCAGACCTCCCGCGGACGCAGGGGGCTGCTGCGGACGAACAGCAGTGGGGGGGAGACTCGGCAGCTGCACGCTGCTGCTGGGCGAGGACTGCTGCTGACGAACAGCAGTGGGAGGGAGACTCGGCAGCTGCACGCTGCGGCTGGGCGAGGGTGCTGCGGGCGCACAGGGGACCTGCGGGCAGGCAGCGTGATGCTGCATATGCTCGCGGGAGCCTGCGGGCGCGGTTAGGAGAGGCCCGGGCTCGCATGCATTCTGTGAGCAGGCAGCGGGTTGCTGCATGTGCTCCCGTAATGCTGCGGGCTCGGGGAGGGGAGACTCGAGGACACATGCCGAGGGTCACTAGACAAAGGTATACTTGGAAACCAAACTATGGGGTCAAGAGACTCGTCCAAAACCGGACCAATGGGTGTGCTAGACACGAGGGAACGATATGGAAATTTACGTTCACTAAACAACACATGACGACTGGTATAAACATTGCCAGAAACAGGATCAAGACATCGATAACCCTTATAATTTGATGCATAGCCAATGAAAACACATTGAATCGACTTAGCCTGTAATTTATTGATTTTAGGATCTAAAAACAACGGAAAACAGGCACAACCAAAACCTTTCAAGAACTCATAAGAAGGGGGACGATGAAAAAGCTTAGCAAACGGGGATGAACCCTGCAAAGCCGAGCTAGGAAGACGATTTATCGTATAAACCGTATAACACGCATCAACCCAATATCGAGATGGCAATTCAGATTGAATAAGCATAGTGCGGGCCATCTCAATAATAGTTCGATGGTAACATATCGAGTGATGTCATGATTGATGTATTGTTGCGCCAATGGAGCGGAAAAGATTGAGTCTTGAGTAGCGGGAAACGAAGAGGGAGTCGCTAGGTGGGTGGATGGTCCACCGAAGCCAGGTGGAAACCGATTAGGGCTTCTTGAAGAAGAAGCATGCAGCAAGGGGCTTGAAAAACCGAGTGAATACTGCTGGAAGGCCGCCTGGGAGGAGGCGGGTGGCTGTTGAGACAGCCAGGAAGCGCCACCTTGATTGGTGGTGGCAGCAGCACCGCTCGCTGGCGGCGTGGGCTGCAGCGTGGCAGCGAAGGGATGCGGCTGCGTCAAGGAGGCAGCGATGAGATGCGGCATCTGAGGCTGCACCGACCGTGGCTGGGCCACCGGAGTTTGGGGGCTGCTGGCGGCGGCAAGGTGGCCGGAGGTGGCAGACGTGGCAGCCATGTGATGGTGCCGAAAAAAATGAAAAAGAAAACCGTGTGAATTAGGTTTAGGGTTAGGTTTAGAGATGTGAGCGGAAAAAATAAACCTAGGCTCGTGATACCATGTACGAATATTATGAATGAATGGCTACCTGTTTAGGTTGCCTGGCATCATATATATAGAGATACAAAATATCTTTACAGAATCTACTAAGAGTCTAATTACCAAATTACCCTAATATAAATTTTGTCAAAGAATCACTTGTTTTAGAAAGAGATTTCATCATCGTGAGAAGGAATTTTCCTTGCAAATTATGTTTGATCATCACCAGTACAATTATTTAATACCCTACTATTATTGACCAAAAAAGCACAAAAATTGTGATTGTATCTAAACTCCGCATAAATTAGAAATATTATTCTAAGTACGCCGAAGTTTCGACATTTATTAGATTAATTTAGATCCCGAAGTATCTTACAAAATATATGTAAGTGATAAAATTTTGAGGAAAGATATTACTTATGATAAGAATTAATTAAGGTAGAATTTTATGAAGTTTAAAGTGATTTAATTATTTGACCTATTAACGTCAATATTAGACTTCAATATGTGAAGCACATGTAATGTGACAAACAATTATTCACAAATAGTCTAGACATATCCCGGGCTTTTAATTGCCTTTATGTACTACCTATATACTTCATATAAGGTGTTCCTTTTCAATAAACACATTAGCACTAACATGTATTACTACTTCATACTTGACTTGATAATTGTTTTCTCATGTTTATTTATTAATGAAAAGAAGAAAAAATGTGCCATTGGGTCCTTAATCCCTTACCCCGTCCGTATAAAGTGTTCTAACCACTAATCCAAACAATGAAATGATAATTTGATTTAAATCAATATCCACGAGTACTCTACAATCTGCAAAGAAAAAGAACTAGAGTAAGATCACAATATAACTTATGTAAGACATATTAGTAACAATGTTGGCTCTCTAACATCTTTATAAACTCCTCCATGTCTCACTATGTCTGAATTATACAGTTGTATTCACAAGATTTTATTTGATCAATTATATCAATATTATAGGAAGTCACAAGTTACCATTATAAAAACTCTAAGTTTGGATTCAACTAATTGTACGGGGCCTCTTATTACCTCTCATAGAGTCATAGTCATGATAATGAATGATGTTAAATAATAGTTGCCATTAATAAAATTAAACACAAATTTATCATTATAATCATCCATTAACCAACCGTTAAGATATTGCTTTGTACTATGATATCTTCAACGGTATTGAGCTGAAGAGGCACCCATATTTAAAGTGTCTTATTTTTACGTTTACACTTATCTTTTCTTACTTGAACTTATAAGCTTTTTATTAGGCTTATTAAACTTCAATTTTATGACTACTAATCTTTATATAAACGTTTTCACCTAATAAAAAAGTGATAACAAGATGGGGAGAACATAGCCTCGAGAAATTTAGGCCAATATAAAAGAAGCAAATGATTAAGAAGACCGTTTATTTTGACGCAAATAACAATGTGGAGCCTAACTATCCTTCAAAAAAGAGCAACTAATTAACTTTACCCAAAAGTCATCATACATTGTTTTACTATTGGACCATAACGTGTGCATCACGATGTGGTTAAAATTTGGATGCACAAGACTTGGTATCATGAATATTGACTTTTGGTACGGTAAACCCATAAATCCACTGCCAACACTTTTCCTTGTTCTCAAAGCTTTAAAATGTATGCTATTTGGGTCATTTTAAGAACATAATCATCAATTTGGAGACTCAAATTTAAGATAAGGAATTTTTCAATACATTATTTTATGGATATGATCCTCTCAAAAATTGGTCAATTAATATTGTATTTGAAGCCAACACCCTTTTTTGGATTTTCAAATATTACTTTCCTAAAATAACCCTACATCTAAAAATTCATTAACTTTTTTATACTGTTAAAAAGAATATAAGTTCTAGAAATATTATTTCAATTTGGACAACTACTGATTTAACTACATACACATTACATCTTACATGTGCTTCTTTTCTTGTACTGTATTAGTAAGGCCGGTTCAGTTCACCTTATTTTTACTGAACTGAACTTATTTTTACTAATTTATGTTGTTTTTTCTTCTTTGCACTATGATTTTTACTGAACTGAACTTATTTTTACTGAACTGAACTGAACTTATTTTTGCTGAACTGAACTTATTTTTACTGAATTGAACTTATTTTTACTGAACTGGACTTATTTTTACTGAATATTATTTTTTTAAGGTGAACTGAACAAGGCCTAAGACTGTTTAATTCATAGGAAACTTCTCAATTAATTATAATGATCCATATTTTAGGTAGGTGAGAATAAGTATCATATCTGATCGGAACTTTGCTCTGATCAACCCGACCAGGCTTTGTAGGCAAGGTCTTTGGAGGTAAGGGGAAGAGATAATGGAATCCTCACTTCTAAAGACCGCAGTTGGTAGAAATTGAATTTGGGATCTAAAAGTGCAGAATTCATACCAACTACATATACTTGGTAACTATGAGGATAAATGCATGCATGGTAATATTGGTATGTAAGAATAGCATAATAATGAGGTCTAAGAAGAGTATATATGAAGGTTTGACTTAAAAAAATTTGCTTGATTTTCTGATATGAACTCGTGTGAAAAACGTATATACCTTTGAAGTTTATTGGCAACTTCCTTGATTCTAATAATGTGATTGTGACCAAACAGTGAACAACAATTCTAGTTTGAACGGAAGAAATTGATTTATGTGTATGTATGCATCAATGCAGGAATCATGAAAATATGATGCACCACAACTAACTTTTTTCCAAAGAAGTTGTTTTTTGAGGAGAGGTAGTGGTGGGACTTAGAAGCACTATAGCAGAAAGGGGTTGATAGTTGATGAAAATGCTTTGGGAGGCGAAGTCAAGATTCGTATATTGAGGGGGTCAAGATCTATATGTTGCATATATTTATTTAGTTGTATGATCAATATCACAAAAGTCAGAGATATAAAAAGTTGCAAAAGATGTGTGCACAAGGAGTTCAACCCCTAACCATCAACATATTTCTCAACAACATGCAATTTACAAGTTGAGAAACAACCAATTCCAAGAATAGATATACATATTTAACTTTAGCCAAGGGGGAGCTTATGGCCCCCCACCAGCCTCCCTGGCTCCACCCCTTGCCTACAGATCGACATTAAAACAGTGGCTAAGTTAGTGGGGTCACTTGACCTCACTTAAATTGGTAAAATTGTGAAATTCTCCTTTAAAATTTTCGAGTTTTTTGAAAATTATCCCAAAAAATTGACTTAAATTGAGAGAGAATGAATTATAATAACTATGGATTTAAAAAAGTAGTAAAAGAAAATAAGAAAATAGCGTCTTGGCATCAACAAAAAGATTAACGGTAGCCCCTTGCACAACAAAAGCTTTTAGGGTTTTAAGGGAGAAAGGGAGGAAAAGGAGGCAATGTGTGCAAATGTCTAAATGAAGTAATAGTTGATGATATTAAGTTGTTTGTTTATTTAACGTTATTGATTGTCGAATACTAAGTAACATGAAGGAATTTGGTTACATTAAATTTATGTATGTTGAACTATTGCGCATTTTCTTTTATTTGCCAGAGATCTACTAATAATTAACTGCCAAAAAATACCTCCAAGTTTTTCAACTGAGCCGAGCTTGAGCCTTGACTTAGCCAGCTCGTCAAGCTTCGAGCTGAGCCAACCCGAGCTATAGGTAATGAAGATAGGTCATGACAATTTTCGTCTGTCACTAATTTCTACTTTGAACAAGGAGGGATAAGAATAGAAAAATCTCACTAATAAACTCAAATTTGACAAATTTTCAAAATAAATCTAAATAAATCAAAAACAGTAACTATATCTATTAGTAATTCACTCATCTCATACTATAAGCAAAGATGGGGGTGGACGCCAAAAATAAAAATAAAAAACAAAATTAAATTAAATAAACCAAGGAAGTTAAACCTGCAATAATATATAAAAAAAGGTAAGTTTTTTTTTTCTTCTTAAAAAAATGTCAATATGTTATCGATATTTTTTTTTCATTTATCCAAAAGCCCTATACGCTACCATTACTATCATGCATAGCGTGCATATAAGGCTAGTATAATACATGACAACATAGCAAAATTAAGATTATTATGACATTTTTATCACTTACTACTAAATGTATTTTTAAAGCCCAAACTTTGACATTATTTTTGTTTTATAGCCCAAACTTGAGACTTGTTGTTTTCTCAAGCCCACTTTAACCATGGGGAAGCAAATCATACAATCGAACCTGGCCAAGACACAGCAACAAAACCACAACATAAAATACGTGACAACAAAAACCAACCAACACTACCCTAGTACGGCAGTCGATGTAGAACAAAGTGAACAACAAAATTAAAAAAACCCATCAGGACATACAACCGTGTTCACAGTTTCAACTTACAAGACAGGAACCTATGATAGTTCACCCTCCGTTTCTTATAGATTTTTACATTTGTATTTTTCACGCATGTCAACGCAGAACTTTGAGCATTTATATATCTAATTATGTATTTGTAAAAAATATATAAATTAGATATTAATATACTACGAGGAATCTAACAAGATCTCACATGACTATATTTTTCTTATGTATAAGTCACAAATAATAGTCAAAGTGAAATATGTGAGTAGTGTAAAATGTCAAAGTGTAACAATCTTTGAGAAACGGAAGAGTATGATGCAGCAATAACAACCAATAATATGGACAATATGAAGCAGAACAGGAAAACACATACGCGAACAAGAAACCGACAGCCAACAATGGGTAGACACTGCCCTAATAAGCTGAGTAGCCAACCAACCAGCCCATGACGGTCAGTTTCATATATACAGCAGCCTGACCCATGCATCAATGGGTGCCGTAGGTACCTTTGCGTTGAAGACTGAGACCATATTGAGCCAATGGTGAGCAACAGCAGTAGCCAATAGCCAACGGATGATTAGCCAATAGCCATATTTCTCTCGATCAACCTCTATAAGAGTTGCTTTAGTGCGTCTGATTTCAACCAGGGTGTCAAATTCTGCAATACCGAAAAATACTTTATACTTCCTTAATAAGTAGAAACCCTTAGCAGGGAGCTCTAAAGTTGGTAAAAAAAGCCAATGTCCCAAAGCTCGCCATCTCAGTCTGTCTGAAAAACACACCACCAGCTACAAAGTGAAAATCATCACCCTTAGTGTGCACTGTGCAGCGCACCCCATCAGTATTAGTGGTCAACTTGTCCTCCAAACCAGAATAAGATTTTTCTGGAAGGATCGCCAAACTGAAATGCAAGAAGCATTCAAGTCAACTTCGCACAATGTAGTATTATTATAAATAAACTGAGATGAGTCGTAGCCTATCAAAAACCACAGTGTTCTAGCCACCATAGAACAATAGAAAAATGATGCTCTTCTCTAGGGAGACCATGAAATTGATATCGAGGAGACAGTACATTCTTGATAAGTACTAGATGTCATTTTTCATCTATCATGGAGTTTTCTGTTCAAGTAGCATCTAGCTACCTTGTCTTCGAATTTTAACATGATTGTCTCAAACACAAAGAGAAGTACATAACTAAATAGATATAAGAGCAGTATTCACTAGATTTTATGTATTATGACGAAGCTCTATGTTTAAGTAGGAATTCACTTCTAAGGCAAAAAAAAAAGACCGTTGAAAACTTAGATATGGACATTTTATGTCAAATGACTTAAATATGTGTATTGACCATGGAAACCAATTCGATTACAGATAAGTGATAGCATAAACAATAATAAATAATATATGGGATTCACACTATAAAAATGCACTTAAATGGTTTAACAGCATCAGGTGCGCACCTGTAATTTCACACAAGCTAAGTCGGCCATAAGACCTGCTTAAAGATGAAATTGCAGCACATAATTTCACACATTGAAGCCTTGAACTACTTTGGACATAGCAAGTCGGCAATTCTAAGATGCGCCCTCTTACAAAATTACAGAGGCAAAAGGGGTTTTCTGTAGCTCACTCTGTTTAATCTAAGACATGCAATATATATGTAAAATCGCCTTCACATAAAAATTGTAGCTATTAAGATATGCTGGCAGAAAAAGATGATTGATAAGCCACAAATTGGTACATAATTTCCGGGAAAGTGAAGAAAGCAAGGTCAGCTTGAAATTCTGAACAGCACACTTACACATGAAGATGCCATTCTTAATGTCTTTCCACAAGGCAGTTTGTGTAGGATTATAGGTACTATAAGCGGAATTTAATGAATCTAATTCATAACCACCTAAAAACAGGATCTCATGCACATATAATTAAGGATCATATAATAATCAATAACCAACCTATTGATGTGTGACTTCAACTAGTTTGGCGGGATTGAATACTTCAAATTATAGCCAACGATCTTGGAGAAAGAATCTCAAACGTGATTCCTCTACTTAGTCCACCAATTTGGATCAACACTCCACCAATGCTAGTTGGAAAGAAGAAAGAAAGCGTTCTTCTTTTATGGAGTAATGGCAGTTGAGAGAGAGAAAGAGCACGAGAAAATATTAAGAGATATTGTATTTTATTTTCTGACTGCCTAACTTTATATAGAAATAATTAGGTCAAATAATCTCCTCTTATCTCCCTCATAGGCCGACTACCCTATAGCCTTTATGGGCTATGAGTTTCTCTTTTGTTGATCCAAATGTTATGTGTGACCTAGTAGGATCCATTTAAATGGGCTTCGGGTTTATTATTTACTAACCCAAAGGTCTATAGCGTTCTCTAGCAAGACGTAAAGACGACCCAATCAAATGAATTATTATCTCCATAATACGATCCATATTATATTTAGTAATTGCATTAGAGTCGAAGACACAATTCCTTCAGTTTGCATAAGAAATATTCAACTCAAGGTTAATGGTTCTCAAGTGATGAAGAAAGAATGCATACAATTATACTACTCAGGGGCAGAAAAGTATTACTATTAACATACCAGAAACAGCTAGCTGTTGCAAAGCTCTTCGATCACTTGTACTGACTGTGGTTAACAAAGAGCATAATCCCAAGGTAGGCACCCATAGAAAAATAAACTAGCACCCGAGTAGCTTAGGTCCTGAGTTCAAAGCACATAGCATTTCAGTTCAAGAAACTTTATCGGAAACTTATGCCATACCTGACATGGCCCAAATGACTAAATAATACAGATAAGGACATACCTGAGCAGGTCTGCGTGGACAGCATCTTTGCCTCAATGTGTTCTGCAGCTTCAGTCATCCCCTTAGAATTGTATGCTTGTATCATGGTAGCAAAGGTTATATAATCTGGGTCACAGTTCTTTTCCTTCATTTCCAAGAATAACTCACTCATTTTATCAATGTTGCCTGCACGACCGTAGGCACTGATGACGCAATTATAAAATGTAGTATCCAAAACCACATTAGAGTTCTCAACTTGTCTAAGAACTGAATCCACTCCGGACAACTTCCCAGCTTTACTATAAGCGCTAACAAGCGAGCAATAGGTAATGGTATTAGGTTTCATCCCCTGATGCTTCATTTTCAAAAAAGTTCATCCATTTTCTCAGTATTACCATCTCGTCCATATACATCAATCACAGTATTAAAAGTCACAACAGTTGGAGAGAAGAACCTTTGTCTCATGAAGTCCAGAACTGACTCCATTTTCTGATACATGCCTGCTCTCCCATATGACCTGATTAAGATGTTAAAGGTCCTCACATCTGGGTTCATCCCCATTAACTGAAATTCTTCATATGACCTTTCCATCTTCTCTATATGCCCACAATTACCATATGCCGAAATGAAAGAGTTCATTGTGAAAACATCTGGATTGCATGTACCACTATCAATCATGTCAGATAATAAGTTTTCCATCATATCAAACAATTTAGCCTTGCCATATCCATCTATTACAGTGTTATATGTAATTGTACTGCATTCTATTCCCAGATATGACATCTCGGCAAGAATCTGATTAACAAGATCAAAACGGCGGTGCTTGATGCAGCAGCTAAGTAGTATTGTATATGTATAAACATCAGGCGTGCAGTCATACACGGATTTCATATCATCAATGGTTGAAAATGCTTGGTCGAAGAGGCCACATGTCCCATAAGCATTTACCAACGCAGTCAAAACATCAAGAGTGGGATGAAGCCCATCAGACAACATCACCTCAAATAGCAAGCCAGCCTGCTCCGCCTTCCTACATTTCCCAAGCATCATCAAAAGTTTGGTGTATGTCTGGCGTCTTGGTTCATACCAATGCTGTTTGCGAAGCAGTCCAAAAATCTAGGAGATTGTCTTTGTTAGACATGATCAGATAGAAAAAATATAATTAGGTAGAAAACAATTTTCAGGAAGTCCACAGAGAATACAACAACAACAACAACAACAACAACAACAACCAAGTCTTATTCCCAAAATGATTTGGGGTCTTGGTTCATAACTAACTTTGTTAGCTGAAAGACAGAAGGTGGGTGGAATTTTTCTAGTGTTGAACTAATGATAGGCCTTTTGCGTTCTGCGTGTAATCCATAGATATCAACCCCCCACACGGTTACATATTTATGATCAATGTTGGGTCCAAGGAAAACAACACCAAAGCCAATCATTGGGGATAAAACAACCAAACTTCCAACATTTCAGATTCTTATAGTGCATTCATAAACCAAATTAGAGGAATCATGCCCCTATAGTATTCTAGAATATATCAAATAAGGTCAATTTCTTCTTCACACAACAAGAGCATGATGCATAGCCTCGGTTCAAATCTAACCAACATCTAGTTTAGACTTGAGACTCAAAATTGAGCAAAGCAACAACAGAAAATAAAAAACCCAACTCACCTTAAGAGCAGACTCCCATTTAAATTGCTGTATAGCCTCATCTAAAGCTTCTAAAACAGCTTTAGGCCACAAATTCTTATACTTTCTTGACCCGGATTTCTTCTCAATAGCTTTAATGGCCGCCTCGGTCCATAGCATCTTAGATAAATCCTTCTTCTCTTTGTGTTGCCCCTTCGATATTGCAACCTCGGTCTTCTTTGCTAATACACAAAACCCAGATGGTAGCTTTCCTCTTCTTCTGATTCTTTCACTCAGGCATTTCTTCGAACACTTGGAAGGCAGAAATGAAGATGACAATAATGTACAATTGAGCGAATTTACAAGTGCCATTTCCATTGAAATTCAAAAGGGTTGTGCAAAAAATGATCTTTTGGAGATAATTTGGATGAATTCTGGAGAATCTGTGAGTATTGGATTTTGTAAGTTAGGTAATTAACGTCGTTAACTTGTTGGGCCTCCCGACCCGGAAAAAATCTTAAGTATTGAGTTTTAAGAGCTAATAGACCCACGGCCCATCCTATTACTGATACACCACATTAGGGATGTAAAAGGGTCGGATTCGGTATTGTATAGAGCTTCACTAGCTTTTATGAGCTCCGATAGACGCATCTATATACTCCCTCCGTTTCTCAATAATTGTTAAGCTTTCCTTTTTAATACGTTTCACAAAAATTGTTACACTTTACTTTTACCATTTTGGGATATATGGCCCCATCAATTTTGTATTCTTTATACCCTCATAAAGTTAATTTTTTATTCTTTATTCTCTCTCCTAAAGTTACTTTTTCCTATCATTGTCATGCTTTTATACCCACTTCCTTGGTTCTTGTGTTTTTGTAAGTGTAACGATTTTTAGGAAACGGAGGGAGTATATATATTAAAAAGCGTAAGCATAGGTTGCAATCCACCACGTGTCACTCTCCCCACGACCTCGAGTATGGAAGATAAATGCTCTAACCATTGTGCTACTACATTATTGTTGTTTCTTTTATTAACACTTATAATGATATTAAATGTTTTCAATGAAAAACAATAAGTTACAATATTTAATTGCTTATATTAATAAAACTACAAAGTTATAACTTTTTACTAACATGCTTCTACACCAAAATTTAGTTGTCAATTACTAAAGTATAATTTATGTAAACCCCAAAGCATCGTTTAGGCATAAATACTAGTTTGTTATAATATCTCCTCATTTGTCTATGACTCCATTCATCCAACGATTGCAGGTGAATAGGCAGGTTGTTGTCGTGAGGGTCTCCAAAGATAAAATTTGTCTCTCTCTATTACAAATAAATGTAGTAGCGAAGTGAAGGTCATTGGAGGCAAGTTATGTATTTAATGCAATCAAGTCACGTAATCACTCTAGGTAAGTAACTGAAAAGGGGGGTTTGAAACAAATTTTTATAAACTAAATTGAATTAGCAACTAACTAAACTGAGAAATAAAAAATGGAAAGATCTTGAGTCCGACTAACTTTAACTTCAATTTAATTGTCGATCATTGAATTTGTATCCTAATTACTTCCTGGATTATTTATTGTTCAGAACTAATCTCCTATTCTCCTTGTCGTAGTTAAATAGTACGATCATCGTGACTATAAAATCTTAACTAAAGGATAACCTATCTCACATCAGCGTCTAAGTTTAACCCAATAGCAGTGATAAACATAGAGAACCAATATCAATCAGTTGGTTTAATTATAAAAAGAGATAATTAAGAAGATATGCATCTAAATTCACTCTTTGTAGCTGCAAATGCTAAAATAATAAAATAATTTGATTCTATTTTTAGATCCAACAATAGATTAATTACACAATCAAACTAGTAAAATTCCTAGCAAAAACATGAAATATAATCATAGAAATCAAACCAACATCAAAGGAGTATAAATAAGGGGGGAAAATCTCGCAATAATATAATAATTGAAGCTCCATTTTAATCTTTCTTAAGATCGAACTAAGTTATGATTAATCTAGGCTAAAACAAAATAGGAAAATGAAAAGAAAAATGAGGAGGAAGGAAAGATATGGAAGTTAGGGTTCCATCCTCCTCTAGTTTTTACTCACAAAATTAGAGTATGAAATGAATTTATCTTCCAAGAAAGATGAAAATATGTTGCAAATATTGGGCGGTTACAATTACGGATGGCAATGGGTCGAGTCTGGGTCGGGTCCGACGAGATCTAGACCCAAACTCATTAATCTCTACCAGACCCGGTCTGAAGTTTAAGACCCAGACCCATATCATTTGGTTTTGATGGATTTTGGCCTTTTTGGGTCCTTAATGGGTCCTGGGTCCTTGCAGGGTACTTAATGGGTCCTTTTGAATTTCAAGAATTACATTTTTTAATCTAATAAATTTGTTCCGCCTATTTTATAGGCTCGTGTGACCATAGTTAAGGTTTGTATCGAAACAATTAACAAAATATAGCTCATAAAATATGAAATGTGTTTCAGCTTACATCATTATATACCTTAAATGGAGTCACAACTACTCATAAAGTCATAATTCACAAGTTATTTTTTTTTTGAATTTTTTTCATGTAAATGGGTCTGTGTATAGGGTGTGGGTCTGATATATTTGGACGCGGACCCAGATCTGCCTAATAACCTCTGGACCCTGACCCATTGGATCTAAAAAAGTTGGGCCAGACCCTTATAAATGGGTCTGGGTCGGGTCCAAGACCCATTGTCATCCCTAGTTACAATTCGCGAAGCTCGACCAGCTCGTGGCTTCTTTTCCTTTGGTGGTTGTCGTTGTGATGAGGCTGGAGCTTGGGGCTACATTGGGGGTATGCAGTTGATTGGCATGGTTGGCCAGACCAATGTCGTTCCTGACATTTTTGGTGCCTAGACGCAAAACCAAAAATGGGCCCTAAAAAATTTTTTTTTTTTTCATATAGCTGATTTAGATATTAATTTTTGAAGTTGTTTGTCTCGAAACTATGCAAAAAAAATATATTAGCATTTGTCTTTTAGAAATATAGTAGTTTACTAGTATTAATACGCTTTAGTTCATTTCTTCAATAATTTTTTTTCTTAAAAAAATTGCATAAGTATAGAACCCCTTCATCATTGTTGATAATCTAAAATTATTTCCCATGGTAAGGTCATCATTTATCACCAAAAGAGAAAACTATATATATCCATGAAAATACCCAAACACCCATATGAAAAATAAGAATTTGGAAAGGAAAAAATTGTTCAAAAAAATTTTAAAAATGGAAAAAAAATTAATAGAATGTGTAAAGATATTACGAAACAACGCCATTTAAAAATAAAAGCAAGAAGAAATCAAATATCAAATTGTACATAGAATTTGTTTGACAGTCTGTCCATGGGTACATGGTTGGACAGTTAAAATGGTACATGTTTAAGTTAAAATGGTACATGTTTAAGTTAAAATGGTAAGGTTTAAACTCAAAGGTTCAAAGTTTTAAAATTCTAACAGTTATGCTTTTAAATAAAAATCTCAACGATTATAAGATTATGAGCTAAAACCTTTTTACTTTAGATTAACACATTTTGGTATTAATGGTCTATCCCAAGACTTACTCAGTATAGATAATAGTTTTTCAATTAGTTTTCAAAGCTCCTTGATGAGAATATTTTTTAGTAAAATTTTTTAGATGATTGAAACTCATATGACTTAGAATGTGGTACCGTACAAATTATAGATGATAATTCTTTATCGCTATTCCATGGGAATTTTGGACAAAAAATTGCCATTAATTGTTAAACCTTTTGGGGAAATAATGTTTACCATTTGAATTAGAGGTGGGATTATTGAGAATATACGAAGAAGTTCATGAAATTAGCAAAATACTACTAGAATTATGAAGTGAAACTTTAGGAAAAAGAAAGTAATAAAGGTCCCTAAATATTCTCTTTTTTCTTTTCTTCTTCGGTATTCCCGAGAGTTTCCCCGCGCATAAGCAATTTTCTTTTCCTATTGACAGGCTAAAGTCGTGTCACCTAATCAAAAATAAATCCTAAAGTCCTCTAACAACAATAGTTAAGGGAAGTAGGGTCGAATCCACAGGGAGACAGAGTTTCTAAGTCAATATTCAGCCAAACAGCTACTTCAGACAAGATCAGGGAAGAATCAGCTGAACTACTAATTAAACACTAGAAAGCAATATAAAGAGAGATTTTAATCTATGAAATAAAGGTCTAGGAAATTAGTTCGGTACATCATGCATATAGCAATCAAAATGGTCGAATAACTAATAAAAACTAGGTCTAGGATCGAACAATCAGAGCCAATGTTAATCCTATGATCGGGTCATAACGCTCTCAATTCAACATATGAAGTACGATCACTCACATAATCAGAATCAATAGTGTGTTCTAAGCCTCTAAAAGTAAGCATATAATCAGGTGATATCACGTATTTATATAGACTTTTCTCCCTTATTTACAAGCTAATTTGTGCGTCATTGGAGCTCTTGGGAGCTATTTTATGCTAACTATCGTATATAGTTGTGGTTTTGTGTTTTACTGTTGAATTGCAGGTTTTAGGGAGTTTTCTCCTTATTTCTGAGCTATATGGAAGCAACCACGGCTTTACGAGATGTTACGAGGCACGTAAGATGGCTCACGAGCTTTATGGGTAGTTTAGGAGGTCACAAGACCTCTAAACGTGAAGAATTGAGAGCCAAAGAGTCAAAAAGGAGTTTTCCGTACTCTGATCGGGCAAAAATGGCCCGATCGGGCGAAGATATTATGATCGGGTATAGAAGTTGCGGACCCGATCGGGCAGGCCTTGCCCGAACCGATCGGGCGAAATGCTATGTTCCCAGACCCGATCGGGTGCTGACCACCCGACCCGATCGGGTGGCCACATTCTGATTGCTGTTGTACGCTGAAGCTGGGCCAAGTCGCTGTGTGTGGACCCGATGAGCCACTCGATCGAGTCGCCCATCGGGTGGGCCTAATTCTGCGCTCCATGCTCTCGTTGCTGCATGGATGATAAAACAAAGTTGGGCGGAAAAGTTTACTATGGGCACGATCGGGTGGCCCTGTGCCCGATCGGGTCCCGTGCATATTTTCGCGATTTTCGTCTTTTAATTCCGCATTTAGTTAGACTTTGAGGGGTATTATAAATACCTTTTCCTCATTATTTTAGAGACATCTTTTTTGACAGCTTTTATTCTAGTTTATTTCTCATAGTTCTTAGCTTAGTTTAAACACTTTAGATTAGATTAAAGGTGATTGAACCTATTCGATTTCAATAAAAGTTCCTACTTTCTGTCAATTGGTATTCTTCTCTACCCTAATCTCTTTTATTATTCTTAATTGCTTAGTTTGAGTATTTAATCATTCATGATGCAATTATTAGGGTTTCATATTAGATTTGTTGTTGTTAATTCGATTATGAGTGAATAGTTCTCTTTCTAGGGTGTTAGATAGGGAAGCCATGTTTATACCATGATTGTTATTTAGATTTCTATCAATTTCTAGGGCTTGATTAGGGTGATTGTGATGTGGTTTGTTCTTAATTAGTGATTAATGTTAGTGTACAATTTCATTGATTACTTGTGGTTAATAGTTGTTTGCACAGATCCGTCTTACGACTAAAGGCCTAGGACACATCAGTAGTTCTGATTACGTTAGTGAACATGCAGCGTATGTTGAACTATGAGCGTTGAGTCTTAACCATAGCTCAACACATACTCTAATACCTCGATTCTTGACTTAGGTTTTGATAGTAGTTGACCTTGTTTGATTGGTATAAGCATGGTGGACCGACCTAATACCCTAGGTTTTTAGTCCATAGTTAAATCCTCGGTTTGATTTGTTTTCCTTAGCTTAATTATTAGTTCAGTTAATTCTTCCCTGATTTCGCCTGAAGTAGCTAATTGATTGAATATTAATTTAGAAATTCTGTCTCCCTGTGGATTCGACCCTGCTTCCATTGACTACCATAGTTAGAGGACTGTAGGTTTATCTTTGATTAGGTGATGCGACTAAATCCTATCATCAGGTCATACTCAAGTTGCCAAACATAGTTCATGAAATTGTACACTGACATAAACTACGAAATAAAGAACAAATCACACTACAATTGAACTAATCAAAACCTAGAACTAATAGCAATTCAAATATGAATCATGGTATAAACATGGTTTTCCTCCCTAAAACCCTAGAAATTAAACTACTCAGACATGATTGAATCAAAAATAATAAAACTAATGTGAAACCCTAATCTTTGCATTATGAATGAATTAAATAATCAAACTAAGCAAACAAGAAATAAAAGAAGGAATTAAGAGTAAGAATAATACCAATTGACGGAAAGCAGAAACTTTTATTGTGATAATCCAAGGTTCGATCACCTTTGAATCTACTCTAAAGTGTTTACTCTATGAAAGCTATAAAACTAATACTTCCTCCGTTCCAAATTAAATGCAACAGTCAATATTTTGCACTATTCACAGTATGTACTTTGACTAAAATTTGAGTTTTACACATGATGAAAAACATAGTCAAGTGGGATCTTATTAGATTCGTCTCATTAAATACTTTCGTAATATCAACTTTTTATAATTTTTACTTATATATTATAGTAGATATTAACCGTTAAAGTTATGCCTCGACAAGCGTGAAAGGTGAATTGTTGCATTTAATTTGGAACGGAGGAAGTACTATGAAAGCTCAAAAATAAAAGATGTCCTCAAAATAATGAGGCTTAAGTATTTATAAACCTCTTAAAAACTAATAAGAAAGCAAATAAAAAGATAGATTTTGGGCCATAAAGCCTCTTGCTCGATCGGGCTAATCCGACCGAAGCCATCGGGTGAAACCGCCCGACCTCATCGGGCGGAAAACTTTTTACTTTGTTTTCAACTCCTCTACGCAGCCGGAACAAAAAGAGCTAGCGCCCAATCGGGCTAATCCGCCCGATGGCATCGGGCGGAATTCCTGCAATCTTCGGTCAACTTTTAAAGACCATATCTCTCAAACCAAAAGTCCATTTGGAGCGTGTGACCTGTCATTGAAAAGCTATTGAAGTCTAGAATCCAACCCAATTGGAATTTATTAATTATTAATTTTTTATCAATAGTTATGATCAAAATAGTGAACATGTGTCAGTTTTGGCACTTCTTTCACTAACTCTTTGCTTCATTCCAACTCAAAATTGTCCCAAACGGATGCATTGTGATCCTTGTGCAAGCTACCTTCATCTTCAATGATTAATAGGTTATTTCCTTGATAATCATGATCAATTTCTATCAAAATAACCTGAAAATCATCCAAACACACAAACGGGGAGTAGTAGAGCACAACTTATGTAAATTCATGCCATTATGTGCCTAAATGCTCTAAAAGGAATTCTAAATGCAATCTAAATGCATCTAAAAACTATATATAAATGTGATACATCACCTATATGACATATTTTCTAATTTGGCCCCTTGAAGAGTTGAGCCCTACGCGGTCGCACTCGAGGCCGACCCTCAAAACCGGCCCTGGGGCAGACTGCTTAGGCTCTCATAATCTCATAAATCATAAACGCTTCAGATGCTCGAAAGGCTTGTGCTAGCTTTGCCGAAAAAATATCCAAATCTACAAAAAATTGTATCAACAATACAAAAGCCACAAATGTTCTCAAGACGACTTAACACATAATTGACCAAAATTCCCAACTCTAAAAACCAACACAAAAGAAAACCCTAAAAATAATACATAACTTGGATCCATCATGAAACTACTTCATCAAAAATTCATTCTTTTCAAATTATAATTATTTACAACACGGAACTCATTGATCTATAAAACAAACAAGGAAAAACTAAAATTTGGTTAATATGGATGAAATTTGGTTTATTTTGCATCCGGTCAATGTGGATGAAATCCGTTTGAATTGGGACATCATAATTAATGGTATAGTTTGGGTTGATTTGAATTGGGCTATTTCATATTAGGCCAAGCTTGAATTTGTCTAATTCATAACAGATTTGGATCGAGTCATTAGGTCATTTTGATTCTTCATTTCTGGATCATTTAGGTCGGACTAGATTTATCAAGTCTAATTCCAAGTAGGGTGTTCACGGTCCAGAACTGGACCGGATAAGAACTTGAAAATTACAATTTTGAAAACTAGAGAACGGATCTGTTATAATTTGGAACGGGACCCAATTGGTAAAATCGGTCCAAACCCTGGACTGGCCGATTAGACTGATAATACAAAAAAGTTATACGAAATGTAATCGTTTATGAGTTATGACTTAAGACGTTTAAATAAGGGAAAAATTTACGGGAAAAAATCATTTTCTACCCAACAATTACTTTATTTTTATTTTTATTTTTTTTGTAAGAAGAAGTGGTCATGACCCTGCTCGGGTTCTAATGGGTCAGGCATTTGAGAGTAGGGGAAAGGGTAAAGGGAATCCCTACCCGCAAAGTGCCCCTAGTGGGATTGAACCTCAAACTTTGAAGTTGGAAGAGTTTTCTCATTACCACTAGACCAAGTACTACTTGGTAACAAATACTTTATTAATTATTGAAAATTTTGCCAATATTAACACGTATCCGAACATATTAGAAAAATCAGGAAAAAAAAAATTAAAGGACTGGAGACCAGACCGATTAACTTAAATTCAAACTGAACTATTTTTTAGATCCAGACCAGTTTTTAAACGGCACTACTACCGTGTTCCAAGTATCCCAAATACTATTGTATAAGGTATAACCAACACAACACCAATTCACCAAACGGTGCGAATCGCCGCGTATCACGCATAGCATTGACACACGATCCTTTACGTCTTTGTATCTTCAACGCTACTTCCCCATTTCCAACCCCCCCAATTCAATGAACAAAGTCAGAAAATTAAACATAATAAAGTAATTTGGGGGCCCAATTTCTCTCTCAAGGAAATAACATAGGAAATCAAAACAATTCCCCCAAAAACCCTATCTATAAATAACCACTAATTCTACCATTCTCTTCAAAAAGTCTCCATTTTTATGGGCTCTCACATGTTTGACGTCTTCTAAAAATCCCCTTTTTTTCCCCTCAAATTCCTTTCATTCCAATCTTCCCCATTCTCTCTTTCTCCTCACCAAAAATCTCAAAACCTTAAAGGAGAAAGAGAGAATTTACATCAAATCAAACCAAAAATTAAAATGGGGAAGTATTCAGAGTTGTTAGATGCAGGGGTAAAAATTGCTGCCCGGATTCATTCCCACTGCCCGCAAACTGCCCGGTTGTATTACCACCCTCCGCCAAAAAACTCCGGCTCGCTCCACCAGTTTCAGCCACCACAAGACGGCGGCGTTATGGGTTGCAAGGGGAACAATTCTGGTGTTGATTATACCAAGGATTTGATTCTTTATTCTATTTGTTGATTTTTTTTTTGATACCCAAATCCCTTTTTTAAATTTGGGATTGTTATACTCGAATGTATGGTAGGCGGAAAGAACATTAATTTAATTTAGTCATGATGGAAAAAATGAATTCTTGAGGTTTCATTGTTTGTTGTTTTGACTGAGTTTTATGCGGATCTTTTATGCTTTTATTGATTGTTATTGTGGATGTTTATTTCTTTTTTTATATGTTGTTAATTGGAGTTTTTTTTTAGAATTTGTTGATTTTGTATTATATTTTTTTTTTCTGGGTAAGTTTTGGGATAAATGGGTTATTTATGGTTAGAATAAGAGGTTTTATTTTAAAATAATAAGGTTTTTTAACTTGAATTTTAAAAGTATAAGGTGGTAAAATCTTAAAATTTTTGGGGTGTCGAGGCATGTTCTCTTTGCTATTTAACAATTGAAATAAATTGAAGTAAACTGAACAGTGATATGTGAAAGTAAAAGTATTGTTCAGAACTGAATTGTACTGAAAATAAGTTGGGGATCGGTTGGGGAAGAACAGGCCCTTAGTAAGAGGATTAAGGAAAAAGAATCAATTAATTTCATTTGAAGTTGTTTGGTTGAACGATTTTGTCTTTCCTTTTTTCCTCCAATCTCCTTTACCCAAATCTTCTTGACCATCTAACTTTAACCACTTTACACACTTAACAACCCCCATAAGGTTATTGCAAAAGTCATGGCCATCGTTTTTTTTTTTTTTTTGCATGTGCTTTTTTTTAAAACCATGCAAATAGTAAAGGGTCTAATGTGGTCTTATTACTACTCTCTACTTTGTTTTTTAAGACGTTTAGAGCGTTATAAATGATAGACGGGATCGAACTTTACATCTTATGTTATGTTTTTTCAACTTATTTGTGCCATGCTTTGAGATCAAGTATTATTCACTTAAAAAGATTTAGGAAAATTTTTCAGGAATAAGTCAACCTTTGTGTTGACCGCTTTTAACAAGTCTACCTTCATTTATTCCACTAACAAGTAAACTTTGTAACCATTTTTGCTTTTAACAAGTTTTTTAACCCGTGACCTGATAAACCTGTAAACTCACATTCTAATTCCCCCACTTCCCTTTGACTTCTTGACTTTTGAAGAAAAGTTCAAATTCAGCAGTAGTTTCAGTCCATTACCCCATGCATACACCATACCACCACCCTCATTAGCACTCTACCACAAACACCAACACCCACACCTACACCACCACCCTCACTGGCACTCTACCACCATCACCCACACCAAAATCAGTCCATCACCCCCACACCTACTACAGCAACAGAAATCCATCCCCACAACCGAAATTGTTGTGTTAATGCAAGAAGTAAGTTGTGCTAAATTTAGATCACCCCACAACCCAATTCAACCCCTCAAAATAAAACCCAATTCCAGAATTAATTCAACCCCTCAAGATAAATCCCAATTTCAGAAAATAAATTATGGGTTTTATGTTTGTGGAGCTTCGGATTTATGTACTTTATGTGGGTTAAATGTCGTGGTGTGAAGATCAATAACTCTGATCTTGAAAGCTTGGAAAAAAACATTCATTGTGTTAATCAATGCTTCATGTTATGTTAGCAGATAATTGTTTACGTTTTCTCTAGAATCAATAGAAGATAGATAGAAGTGTTTAATTTATTAAAAAAAGAACAAAAGGTGTGTTCTTAGAGTTTATATTGTAAATCAGGAAGTAGGTTATTGTTTTTTCAGCTTATTTATGTAGTTTTGGTTAGTTTGAAGCTCTGCATATCAAGTGTTTGAGTATTTGCGTCAGAGAGAGGAAAAAGGCATGAGGAAAAATGGGGTGGTAGTTTTAAATTGTGGGTTGTTAACTTAACTGGGTGTTTGTGAAGTAGAGTTGTAAGGATTTATTTATGATGGCAGATGGTGTTGCAGCAAGGAAAGAGGAGGAGAGAGAAGAAGGAGGAGGGTGGTGGTGGACTGGTGGTAGTGCGTGCGGAGGGGAAGGAGGAGGAGAGAAGATAGAAGAGAGAATAGGGTTGTGATAAAAAAAATTAAAAAGACTTTATTCTAAACCAATAAAGATGAACCACGTGGGCAATGTTTAATAAAAAAGTGACATGTGTCATTGTAACCCGTTAAACAGGTTATTAAGAGGTATAAGCTGGTAAAAACTTGTTAAAAGCAAAAGTGGTTACAAGGTTTACTTGTTAGTGGAATAAATGAAGGTAGACTTGTTAAAAGCGGTCAACGCAAAGGTTGACTTATTCCTGACAAATTTTCCAAAGATTTAAAATGATGGATAGTGGTTTGACTTGATCAACAAGAATAAGATGCAAAACCTACTTCTAAAGCTATATAGGCTTAGTAATTAAATAGTAAACAAGGTTCTTCTTGCACTACTTGCCTTCAAGGATACTCTTGTTTTTGTTATTCTTTTGAAGAGAGGTTTCCTCATGTGTTTCATTTTTCTTATTAATAGTATTTCATTCTTTTTGGACTTCTCTCAAAGTCATTCAAAGTTCTGACCTTCATGGTTCTTTGGAGGTGTTTCACAATATTGTCGAAGGGATAACTCGGATACGCACTACAAGTCTTTAAATCTACAATGGGTGTATTTTATACAAACTTACACAACTAATTAGTCACTTCGAATATGATAAGAGTGTGATTGTCTAGTGAGTTAGGAGCTTAGGATGAGTAGGTTGTTAATATTTATCTTTAAAATTGTAAACAAGTGTTATATAACTAATACTATAAGCATTTATGACAGGCCGTTGATAACTAACGCAATTGAACTTGAATTAGAACTTTCGATTAAGCAAGAAAGATTATGCTTTCTCCACTTGAAATGAGGATGGAGTTTTGGTTTGAATTTATTTAAATTTGGTATAGGCTAGTATGAATCTTCATGGTATGATATGGAGTGGTCTAGTTTAGATGTTTCTCGTTACACCTAGACTAGTCCGGCATGATCTAATTAAACATTAATGGTATATTATGTTTATAATGTAAATACGATATCTTCTTAATAATTTCTTATTAATGCAAAATCTAATATACTTAATGGTGGAGTAATAAGATCTCGTCTATTTTGATTGTAATAAAAATAAGTAATAAGTTTTTAGAAGGCGAAAACACCCTTACCCTAAGCCACTCATAACAATTTACAAATGTACATAACACACGTTGCACTTTTGCTATCTTTTCTAATCATATTTATTGTCGTTTACCAATAAAGTAAAGGGTTACAATTACTTTTCAATACTTTTCAAAACACTAATTATACAGATCTTAAAAATTTTGACAAAAGCAAATGTAGCAAGTAAATGAAGACGAATAGAGTATTTTATTTTCTCGGTAGAAGCATCTAATAGTCTACTACTCTTCCAGCAGTAATTGTGTTACATAGGGTAGGTGTTATCTGGAGTAGGAACCTTATGTTGGTTTATTCAATTTCAATACAAGCAATATTCATTTCTTGAAACAAGAAAATAAGAGCAAAATTTGGGAGGGCAATAAAACGCGTAGTAGTACAAGCAAGCAAGACTATTAAACAAATACAGGCAGGCAGGAACCGCGCATGACGGTAGGACAATTCCATTTAGCTGGTCCTGGGAGGCTGAGAGAGTGAGACTTGAAAAGTTCCCAAATTGATTGGAAGGAAGATTCCTTCTCTCACGGCTGAGACAAGACATAATCAACGGATTATATTTCGATAAATGTATATGTCATACTACCTCCGTTTCATATGTATTACAACCTTTGACATTTTACACTATTCATACACTACCCTTTGACCTTTTTTTGTGATTTATATACAAGGATAAATATAGTCATGTGGGATCTTGTTAGATTCGTCTCAATATATGCTTAATTAATATCAATTTTTTATAATTTTTACTTAAATAAAATTAGAGATATTAACGTCTAAAGTAGTGCGTTGGGAGGCGTAAAACTCCCTATATTGCAATACATATGGAACAGAGGTAGTATAGTAGTACTTTGTACTTGGATTTCACTATATCATACTCCCTCCGTCCCACAAAGATCTTCCCACTTCATTATTTTATACCTCACATATATTCAAGAAGTGGAAAGATCTTTGTGGGACGGAGTAGTATTTTTTTTGGTGCATAAGTTAAGATGAGAATCGATCTTAATATTTATGGAAACTAAAAGAAATGCTCCAATCATTCAAGATATTCCTCCCTTTCCATGAGCGTGATACGCTTGATACTACTTTTTTTAATTGCTCATTTGAATGATACAAAGGAGTAAAATTTACACATATTACGGAGAATACTAAATGGGTAAAAAAAATAGTTTTAGGTACTTATAAACCAATTATTTGTTGTTTCACTAATACATGGAAGTAAAGCCTTCTTTGGCAATTTTATCTCGATTGTTCTCTAGTTGTTCACATGGTTTGTTTGATCAGTATATAACTAGTCTTTTATGCATGTGATGTGTGCTTCGTGCAAAAAAAAGTAATCAGTAAGGATTTGGGAGAAATCAATTGTTATTTCTCCAGTTAAATTTACACATATTTTCATACTTTTAAAAATAATCGTTAAATTTTAGTTATTTTGTATTTTATAGGGTAAAATGGTAATCTCAAAAGAGTTTAAATAGTAAAACAAGATAATACATAAAAAGAGTAATAAATATTAGATTGTATATTAGCAACAGTGATTTGAAAACAAAACGCCAAAAAAGATAAAAATAATCTTACGAAAAATTAATGGAAGATGTCATTTAGAGCATAATAACTCGTGCGTAAAAAATTCATCATCCCTCTCTCTCTACTGAACTTATTGGAGCTAATATTAACCACTTTCTCACTCATCCTAAAATATTTTATCATGTTTCGTGATCAAAATGCAGCCCACAACTCATGACTCATGAACAATCAATTACTCGTGTATTTGAAAATAAAAAAAAATTAAAAGTATATAAAATATAGCAAAGTGGATGTCTATTTAAAAATCTCAAGAAAATATAACCATTGATAATTTTTTTTTTGTTTTTTTTCTGGAGAAAATAGGCATAGCATAGATTAAACTACATTTATAAATCCGATTACAATCCAAAATAACATCGTTCGAGGAATAATTAGGGGGGTTTTAATTGTTTTTACTTTATAGATTTTCAGATATTATAATTTGAAGTTTAGACTAAAAATCTAATGGTTAAGATTGAAAATAAAACTTTCATTCAGATTTAAATTCCTTGATTTATTTTATTTGTTTGTTTTTCTTATTTTTGGTGTCCACCCCCTTTTTATCTTCTAGTATACAAATACTACCTTCTATTCTTTTTAATCTACATAGTTTGACTTTTACACTTGTTTATGCAAAACTTTGACCATAATAGCTTCACATATGAGCAAATAAAATAATAAAAAAGTTGATATTTGAAAATTACATATTGATATGAATTTAACAAAATTTCACTTGATTATGCTTTTACGTATGTATAGATTACAAATGATTGGCAAAAACAAAGTATGTGACACCTGCCAAAAAGGAGCGGGGAGTACTAGCCACATTAGCAATGGGTTGGCCTAGTGGTTTAAGGCCGGGATCAATTTTTACCGAGATTATGAATCATACACCCGGGTGACGAGTGTACCATGAGCATGGTACTACACCCGAGTGTATAATAAAAATTGTAATTTTCACCCCTTGTAAAGGTGGAATCCCCATTTTTCTCCTCCACTGATGCAAGGATTTTTTCTTACCTAACTAATAGTTTAAAGCTATGTTAGGGTAAAGTTTGTTGTTATTAATTTACATGCTCGACAAACTTTCAACAAAGCAATCATAAACCAACGAAAAGAAGGCAATCCAACCTTTTTTCTTCTTTTTATCATAAAATAAAGAGTAAGTCTTGTGGTAGCATGTGAAAAGATTTAAACAATAAGGATTTAAGTAAAAAATTTATTGTATAAAGTGTTAAAATTTTAAAGTCTTGAACTTTTAAGGTTTTAGCTTAAAGTTTCATAAAGTTAAGTACATTAATACATACACATTTATTTTTGATGTGTATGAGCCATTAGAGCAGGATCAGTATCGATCCTAGGAATAGCGGTGAGCAGAAAAACTGGGTATTTGGTTTCAGACCCAAAATCGGTTGGACCCGACGGATTCAAGATTGGATCTCGTCGTACTGGGGACCGAGTCTGCGTCCAAATATAAGGCCTCGGTTGCAACAGGTTCCAATTCTAGGTAGTAAAAATCTTGGACCCGATACCCACTAGATGCCCGATATGTCATAAGCGATGTTAATACAAATATGATGTAGTTATTTTTTGAATATTTTTTAGCTAAACAATGAAAAAAATTCGCTTTTGAATACAAATGGGAATCGAGTAACCGATATTAGAATATGTCCTTATCGGCTCCGATACAAAATCTAGAAAGTTTAGCCGCATTTAAAGTCAAATTGGTATCACTCTTACAAGAGATCGGGTACCTAGTGTAGGAACAAGTCCCAACCCATTTCAATTTCGGTTCCCGTTTTTAGGAACCGGTTCCGGGTCCGGGTCTAGCATTTTGACCAAATAACCGATTGTGCTCACCTCTACCCAACACTCTTCGACCAAGAGAGACGTTCTAACAACTGTTCTAAGAGCTGAACTATCTACATGAATAGAGCGTCTAACACTAGTCTTTGTTTTATTGGAACTCGACTCTAAATTTATCACATGACTTATGTTGTACAATACTCCGCGAAATTCATAAAAGGCTGGAGGGTATGAGTGACATCTGACGGGCCACGACAACCTAAAATCTAGCTCTAAAAAATTTAACAATCTTGTTTTATTTAACATGGCTTGAACGGGAGACAATGCAATACGGCCCACATCATCTACGAGTGGGCCCCGGTAAAAGATGTACTGTACAACTCAAGAAGCAATGTTAAAAGAATAGTAGAAGTAGAGTGAAAAAATGCAGCAAAAATTGGCAAAATAACACATTGATTACCAAACCATCAAGTGAACCATAAGTAAAAACTTACACAAGCATAATAAAGGTGAAAGAAGATCTGCTAACAAAAACAAATGAAATCAATAGGAGGCTTGCGGGGACCCTAATGAGTAACGAGCTAGCAACATTGCATGTGAACGACACACAAGACTGGCTTGAAAGTTGTTTCGATGTTACTCGCTCTGTGACAAGGGCTTCCGGGCCACGAAGAAGTACATTGGAGTGAAGATCTCTCTCCTGAAGTATTCAAGTACAAATCAGATTAATAACTGGTCCTGTGATTAAACCTAGCTTCTCATATTCCCTCGCTCGCAAATTAGTTGTAACACTTGCTTATTCATGATCAACTTGGACCACATTTTTTCCCTATGAGTGTTAGTTCTTACTGTCTTGTTAGATTAGTTTCAATGTGTATTTTTCGTAATCCAGTATATTAATGATCAAATGTGTGTTTTGGAAACCATGAAACAACAAACGTTGTAACTGAATAGGGGTGGAGGGAGTAGACTTCAGGTAAAAATGATATTTACTCACCTTCCACCCTCAACAAGTCCTTCAGCAGCTTTTTCTAGAAAAGATTGAACTCTTAAACTCCCCTTTGGCGCTAGTCCGACGAATTCTAGAGTCTTGACCTAGAAAAGGAAAGACATCACCAAAGCTAAGAATTGTAGATGACATGAGAAAGTTCAAAGAATAAGTAAATCTTAACCATGCCAATCTCTCACCAAATTTCTAGTCAAGAAACGTCCAGCAGAAGTCAGACGGAAGCTACTCAAAGAAAAGTGAGTTGTGTCCAATGGCAAGTACCAAGGCACTGGCGAGCTAACAGCGAGATCTCTTTCCCAAATTACCTTGAGACAGAGGACGGTTATCCCAAATTTATAAACATTAGTATATCCATGGAAGTCAAGCAACAACCAAAAAGATTAATACATCACAAACCAACCTCAAATCCTGCTTTCTTTAGAGCATCCAGGCATTGTCTTGTTGATCTAATGTCTGGAAGCCCATCACCGAGCTCAATTTCTGACTGAACCCATCAAAAAGCCAACAATATTAGCGATATTTTTTTTGAAACGACAATTCATGTACCACAAAATGCATACAGAATTCAGCATTAAAAACATCATCAGATATCGTAACTACTATAACAACCTTGATTTTCTGGTGGTCTTGGTTATTGGGATCAAAGGCATCCGTCATGCACCACTCATATGCAGCAAAATGTTGCCCAGGCTTTAGCACTCTGTATATTTGTTGATAGCATCCGACCTTTTCCAACAGAAACGAGAATCTTTTTAATGTTGTCAGCAAAAAAATCAACGTATAAGAAAAGCAGGAAGGCTATGTGCTACATACAGCATCTGGTGCATGGCATGTTGCCTCAATGGCATACACCGCATCGAATGAATTTTCTGGAAATGGCATTTTCATGAAATCAGCCTGCACAACCAATGATTACATTTTGCTGAAATTAAGCTACATTTGCTGAATTAGAAACCCACAGTGTGAATTCAGCCTTACTTTGACAAAGTCACATGTCTTGTCGACCCCTGCAATCCGATTCAGTTCCTGTCATGCAGTAAAAATTCAAGCTTACAAATAAGTGGACTTTTATTTTTAGACCATCAAATGATGAAAAGCTTATAGGTTGGGGGCAAAAGTTTTAGTGATGCCAAATGAAAGATTAGAAATTCAACATATTATATTCCGTGTAATAGAAACGACAAAAGAAAAGACAAGCAAAGGCAGAGTCGGATAATACCTTTCCCCTTGTAATTTGATATTCATTATTGTTCAATCCTGTCACAGATGTTGAGCTGCCAAAAAATCAACAATTCAGAGCTCAGACAAAAGTTAGTTGTCAAGAAAACCAAATGAGGAAAAGATGACAGAATTTTTAAAATGGAAACCTCAAGAATGCTAAATAGACAAAAAGAACACTAATCTGCATAACAACTTGAGCACTTGACCCTTACCTTACAAGTGTTACAGCTTACATGTCTTACAACATATATAAAAACGACAAATTTTCAAGATGGACACCTAAACAATGCTAAATAGACAAATAAAACACTAATCTGCATAACAACTTGAGCACTTCACCCTTGTCTTTTAAGTGTTTACATGTCTTAGAACATATATGAGGCCAATGAAGGTATTTGACATGTAAGCAAACAAACTAGCACTAACAACATCGAAACCTCAAACTTACTGCAGAATCCCAATCTGCATATATTAATTGGGCTTGTTGATGATACGAATATACAATGCAAAGTTGCAAACAGATAGAATCCTTAAAGAGAGAAACTAACAATTATTTGAAAGCTAAAGAACAAAAAATACATCTCGTTTAAAGCTTGTAATGTAACATGCCTAAAGCTAACCTGAATCTAGAAATTTCCCTGAGTGGACCTCCAATACCACATCCCACATCCAACACCTGAGGAATGGCCGCCAAACACCCAAATTTAGGGAATCATTGGTACTAAATCTCACAGAACTGAAATTAGTTCACCATACAACCCAAAAGAAAGGAGAAGAAAACCTTCTGCCCAGGCTTCAGCCCAAGTTGCAAAGCAAGGAAGTGTTCATGGCGTTTGATGCTCTCCCGAAGTGATTCTCCAATCCATCTGTAACCATGGATCTCATTCTTAGGAAAAGGTAAAAGCTAGAGGAACAAACTAGTCACACCATGAATAGAATGTTATATACAGAAAGGCAAACCTGTGAGCAAAATGGAAGGATTCCCCCCAGCCAAACTCATAGAAACTAGTAACCAGATCATAATACTTGTTCACCTATCATTAGGTAAAAATAAGTATAAAAATCATAATTTCATAATCAACTTCATCCTGCTTCTATAATCATCAACTAAGCTACTTTACGAGCCTCAGAAATCAGATAAAACCAGAATAACAGAAGATTACTTAACAAGCCAAAATGGAAGATATGTCACAGTTTGTTAACAAAAAAAGGCCTCATAGCCAGTCCTAGATATAATTCTTTCAGCATCCACAGACATGTGATGATAGGAAAGACAGAGCATTAACGATACAGGCAATATATATCCCCACATGATTGTACTCAAAGTTTGACATTCTCCCTCTAACTAGATGAACCACTCAGAATTTTTACCCCACAGTTAAAAAAAACGATACAGTGCTGAACTTCCTCCCAATCAGTAAGAACCTAGGGAGCAAAATAGTTCTTAAAATAACGACATATTCCTATCTGATAATAGCGCACTTACATGTTCCATTTACAACCGTGTCCAACAATCATTACCTAGAATAAGTAGTGGAAGTTGGGCAAATATAAGGAAAAGTGTAGAGCAAGATAAGCAGATGATGATACACGATCATCAAATCAGAAACTCAGAAAACAAGAAACTATATGTTTAAATTAAGTGTACATTACCATGTCAGTGTAGTTAGATTTTCTTTCTTCCTCTTCACCTCCATAGTAGACATGGTATTTCTCATACCTGGAACAACAACAATAATGCTGATTATTTGAAGTTGAAGGGACATGCATTCTAAAAACGGAAGAAGAGATCATGATGCTGCATTTCGAGTCAGGAATTCCAGTAACAGTCTAAGCAGCACATGAACCCAATTCTTTAAGTTGACATACATTTCACAATTTGACAATTGACAAATTTATGATTCTTCGTTCTATGAAAGTATTTAAGCTTTCCCACAAATAATTAAATCAGAAATTGCATATTTACGACCAAAAAACAATTGCCTGTTTTCTTTGCATGTTCAAATTCCCATCATCCAATGCAGGGTGCTTGCTACTACAAGATTATGACATAGCTCAAGTGAAACATGTTCAATGCAACTCACCCTAAACAACACAACAAAATAAGGTGAATAGTCTCAATCTATGTTACTCAGACTCGGGTACCCATGTTGAACACAAGTACATGTCCAAGTGCCCGGCTCGTCCATTTGACAAAAAAAATCCGTTTTGGCCCAATTTTCCCAAATATATACACCCATGTCCAAGTCGACACGGGTACTTGAGGTAAAATGAAGAGTCCAAGTAACATAGGTCTCAATAAAGAAAACGGAATTCAATGGTCTACACGTTCTAAATATGTAAATGGAATGATCATGTTAACAACAATTAGTCCCTTCATCTTACATAATTACCCACCTCCTAATCTATGATCCATAATCTGATGTTATTTATGACTCTAAAGTTACTATGAATCCAGCAAACATTGCATGACAAGTACAACAGACAACCTTCAAAAAAGAAATTAAAAAAAAAACACCAAAATGGTGTACTTACATAGTACAGATCTAGCACACAGCAACTCAAAATGAACAACCAATCGACAACAACAGACGACATAATGACTGATACAGTACAACATTAAAGAAATCATTCGACCATAATATTACAATTGAGATCAATCAATTCAAATAGTAAGAGTCAGAGATCAATGATAATATAAATTATATAATGAAAGTTGGGTGTTCATTAATTGAGATATTGACGTGAGTTACAAAGTAAGCAACACATAAAGTGGACCCATATACCCATTACTTATTTTGAGTTAAAAGTTTATACAATCATCTTCATATCATAAGATTCTGTTCCTATTTCAATAAAAATCACAAAAAATCAACAATGCAGATAGATTACAGTGATAGAATCTCACTTATCAACAGCAGAAAGGACATCATCTTTCTCGATCTTTCCACCAACGCCATTAGCAAGATCAAAAGCTCCAGTCTTTGACATCTTTAGCGTGAAATGAACAAATGGGTAGTCAGAAAATTGACAAAATTGAACTAAATAAGCATTATAAAATATACCCACAAAAGAAAAGTAACAATGCAGAATTATAAAGAGAGAAAAAGAGAGATTACTTTGAAGAGGATCTGAAGAACCCTAAAGATGGAGAGATGGAAGACAAAAAGCAGAGAGGTTTGAGGAGATGTTTGGAGTTGAAAAGCTGGAAAAACAGCAATTGTTGTTGTTGTTGTTGTTGTTGTTGTTGTTGTTGTATTATAGAGAGTGAGCGTGAGAGCCAGTAAGGCTGCTGTGCCAAGTCAAGTGTCAATAGTTTGTTGTTGTTCTTGTCATCGTCGAGCCAAATGACAAAAAAGGCAAAAGAAGTAGATTGAGGGGAGGATTCTTATCAATGTGTGTTTATGCATTCGAGAAATCGTGACTAATGAGTTGTTTGATAATTACGTTTTAGTTAAAGTGGCAAGGGGCAGGGTGGGCGGATGCCCCGATGCGGATTATTGTCCTCTAGTATCTTCCTCCCACTACAATTTTGGCGTCGAGTGAGGAATAATTCACTTGGTCGAAAGTATTTTTCTCGATTTCAATTAACACTAAATTCAAAGAGTCAGAGTTAGTTCATTTACTTGAACATTCTTCTCACATTTAATGGGTTTTGAAATCGATTCTCATCGTGACTTTTTATTCCTTCGCACCAAAAAACAACGTTGAGATTATTTTTCATATGGTCTTTGTAACTCACTATACACTAGATGATAAATCGACCCCACGTTCTTGGATATAAAATTGTAATCATCTTTCTCACTATGCACTAGACCTCCACTTATCCATACTCAAAATTTTATGTTTGTCCTTGTTAGCCATTACCCGTGATGGATACAAAAAATAGATTTATTTCGTCCTTCTTTGATATTATAGTAGTGAGACTAAACGTAATTGTGGGGGACTGATACGGGATGGATGGAATATCAAAGTCGATCGAATAACATGTTAAAATCCTTGAACATTGTTTATTATATATATACTACATGCTTGTTTGTGACTCTTTATACTTTTTAAATGATTAAGAGATAGTAAATCAACACTGGTAGTAATAATGGTTTTGTTATAAGTTATAACAATGCTTCTAAAAAATATCTAGATTCAAGCTTTCACCCAATCACTTCTCATCAGTGGAGTTTTGGCGACTAGCGGATTCGGAGGATTAAGCTTGTATTCCAAGGAGTGTGTTTTGTTCGAGAAAAGCTTATCTCTTTATCTATATATAAGATGTTTGAATTTTTCAAAACTCCATGGACATGCAAAAGAGAAATAATATTCCCACTCATACCAAGACATAACTTTGGATTGTAATTGTAATTGGTATCTTAATAAGTTCAATAACTTTAGTTTTCTCAATCCATAAACCATTCTTGTCTAGTAATCTCTTTTAAAAGGAATTTGAATTGGATAAGAGTCGCTTTTAAGTTTTCTTTTATTGAAATTATCTTTTCATTTATGTTTTGTTTCTTATCATACCTGGGCTTTTATCCCTTGGAAAATGATTTGATTTCTCACATGGAGTTAGTCTTACCATGAATGATATAAATTATTGTTGCTTTAGTCGTACTCATGTCTATTTTTGTAAGAGTTTTACCCCAAAAAAGACCATGTTATTTTGGTCAATACATCCAACCAACTCCAATTCTCAAACCATTAAGAACTTTCTGTATTTTTTATCGCAAGATATACTATTTTGGGATTTTCATATCAATTACGATTTTTCTCTATTTGGTAAGAAAAGAAATCCAAATGGGCTAAATTACTCTTTTAAAAGAAATATTTTTTCTCTCTCCTCCAAAGCTTAATCACATGCATGGTTTTTTTTTCCCTATCCCATAACTTTTTCACTTTTCTCAAAGTGTGTGTTGAAACCTTATGTGACAATAAAATAAGAATGTACATATATTATTTACTTTTTTCACATAGTATCGAGGAGCACCTGTCTCTAGGGTGTTCATTAGTCTAAAATTGAATCTTATTGGATGAACTGAGACTTGAATGGAACCTATAAACAAAATTAGAGACTCAATTGACTACAACTTACATTTGAGCAACCCTACTTGTGTCTCACATATGTTGTACTCTTGAGTGATTATTTAATAACCGTTGAAGTAAACGAGTTTTATTTATCGGATGTGAATTGTGCAAATTAAAGATTCCAAATTGAGGCCCTCTTTCCTTTTACTCTTTTCTATCACAAAACTCTAAAATTTTCAGTCTTAGGGCTAACTCAGTCATTTACAATGATGGTAACCTAATCATTTTTTCTCTTCTAATATTGCAAATTCATTATTTATGATAAAACTTCAGTCTATCTTTAAGGGAGAGTTTTTTTACTCATATTGGGTCCATTGTTATTTTGCGGTTGGACTAGGATTACCCCAAATTACAAGACGTCTAAAATAATTTAATTGAACTAAAACCAACTCCAAAGCTACAACAATTTTGGAGAAGTGTTATGTCTCATGGATGATCGTGTATCTATTTGTTAATTTTGACTTTAACTATAAATATGCAAATTTTTTTCTAAGCTACAGGAAAAATTTAGGAGAACCTTCTATCAAGAGTATACCCCAAACCATTTAAAAAGGAAAAACGATAAAGTGTGGGATATTCAAATACATTGAACATCTGACATTTTGTGGTAATGTGATGTCCTTTCTTAAAAAGGTAGCATGCAACTGAAAATTACTTCTCTGAAATTATGATGTACTGAAGTCGAACGGAATTAGGCAGGGGAGATGGCAAATATTATCTATATAAGTGTCTTAATTCACCAAGGAGTTTAAACGTTCTTTTTACCACAGTGATGACGACGAGATTGTTACTCCTTCCATGAGAAGATACTTTAATTACATATTTTTGGTTTGAATTAGCCCATCCGCAAATTTGAGGATTTTTCCAATGTATGTACGGATGACAATAATGCCAACAGTTGTGAGGCTTGAAGAAAGGAGCCGTCAACATCGAGCTTAATGAAATTAGGGGGCGGAGGTCTCCAACACACTTGGAATGCATTTTTTGATCTGTAACTGTAAGGGGTGGGGAGTGAAAGAATGAGTAGTATTGACGGAATTAGGCAAATTTTATTCAGATGCCGAGTATTTTGCTCTCGCAGAATTCGATTAATTTGGTATGTTTCGTTCAGGAAGATTATTGAATTTATTTCCTTCCAAAAACTCCACTATAGTAAAAAGATTTAGGCCGAGGTCTGCGTGTTGTGGTTTTTAACCAAAGTAAAAACATTGTGGAGAGGAACATTTGGGATTGTTATTTCCAAAAAATCTTTAATCATGCCATTATGCTAGAGAGTATGGGTCAGAGGGTAAGAAATAAATGAATGGTTTATGTTTCTGTCTAAGCCTGGCAGAGGGGACATTCAGAAGGAACTTGTGTTTTTATGCGTATGAGATTATCTCGTATGGGTAATTCATTATGAAGGAGTTGCCAAATAAAGAGTTTTTTTTGGGTGAGTGTATATGTTCCAAATCCATACATACAACCACTTTGGAGATTGAAATGCGGCCGTGTTATGAGCTAGCCAGGTGACAGACTTAACTATGAAGTTTCTAGGGACGTGAGGTCCCCACATGGGTTGTCTTTCTGTGGTTGTGAAGAGAGTGGAACCCCTTCTATTATAGAGCAGATGTGATGGGAAAGTATTAACAACACAAAGCTTCATATGTCATATGGGGTAACTCATTTTGAGCAAGTTGCTAAATAAAATAGCCAGTGTATTTTAAACAGTTTAAAAAGACTAATTTGAGAAAAAATCTGATCCATACCCTAATTTTCATCGAATCCCTCGCCGGATTAATTCCTGTATTCTGCGAGGTTGCTCTTCAGGTTGGGGAGTTATTAAACTTAGGTCGGAAACTAGAGAAAGAGTTATGTTTAAAGTAGTTTTTACACATTATACCTGCCCATATATCTGTGGGATGGGTAGGGGTTTTCTAAACTAATTTGGCTAGCATACCTTCATATGCTTTATTTTTCTGGAGACCTAATCCTCCTAAAAATTGGGGCTTGCTAATCTTATCGCATTGTATAAGAACCAAGAGGGATACCACTTTCATTGTTGGGACCTTTTTTTCAAAAAAAGTCGCTGTTAATAGTATCTAATTTATTTTCTATGAAACTCAACAGTTTTGCATGGTAAAGATTGGTACATCTTTTTATTTTACTTTGGATGAGTACAACACGCACTACTTTTGAAAGGAATAAAGTGATCCAAGAGTTTAGGTGTTTGTCTGTTCTAGCAATTAGGGAATTAAAGTCTACAAGAGTACTTGTATTTGAGGATAAGTGTTGCCCTAGATATCGTCCAAGCAAACGTATGGGTTGTATGTTAAAATGGTTGGCAACAAGAGATTCTATATTGGAGGGAGTTTTTTTTTCCGAGAAGTGAATGAACGGTTTATGGAAATGAATGAGATGTCACGAAGTCATAAAAGCTATTTCAGGCAGTTAACAACGTGACTTTGCAAAAGAAGTTGTCATTAGGGATTTTTTGAGTTTTCGGACACGATTTAAACCTAATTACCGATTTCCTGTCGTAAGAGGCAAAAACTAGTTGATACGAGTAGGGGTGAGTACAACCGGGTACCCGATCATATTGCTCAGAATCGGTACCGGAACCGGTTGGACCGGGTACCTAGAACTTGGAACCGGAACCGGAACCAGTTGGACCGGTTCCTTAATTTTTGGAATTGGAACCGGAACCAACCGGGACCGGTTCCTTGACCGGGTACCCAGTCCCACAAAAGTGATTGTTATTTGGTCAATTTGGCCGGTTCCAATACCGGGTACCCGCTATTCAATTGCATTCAAAAGCTATATTTTCCTTGTTTAGCTAAATATAAGCATCATACATAACATTATTTGATACTTTCATTGACAAGTTAATCTTAAAAACCTTCAAGTCTTAAGCATACGTTACATATGCATTCATAGTCAAAAAAATTCGCTCTTAGAAATGGTTGAACCGGGTACCCAGTGGGTACCGGGTATGTAATTTCACTACCCGGAATTGGACCCACTTCCAACCGGTTCCTAATATTTGATATCCAGACCCAGTCCCGACAATTTCAGTTCCAGTTCCGAAACCGCCGGTTTCAACCGGTTCTGAGTCTGGAACCGAAAACCCAACTTTTCTGCTCACCCCCTAAATATGAGGACAAGAGGTCTCCTTGTCTTAATCTTTGACTCTAAATTAATAAATTAATTTTAAGAAAAGAAGATCATATTTGTTACTCTTTTTAGGTTCATCCATAATAGCTTTCTATCTTCAAAGTTGACACCTTGACGATATCTCAGAATACCACACGCAACTTCGGAAGACCATCATTCATCCAATTGCATATACAAAGAGTGACAGAAAAGGATTGCGGACGAATAAAGCTTCGTTATTGACGAGATCGAAAATTTGGATCTTCCAAATTCATCGAAGGTTTGTTTTTAAGAGTGAATTTAAGTTTTACGATTGAAAACTAAGATCTTTCAGTTTTTATTTATTAAGAATTCAGAATTTTGTGCTTAGTTTTCTTTTAGCAATTTGTAAGCTAAAATAATTCAGATTATTGTGTTATTCTTTGATACATTAGTTATTTGAAATGTAGTCTAAATGATGTAAAAAAGATTAGATAATAATCAAACTTTACTTAACATTTGAAATTACTAAACAAATTTGTTAATTGCAAACTAGGTTTTCAATTCTGAACTGCTGAATTGGAGCAAGCTAATTGATTGTAAATGTTGGATAAACAGGCTGGTTATCTTGTTCATAAGCTTGACAAATAATTGTTCATATGGAAAACGAAAATGACGATTTCACATTTTGCCAGGTAAGTTGGAACATCAATTTTCACAAACAGAAATCTTAGTTTTTATGAAGAAGTTTGTAATTTTTGTTGATTTTTGTGTATGCAGGTTAGTGCACCAATTAATCAGGATGGTTTTGATGAGCAAACCGTGGTGCCGGGTATAAGAAACATTACTATAAGTGAGGAAACCTCAAGTAGTAATAGTGGTGAACAAATTAATCTGTGGAACAATAGAAATCCTGTTGTTTCTACCGTAGTCGAGGAAAAGGTTGGATCTTTGTCTTTCAATGTTATTAGCACATCCCCAATGCAGTCTAGTAATGCACCAAAACAAGCTGGAAATTCATTTAAGGATCCAGCAGTAGTGAAACCTGTGGCCAAGAAGCCGGTTGTTCGGGCCAAGGTTCCTTTTGAGAAGGGATATAGCCAAATGGATTGGATCAAGCTTACTCGTACGCATCCTGATCTCGCAGGTCTGTTTGTATTCTTGTCTCCGAGGTTTATGGTTTTATCAGTTCTCCAGTGAAGAATGTAGTTTTGTGTTGTTCGTTTTTATGGTTTAGGTTTGGTTTGGAGAGACAGACTACACACAAATGCCTTTTTTGATGGCCAAATGTTGAATGCTGTTTTTTGCAAGTGTAGCGCAAGATATGTATTTGTATAACAAAATTGAACAATGCTAAAAGTTCTTCTCACCAACTACTTGATACGACGGCTTAGATTCACATAACTACTGCCCCTCGGCTTAAGTTGATGCACTATGTAACTTAGGAAGGTCAAGTTTATTTGAGAGTGGCAATGTGTGATGGCGAAGGTCACCGTTATGGTATGTGAATCTCTTTAACTTCTTGTTTTTGACTGAAATATAGGATTAAAAGGTCAGTCGAACAAGAGGCTTATATCTATGAGTGAAGTAAAACAACATCAAACAGAAGGCTCCATGTGGACGGTTCTGAATGGACGTGTGTATAACATTGCTCCGTATATGAACTTTCATCCTGGAGGTACGGTCATATATTAAAAATAGTAGGCATTTATCTGTCCTGTTACTTTTCAAAGTTATGTCCTATGTGCTGAGTGCCAAGTGCCAACATTATCTTCTAGTATATATCTTCGTGTCCTTGAGTCTTGCGTTAATAAAAGTGCTCACTACTTTTGCTGTTACGAGCAGTAGTAGAAATTAACAGGGTTTATAATCAAAATTCAAAATAAACAATTTACAGTTTTTCTGTGAATGTTGGAAACGGAGTGGTATTATAGCAGGAGCAGGATGAAGGGTACCACCTGACAAAATTGGTTTGACAGTTGGTGAAGACTTGTTGTCTTTTGTTACCCACTTTTTGTCTTTGGAGTGATTCTGGTGTTAATCATATACTTCTATATGCAGATGTCTTTATTTAGTTTGGACTGCGGAGTGTTTGGAAATGTTAATGTTGGAATAAAGGAGATGACTGAGAAAAGTATGTGTGAAAGAGCTGTAAAAAATGCTGCTGCTATGAAGATAACGAAGTCGAACCAGTATTATGTTTTGGGCCTGACGTCTCAACTTCTAGGTGTAGTAGGCTATCCAAAAATAATTGCCTTTTTGTCTAGGTGCAACTATTTAGGGGGGAGTATAAGGTGGGTATTTGAAGGACATTGTAGTGAGGAAAGACAAGTAGATATGATTGATGATAATGTGTATTTTTTTGTTGAGAAGAAGGAAAAGGTAAAATGTGATGGGAGTAGTTGGCAACTATATACTATTATAGATGTGACGTGGTCCCAATCTGAATAGGAATACGGTTAAAGTATATTGAGACTTCTTAAAATGACAGAATTATTAAGAGACAGAGAGAGTAACTCCAATGTGAAAAGTTTTAATGATAAATTGTTACAATGAGTTTATATGTAAACTCATAACAAGTTCATCAAAGTAAACACTCTGGATAAAAGAGTTCTTGAACTAGGATGATAGCCACAATCTGCGCATTACATTCCACCCAATCTCACCACTTAAAGGCTTATAGCCATCAGTCCTTCAGCCACCTGATAAGGAGCTGCAATGAGTTGCCTGGTGGTTCTGATTAATATATGTTGGTCTACTGGCTAAGACTTTGAATGGCCCATCAGAACAGTGGGTACACATCTTATGCGGGCATCTCTGCCTTGTTGAAGAACTCTCTGGAACCTATAGGCAGATCAAGGGCTATCATTTTACATCCTGGCACGACACGTTGCCTGTCAAGGTCTCGTGTATCAAGTTGTAACTGAAAAAATTAGTTGACGGAAAGGAGACAACGAGCCTGCTTTCTAGTAGATAGAAAGAGACTCGTTCTGCTATATGCTTCATTGGATACCGCTTCTGACCCATCATAAGGCTTAGATTAATCCATAATCAGGTAGCTAATTTGTGCCGAAGTCAGTTGACTGCCTCTAGATATAAGGCTCAGAACATATATGTCTGAATTGTATAACATTGTGGGCCATGGTCTGTCGCTTTTCCCTACTCCCTCCCTCTGATCTTGTTCTTTTGTAGTTTAGCGATTGATGAAGCTTGTAGAATTCTCCCTGCCTCCATCAAACGGAGGAAAGATCTTATCAAGTAAATGCTTCACCGACCCAAAAAGAGGGAAGGTCCCCATGTTATGGCATGTCATCAACCCATTTGGCCACAAGATCATAACTGAAATCTATCTCTGTGTAATAATATTTGCAGATGTCAATAAGGCTTATGTTCTAGCTCTAGATATCAAGGTCAAACATTCTCTTTGAAGTGTCACTGAAGTTTTTAGTCACCCATAGACTGTAATTAACTGATTTATATGGCCATGGGCAAACATTCTCTTTGAAGTATCACCGAACTACCGAAGTATCTAATCACTCGTAGACTATTATTATCTTAATTACCTTGTTGTCTCCTAAAATACTTAATTGTATTATTCGCACTGGTCATTACTCATTTCTCACTTCCGGTGATGGTGGTCTTATTCAGGTGTTGATATGCTAATGAAAGCTGTCGGTAAAGACTGCACATCGTTATTCAGTATCCTTTTGACTTTTCATTCTGAAATTTCCTTATCAAAGTGGTTTTTAAGAAAAAATATCTAATTTTTTGTGAATTTTTTATGCCTCACCTTGGAAACTGGTTGTAATAAAGATGCATTTACCAAAGGCGTTTCAAACAAGTATAAAACTACAAATACTCTTTACCTATATTGAGCTACAAAGCAATATGATCTTCTAGTCAGGAAAAGGGGCAAAAGCAAGAAAATACTGCTTTGGTTAGGAAAAGGGATCTCTTGTTCTGCTGGTATAGGTTTTTGCTGTGGTGTCTGTTGGTGGCGACCAATAGATGAACAATTAGTCCAAGATCTGTAGTAATGTGCTTATGTTGCCTAGGTTTTGTTCCATTGATAGTTGTAAAACATGTTACAAGTGCTACTAAATGGTGCTTTAAAATTTTGTTCGATTGAGGCTTCATTGTAGCCTTTGACCCTTCTTCAGATAAATACCATTCCTGGGTCAATGCAGATTTCTTACTCGACAAGTGTTTAGTGGGTATTTTAGATGTAAACAGCGGAGGGAAGTAATATTGTGGTTCAGAGACAAGCAACGCCAATGATTTGAACGAGGTATATCACCACTTAAGTTAATTGCGTGCGTCTCCATGATACATGAGCTGAAAATGCGTGGTCTATATAGTACATTGAACCCCATGTCATTGCAACTGAAGACGAGCCTGGATGTTGTATACCTCACAATAATGTAGTACATTGAATATTATATGCACATGTAATGCTTCAACAGTAGAATAAATTCTTAAAAAATCTTAATTTGTGTTTGATTATAGTTTTCCTTCATGTTGGCTTGTGAGATATATTGTTTTCGGATGACTGCTACTGGTGGATAGGCAATGTGTGTAACAGTAGCCGGTAGCTGCAGCCTGTAGGTATGTCATCAAGGAAAAAATCTCTGATACTTTAGTTGGGAGACTGAGAGACTATTATGGAGTACGTGGTTCTGTGATATATATGAACCAGATCATCTAGAATCAGGCTCAGTAGGTATATGCTGTAGATCTTAGAAGCAATTTTTCTGCCTAGCTTATGGACTTATTCGGCAAAGCACATGATCATCTTGCATTGCACTTCACAGCATTCATGAATCAGGATAGGTTGTGCACACAAAGATAATACTTCCCAGCTCCTCCATTGTAGGAGAGAGATGAAGTAGATGCTCAAGTGATGAGGACAGAGAAAGAAACTACATGCCATTCTGGTATGTAGTAAATAGTTTCAGACATCCAAAATAAAAAGTGTTGTAACAAAATACGAGTATATTATTGTCTTTGCTGCTACAGACTCATGTTATGCTCACTGCGTATTGGCAGATGCACAGCAGTAACAGTTGTCTAGTAGGTACACTATGTCTTGCCCAAATCACAGTCTGCAATGCACCAAAATTCTTGCCTAGTACTAGAACAAATCCATTACATAAGGCATAGTTTTTAACTACTTCAGACTTTATAAGTTATGCAAACTTCGTAGAAGTGGAAATCATAATATACCATGATCTAATAAGTTTAGAAAACCCTGACTTCGTCAAGAATTGGGCCACAAAGTATTCCGAACCCATCAGCTTTGCTATGATAATAGGAGCTGTAGAAAGTAAGCCTAGTCCTATCAGAAACGGCTTTGAATTTCATACTAACTGTTTTGAACTTTCCTAGCCCCTGGGACAAGAAGGGTGCTTTTAGGGTATCCTTCCCTGCAAATGCTTCCACCAACATAGATCCTTTGCACCCATTCTTAGCATCTCCGATTGTAAAGGTGAGATTGTACATCTTGTTGGGAACGGTACGGATAACCTGGGCAATGGCACTTTCCCTCCCTGCTACGAGCTCAATGGCTGAACGGCCAAACGGGACATTGAAGTGCCTTTTGTCAATGTACTTGACGGCCTTGAGAGATTCGATAATCCATCCAGGAAGCGGGGAATTTATGTCTTCTTGTTTGGGAGGGAGGAGGATACCATTGGATGTATTGAGCATCCTGTAGGGGCCCTCCTCGAAACCACCATTTCTTACCAGGTTTCCTGTAAGGACATCACCAAGAGAAGGTACTGTATGAGGATGGAATCTTAAAATTTGAGGACTTGTAAAAATCTGATTTATTGAAAGAGACTAGAGAGTAGTCAAATTTGCTACAGGTAAACAAAGAGTAGGATTTAGGAAACTTCAAATTTAGTATCTTTACCTTTTGTAGGGTAAACAGGCAAAAGCTCCTTGAGAGCAACAGCATCAATTAGAGGACCACAGGCAGGATCCTCTTGCACCCCAGGATTATGGAAAGTGATCTTGGCAACCTTAGAAGTGGCCTTAAATCCAAAAGCATGTGTATCACCTCCATCAGTACTGTAAAGTGTTTGAATGTGCAAGTCACCCTGAAATGGAGGTACACTGACTCTTAAGACCTCATCTTGAGCACAAGTCCTTGATGCCCCGAAAGTTAGTGCATAGAATGACCCTGGTTTCACATGCACCGACTGCGAGATTGATGCCTCATTCCCGAGGCGCACAGCGTGTACTCCATGGGCGACAGCAAAGTACATTCCTCCTGGCTGTGGCCCACCATGGATGTACTCAACAAGTCCGCTAATTTCCCATTCGGGTAAGGAGTTTTTGCCTATGATTTTGGTGTTCTTCAGTTGCTTTGGTGGTTCTTCAAAGTTTCCATTTGGAAGCAGTCCTGAAGACAAAGAAATGGGACATAGTGTTTAGATGTATTTCTATGAAACAAACCAGCCAAATTCCCTCTCAAACACCAAAAAAAAATGCCTTGTAGCTCAAATCAATAAGCTTTAGGGCTCAAATTTTGCTCAATTCTAGATCAAGTTCATAATAAACTAATATAAATATACAGCATAATATGACATTCTGATACTGAACATAATGACAGTAACTTAAGCTTAGGGCTGTCAAGTTCCTGATGAACAATTTTTGTTAACAGTACGGACCTTAGATGATGGTGATGCTTGCATTTTACATGTATAACATCTGTGTTTGAATATACAAAATCTATAACTTAGTATACATGGTGATGCTTTCGTTTTCATGTATATCATTTGTGTTCGAATACACAGTTTATAATTCAGTACACAACATTCTTTAGTTCTGTTTAGTGTTCACAACGGTTCTGAACTGGGAATAGCTTAAGGCTTTGCATCCTTCCAGCATAGAGTATGGGGGGAAATTTAAGGTCTGGTAGTATCTTGACATAAATCCACGAATATACAGGTCCAGTATATGTAAAATTTGTTCTCTCTTTAGTTTGTTAAATGCAATAAATTTCTTTCATTTTTCTTATATTCCATTTCCTCTAAATTTTTGTTGTCCTAATCTTTTTTTGGCATAGAGCGCGACAAAGTAAAGTAACGTAGACGTGATTTTTGATGCCATAACTATGAGTATGAGACTTATTAATCAACTATACTAGTTGGCATCTAGGTCTTTCCCTTAAATCTTAAATAGGAGTAAAATGCAAAAAAAATGCACTCTATTTTTCTTTGTTTACCATCTTTCCAGAAATGTACTAGTGTGCTACAGTAGTCAAATCTGTATTATCTCTTAAGTTTGTATAGTAAAATGGATAACACATGAGTAACAACAAAAAATAGAAACTCAAAATATCCAAGATTAAATTAAAAAAAGGACATTTTATAAGGAAGGTCCACCTAAAGATCTCATTTTGCTGAGCTATAATATACTCATTTACATATGCTAATCTTATCCAAAAAAAAATTTGCTCAATTTCTCCGAAAACTTCGGAGAAGTGCAGATAAATTCAGGTGAAAAGAACATAGCATTAAATAGATATAGATAGGTATGTACAAATAAAATGAGTAAGATGTAAGCATTTTTACCTCCCCTGTGTATGTGACTATGAGAAGCTCCTAAAGCAGAGCAAATTGTTAGTAGCAAAGCTAGAGAGAGGCAGAGTGAGATGGGTAGTGCCATGTTTGGTTGTGAGGAAAGTAAAGTTAGAATGAGATTGAGAGCATTGAGAAAGAAGGGTTCATTTTTATAATGGTGAGTCAGTCAGTCACAGTAACAGAGGAAAGGATATTGGGGTGTGGGAAGAATACAATTGATGAATTTGTCTGGTTGTCGGTTTAATTTCAAATCCACTTCTTTCTCCTTAATTTATGGTGATTTCTGGCTTTTATGACCATATTGGCTACTGCTATCAAATGTGAAAAGGTTGAAACTCACATCTATGGTTTGGGATTTTTAAGATCAAGGATTATAATGTGATGATTAAGTGAGGCAAAGTAATCTTAACAGAGTTAAAACTACTAGATATAAAGCGTTTTAAATTTGCTTTTAATTGCTCTCCTTTTGGACGGAATTAATGAAAGTTTATGTCAGCTGTGTTAGCTACTTTTACAGTTTTAATAAAAATAACTTTTATTCAATTCAGTCCAAAAGAAACTAAGTCTTTATTTCTATTTCAACTTAACTTTATATCTCCCGCAACAAGTCTCATGATCATATTTTGTGCTTTATTGAAATAAACAATGTGTATAGTCGTCATTTTGGGTACGGAATCATTGTTGCAATATTCGATTTGACACTCTTGTTTTATTTAATATATTTAAGTTGTTATAGTTTATTCGCAACATAAGTTTTCACTTTAAACGTATCTTAAATATAGCCTGAATTGTGTTAATATATATAGACTCATAATCATGAGAATTATGTGGAGGAGAAGTGATAAATATGCATCCAATTCACGATCAAATCGAAGCTATGGTCCTGAAAAAATGAGGTGTTAATTTAAGTTTAAGTTTCAGGTTTAGACTTATACAAATTAGAGATAGCTTAGTGATAAATATGCATCCAATTCTTTTGGTAATATTGATGAATAAAATTATAGCATAACTATTGATCTAGACAACTTCACGATCAAACCGAAGTGTTTGGTAATTAATTTTAGCGGGTGTTTGGCAATCGGCTGGTGGCTTTTTGTTGTGGCTGGATTGACAGGCTTTTTTAGTGGCTTGTTAGACGGACTGTGTAATTATTGGCTGTATATAAAAGTGTTTGGTAAAAACGGCTGTTAGTGTTAGCTGTTAAGTACAAAATTAAAGCAAAAGCTGGTAAAAGCAGCTTTTGACTTAAAAGCCGGCTTTTCAACTACTCCAAAAACCGTTTACCAAACACTTTTTTGGCTATTTGACCAGATATAAAAGCCATAAGCCAATGAAAAAGTCACCCAAAAGCCATTTACCAAACACCCCATAGTCTTAGAGTCAAAATTTTGTATGATCACTTGCTAGTAGAACTTAGAAGCACATGCACACGCAGATGAGTATGATATACGCATATAGCATTAAGCACAAGCAGAAGCACGAATAAGAGTGTAAACGAGCCGAGCTGAGCTCGAGCTAGACCAAGCTCGGCTCGGCTCGAACTCACTTTGATCGAGCTCGACGAGCTTGCCTACATGAGGCTCGAGCTCGGCTCTTTTCCAAATGTTCGAGCTCAAGCTCGGCTCGGGCTCGGCTCGTTTTTTTTTTACCCGTCTAATGGTTACGACTCTTCCTTACATAAAGTAAAATATGCTAAATTTCACCATACACAAATTTAATGCAATCAAGGTCTTTCATAAGATAACAAGTTAATGCAATAGACTAGTTAAGGTTCAAAATATAGGAATAACAAAATAGTCCACTAAATAAATCCAAAACGAGCCCGAGCCGAGCTTTGCTGGGCTCGAGCTCGAATGACTAAAGTATAGCTCGGGCTCGGCTCGGCTCGAGCTCGAAGTTGACCGAGCTCGAGCCGAGCTTTGACCGATCCGAGTTCGAGGGCTCTATGAGCCGGCTCGGCTCAGTTACACCCCTAAGCACGAAGCTATGGATAATATCTCAAATTGTGTTTGTAAGTGCCGTGATTGGCTCTTTAGCAAGTGGCAAAAGTCCAAACAAACAGGTTAATTTTTACCAATATCTATTTAATCTAATCAACTGCGTGCTTTATTTGTCCTTTAGTTTTCCTCCTAACATGGGTTTTAACACTATTCTACACTATGTGTATGTCACATCCACAAACGTTGGTTTTAAGTTAAATCTGGATTCATGTGAGCATTACTGCGAAGACGTATCTTTGTTCTGAATTATGCGAGTGAGACGTAGGCTACTGTCAGAGTTAGTTATGTGTGCTTAGCTAATTAGCTACGTGCCTTTAGTTCTTCATCTTGTAGCGGATCCTATGCTCTTGCCTCTTGTTCTCCTCCTTTATTTTCAGTTGAGTTATTGTCCCTTTAGTTCAGCTCAGCTTGCTATAATATTTGTTCTCTCATATACTTTCTCCGTTTTTTTTTAGTGCAACATAGAGAAAATCACACATAGCAAGGAGTTAGAAAGAGAAAGTAGGGGACCACATGTTTAAGGGAAGTAATTAAAAGTTAATGAAGGCAAGTGGAGGGGACCACTTTTGGTTTGCTGTTTTACAGGAAAGAGAAAAAGGTGGGAAAGTTAGATTTTCCCACACTTTCCAAAAGTACTTCCCAAAATTCAAATTTGGTGTCAAAAGTTTACAGAAAGAGGTCCCAACAATAACTGAGGCACCAACTATAAATACCAACACAACATTCATTAAATACAGAGGTCCCATAGGTAGAAAAACCAACTACAAACTGATTTTCAGAAATTACACTTCACACACAGCACTGCCATGGAAATAACAGAAGAAGAACTTCTTCATATTGAAGAATGTGAGGCTGAAAGAGATGAAGAAGAACAGCTTGAGGAGCTTCTTTTTTTGGAGGAGCAGATGAACTTGGTTGAAGATGATGATCTTGAGGTTGCTGAGGTATGGTTTTTTTCAGAAGATGAAGCTGAGAATGAAAATGAAAATGGATTAGAATACTTAAACACTTTACATGACAGCTCAAATAAGAGACCAAATTTACCAAATAATAAGAGAAGACAATTAATTTTAGAGCTTTTTTTATGTGCTACTTCTGATTTGAATTTACCAAGAGGAATTGTCACCACAACAGCAACTAGATATGGTGTTAGTAGGTGGTATGTTAACAGATTATGGAGAGAGGCTAAGAAACAGAGGATTAATGGTGAAGAAGTTAATGTTGCTAGTAAGAAACATAAATGTGGAAGGAAACCACTAATAACAGATGAAGAAGTTTTAAAAGAGGTCCCACTTAAGCAGAGAACAACCGTTAGGTCATTTGCACATGCGTTAAATGTAAGTCCTTCAACAGTGTTTAGGCTCATAAAGAGGGGAATATTGAGATCACACACAAACTCAATTAAACCAAAACTTAGAGAAGCACAAGCATGACAGTCTTGAATGGATCTTAAAATGGATTGTGCCAAGAAATGTAGCTTCTAACCCCAAATTTGACATGTTACAAAATGTGGTTCACATTGATGAGAAGTGGTTTTTTATGAGCAAAGTCACTCTGAGATTTTACCTTTTATCTGAAGAACAAGACCCATATAGGGCATGCCAATCCAAAAACTTCATCACAAAGGTAATGTTTTTGGCAGCCATAGCTAGGGCTCAATTTCAGTTAAATGGGGACATTAAATAGGATGGGAAAATAGACATTTTCCCATTTACAGAGGAAGTTCAAGCACAAAGAGGCAGCATAAATAGGCCAAGGGGAATAATTGAAACAAAAGTCAAACAAAACATTACCAAAGAAACCATCAGGCAATGATAATTGATCAACTATTGCCAAAGATTAGAGAGAAATGGCCTACAGATGGTTGCAAAACAATATGGATTCAACAAGACAATGCCAGACCACATATTCACCCAAATGACCCTGCATTTCTAGAGGCTGCTAACAAGGATGACTTTCAAATGCATTTAATTCAACAACCAGCACAATCACCAGATCTAAATGTGCTAGATCTTGGATTTTTTGCAGCAATTAAAAGCATTCAACACAAGACATTTCCAAACACAGTTCAGAAACTAATACAAAGTGTGAATGATGCTTATGCTTGCTATGATCCTAGAACTATAAATCACACTTGGTTACAGTTGATGTATGGAATGGTTGAGATTTTGAAGGTGAAAGGGGGGGACAATTACAAAGCACCTCACAAGGGAAAAAAACAGCTTGAAAGGTTGGGTCAACTACCAACTTATGTTGAGGTACCACATGATTTGGTGGTTGACACAATCAAGCACCTAAATGAGAATATCATATTTCAAGCTACTACTAATGGCAATCAACATAGGGAAGAAGGGAGTCAAAGCCAGCAAATGCTTTGAAGGTTTTAGAGAAAAAGGTGAAGTATGCATTTCATTTTGGGTTGAAAACTTTTTGTAAAGAAACATATAGTATGACTAATTACATGAAAGTTTTTGTATAGTATCAGAAAGTTGAAGGGGGTGAATATTTTGTAAAGAATGACAAAGTTAAGATGAAACGAAACCTTTTGTAATGCAACCAAGTGTAGTAGACAGTTAAATGAGTTTAGTTTGTATGACATTATTAAGTTAAAGTCAGTATAGAACATGCTCATCATTTGGTTTCTATGCAAACACATTAAAAGGGACATCTTTTCTTTAAAAACATTACAAAGAATAGTGGCTAAGATGCTCTCAGGATGTCCCCAATCACTAACATGCACAGAGTGGCTCAATGCAGCTAACATGCTTAAATACAGCTTGGTTGTGATTTGAAACTGGTGGCTTAAGTTAAATGGGTGTATGTGCATCTCATAACATAAACTCATAGGGACCTCATTCATCATTGAGGCCCATGTTCATTAACTGAAACATAGCCTCTCATGTTTATTTAAAATCTAAATCACATGTTGGATGCACACCCAATTAAACAAATGCCTCATCAATTTCAGACACACACACACTAGCCATACATAAACATGAAAATACAGAGCTAATATGCAATAATGTACTTAACAATATCATCATTGAGCAACCACTAGTCAGTCCTCTCATTTTTTAAAGAAAAATATCATCATTGAATGGAGTTTGCCCTGTACTTGCATCCGGAAGTATACGAATGTGATTTGGCATCACATTAGTATTCATCCGGATGTAAATACAGGGCAAACAAGACTCAATTGTATAGCCAAACATTCACTGAGGACTGACATGGACATAGGCTATACAAAGGCACAAAATAACCAGCAACTGAGAAAGGATACCAGGCACAATATAACATGAACCAGCACTAATAAACCAGCACAAACCAGATAACATAAACCAGCACAACTAAACCAGCACAAACACCAACCATGTAACATTAACCAGCAATATCCAGCAGTAAGAAAGAGAGGAGTATGATACTTAGCTTAGACATAAACAGATTTCCCAAATCAACCACCAACAAGCAGCAGAAACAGAGATCCAATGTTTGTACTCATGCTCCAATAAGCCCAATGAACATGAAAAATCATTTCATACTGTTAGAAAGACTCAACAGAAAATGAGGATATATACATAGACAAATACAGAGAGGCAATGAGAATATGACAGGATTAAAATGAATATGATTTACATAGTCAAGTACAAAGACAAAGTTAAATGAAGTTAAATGTGATTAGTTATGCAGATTATTACCAAAACTCATGTGAAACAAATAAATTAATTAGGCTGTTTGTTATCAATATTCAAATTAATATGGTTCGTAAAAATCAACATGATTAACTTAATGAAGTACATACACAAAAGTAGATAGGAAAAGTGAGGCAGATTATTATCAATATGCAGGGAAAATTCAAAAGAGATCTTTTCATAACAGAGAACAAACTTAACCAAAAATCGAGCATTATTTAGATGAGTATACATCACAAAGTACAAACATCAATAAAAAATGAGCATTATTTAGATATCAGAATACATAACAGAGTATAAACATGACCAAAAACATAAGAGCAACTGCATAAAAAAAACTGAATTCTTTTTTTTTAACTTGTTACAAATCACAAAATGAGGATTAAAACAAGAATATTAGTTACCTTCACAAAGAGAAGCAACTGGTGGCTCTGATTTTTTTGAGAGAGGAGGGGACTTAACATAAGAAGAACCAGAATCATCAGCGTGAAATCAAGTTTTTTCATGCAAGAATTTTTCTTTTCTTTTCTTTTCTCAACAGCAACAGAAACCGGTCTGAATTTAGAGGTGGCAGTATCTCTTGTGAAGAAAGGAACACCTTCTGAATCACTTGTAAAATTAGAGCCATTGTTGTATCTGTCAACTTTCCTCAAAAGCCAAGAGACATCACTATCTTCATTATCAGGATCTAAGATGTAATCAGCAACCATTTTGTTTGGTGTGTCAAAATCCGACATTTTCAAACAACAAAGAGGCCCCTCAACAACACTTGTTGTTATAATTCGAAAAGAAAGAGAAACAGCGGAGAAAAAACAGATCTAGGGTTTTAACAAAATAAAACGCCTTCGTAAAAGTAAGACACCCACAGATCTAGGGTTTTTCTTCACAAAAACCATAGTTATGTGACATTAATGGAGTTTAAAAACTAGGGTTGCAAATAAACCAAACCAAAAAAACCAAAAGAGACCCCCAAAAAACGAAAACCGCAAATATGAAATGAAATTAGGGTTTTGATTCAAACAAAACTCAAACAAAAAAAACTTACAATCAGCAAATGAGTATAGAACTTCAATATAGAAGATGAAGAAACGCGAAATGTAGGGATTTTTTATGAGTAAATCGTCAAACGCCAAATGAGAGAGAGAGAAATTTGAGTGAAATTTCTAGATAAATTGAAAGACAGAGACAGAGAGAGGGAGAGAGAGAGAGAGAGTAGATCTGAGAAGTGAGCAAGAAACGGCGGTGGTAGAATTTTAGGGTTTGAGAGAAAGAGATGAACAATCTAGAGAGTGGAAGAACAGGAAGATGAAGAGTGATGAAATGAGTGAGTGAGAGGGGGTAAAATTGGAGGGAGTTGTTAGGATGATATACTGATGTTAAGTAGGTGTGGGGGGTAATTATTATAGAGTTGATGCAGTACAATATTACTTGATGCAGTACAATATAGAGTTTTAGAAATATTATTTGACTTGTTTATTTTATTGTGAGTAGTTAGTTGGTGGTATTATTTAAGTCCATAAAATACAATGTGAGACAAATGTGGGTCATTGGTGTATTGCAGAAGTAAAATAAAAAGCTAAAGAGAGAGAACGTAATAGGACAAATATGGACCCATCCTATAATAATATATATATATATATATTTTTAGCGTATGACCATGCTATTTTTAGCAGTGTATCAAGTAAAGAGAATTGTATCAAGTAATATGAGACGGAGGGAATACTAGCTTTAAGTGCACGAAATGCTTGTAAAAGCATATAAAATTTGATAATGACAGAATAATAGGAGTTATTTTGTATTTTATTCAAACCAAAGTTATGAAGAGGGAGTTATGCCATTTAATTAGGAATTAAAATAAAATGTTGATTTTGGATGTCCCCTTCCTCTCCCTTTATAGAATAGCTAGTTTAGTTTTGCACAATACTTTACGCTCACATTCCACTATTTATCTCATTTCAGTTCAGTTTACTTTTAGTTATCGTGAAATTTTTAATTAAGTTTACTGTGATTGAGTTCAATTGTCTTTAGCCGAATAAAACAGGCCCTAAATGCCCGTTCTTATCAACTTATTTTTGGTTCTTATCAGGAAAAATAAGTTCAGATATAAAGGGGTGAAATCACCCGTTGACTTTGATCAAATGTGAGTTTATGCCCTCAACTTATATTGGTGGTATTTAACCTTACAACTTTGCCAAAAGGTGAACATAAATCCTTAAATTAAAAAAATACCAATAAAAGATAACTTGACAACTTTTAGTTTAAGGGCTAGTTCTCTTTGGCATAAATGAGTTTAGCTGAACTGAACTGATTTGAATTGAACATAACTGAACTGAAAAAAATAGTGAAATGTGAGAGTAAAAGCATTGTTAAGAGCAAAAATTACCTGAAAAATAAGTTGGGAAAAAACATGCATTAAAAAGGTTATGAACTTAGCTGAACTTTTATTAAAAGACGGAGAAAATAATAACTTATTTGAACTTATCTCTTCAGAAAAATTATTGCACCTTTTTTTTCTTCTTCTCATAATAGGTCAAAATAATTTGAATGGGACACTACTTTAGCATGGATATTCTCGCTTCTCATTTTTGCACTATGAATACCCTCTCATATCGCACATGCATGTTGTATTGTAATTTGAAGTGTAGAATTAATTTCCCCATGATATCCTCTACAAGTCTACATATGAATATACGGGTTGTGATTTACTTCCTCTATTTTTAATAAAAAAAATTTTACAAATATTGGTAGGCTTGTATAGTACTCCCTCCGTTCCCTATTGTTGTTCACACTTTGACGTTGCACGTTTGCCAAAGTACTTCTTTGACCATCATTATATTCAATTGTATATCAATAAAAATTATAACGATTGAATAATAATATCACATTCATTGAGACGAATCAAACAAGACCCCACATGACTATATTTGTTCTTATATATATTGAAAAAAATAGAAGATTCCCTCTAATTGTGAATAGTACCAAGATTCCAAATGTGAACAACAAATGGGAACGGAGGGAGTAATACATACTTTAAAGGTTGTTAAAAAGACGGTCCAACTTAATTTTAAATTCAAACTAACTTAAGTTTATTATTTATTAAAAGAAATCCACCACTTTATTTAAAAAAGTGTTTTATTCTTTTTTCTATTGGACTTGGATTGTTGCCTAATTTTAACTCTACATACTTATGCAGTTATGCCAAGGCTTCATCCTCAATTCTTTGAACCATTTGATAATTAATCGTCTTCAAGAAACATTTCTATTATTATATGTTTGATTGTTTGGAAAAATAGTTTATATGTGATCCGAAATGATTTTTTTTCCTTATATACTACTGGAGTTTGCGGTTCAAATCGGTGAGTTTTGACTGTAAATATTAAAATAGTTAAAAAACATAGGAAAAGAAGGCATATGTGTATTATGTTACTCCTCTCGTTATTTTAACTTTTTTATCATAAATAAATTAAATGTTAATCCGATAAATGATTTAGTTAAAGGTTAAAATTGGTTACGTCTTTTTTTCAAGAATCACACAAGATTCAAAGATTTAATATATATATATATAAACAAACATGTGATAAAAAAACTCAAAGTATATACGAAGTATATAAAACTATTATTTTTTGTCAATAAGGATGAGATTAAGACACTTTTTCTTTTTTCTTTTGTTATTTTTTTATAGAGAAAGTATTGGGTCAGACGCATCTGACCATAACATTTGGTTGGACGACTTTCAGTTGGTTTCAATTTTTTTCAGTTGGTTTCAATTTTTGTTCAGTTGGTGTCAATTTTTTTCCTAGGTGGTTGGTGTGGTTAGTGTGGTTGCCGACGGTGGGCAGGTGGTTGATGTGGTGTGGGTGGTGAAGATGGTAATGGCCCATTAATCACCCTTTCTCTGTCTTCCTTTCCACTTTACCCAAATTAAATCACAATTACCAATTTTTTCCTAGGTGTCCGTGTCCAAGCAATTTGTTGAATAATTTCATTACGTAAGAAGTAAAAGAATAAAATAAGAGTTGAGGAGAAAGGTTGGCAACGATGGTCCAATGGCTCCCTCCAATGCTACATAATACGATAACCCCATCTCAGCACAAAACTTTGTTGACCTAATCGGTAAATTACCCACTGTTAATACAAAAATAAAATATATTCGTTGTTGCTGAGTTGGACTTTTCTTTTTATTAATATTTATTAGCAGTGGATATTTTATCCAATGTGTAAATGTAGCAATGTCTCTATCTTAGCTAGTTAGTTTTTTTTTAAAAAGGAAAAATTGCCTAGAATAATGCAACCTTTTGGCGATTCACAAATAATAATGCAACCTAAAGATTATTTTGGATTAATGCAACCTTTATACCCCATTTATTTTAAATAGGACAAATTACCGGTTAACTGAACAATTGGTAATATTTAATAAAAACTTTAAATTTTAATTAATATATTAACAAAAACTAAAAAAATAAAAAATAAAATCCCATCACCCCCCTGCTGCTCCAGCTTCAGCCCCTACCCCCGCTATCAGCCCCAACCCCCACCCCTGCTTCTCTCATGCCCAACCCCCACCCCTACTGCTCTCAGCCCCCCCCGCTATCAGCCCCAACCCCCACCCCTGCTTCTCTCATGCCCAACCCCCACCCCTGCTTCTCTCATGCCCAACCCCCACCCCTACTACTCTCAGCCCCATCCCCACCCCCGCTGCTATCAGCCCAACCCCCACCCCCGCGCTGGCCACCGGAGGCGGAGCCACCCCCTCCCTTCTTCCTTCTCTTCTCGTTACTCCTCTGTTTTCCCTCTCCCCCTTATTTCGCTGCTGCTGCACCGCGGCTGCCACCACAGCCACCGTGGCTTCGTAGCCTCTTCTCGCTACTCCTCTCTTTCCTTTTCACGAACCACCGCAAACCCACTCTATTCTCTTCCTTTTCATTCGCGGCTCCGCTGTCTCTCTTGTCGTCGTCGGCGTCTCGGTGGGGTGGCTCGGCGGCGGCGACGTGTGGATGGATTCGTGCGTGGACAGAGGCGTATAGGTGTGTGATTTGGAGGTGTTTGTTGTCGTCGACGGCGTTTGGGTGGGGTGCTCGTGGGCGGCGGCGTTCTAGGTGGTGTCGTGGCGGGGGGAGGGAAGATGGGTGGGGTGGCTCCGGTGGTATCGTGAAGAGAGAGGGTTTTTTTTTTTTATTATTCTTTTTGTTTTTAATTTTTTTAAAAATTATTTATGATAACCAATAGGTGAATGACACATGTCTCATTTAACTTCTTTTTCAGGTTAAATCCGGTTTTATCCCATTTAAAATAAATGGGGTATAAAGGTTGTATTATTCTAGAATAATCTTGACATTGCATTATTATTTGCGAATAGTCAAAAGGTTGCATTATTGTAGGCAATTTTTCCTAAAGAAAAAACTCCAAAAGCAAGCCCATAACTCCTGAATTTTTTTTGGTACTCCCCGGAGCACAGTGCTCCGTGCATCGGGGTTAGGGGAAAACAGCCGGCGAGAACGTAGTTAGGGCAAAACGGCCGGCAAAATTAACAAAAAATAAAGGGGCTGTTAGGGCAAATGAAAGCGGCGGCCAAGGTCTTCATCCGTCGAGCCACGTTCATCGGAAACCATCTTCACCGTCGAGCAAACTTCAATGACGTTGCTCTTCTCTCTCTCCTTTTTCTGACCAGATGTTCTTCGAATTGTTGGATGATGTTCTGATAGATTTGATTTTGATGCTTTTCAAGGTCATTCATTTTTGTTCTTTATATTTTAAGAAAATGTTCTTATTGAATTGACAGTTCTTAATTTTTTTTGGAAGAAAATGATTTTTGAGATTTGTAATTTGTTCTTTGTAAAAATGTATTTTGGCTGTTTGAAATTATGTATTTTGTTCTTTTTGTTTTAAGTAAGTGTTCTTTGAAATTTTGTATTTTTTTTTAAAAATGTATGTTGTTTTTTTGAAATTTTGTATTTTCTTTTAAAAAATGTATGTTTTTTTTTGAAATTTTGTATTTTGTTCTTTCTGTTTCATGTAAATGTTCTTTTGATGTTATGTTCTCCCAGTGTTCATTATATGTTCTTTCTGACGACCTTTTAATGTTACGTTCTCCAAGTGTTCATTATATGTTCTTACTGCGGACTTATTTTAAAATCTGGGAACACCGTGCTCCGTTCTCCTAGGAGCACCAAAAACAGACTACATAACTCCATTGCGATTGAGAAACCATGATAAAAACTAAACTAAAACGACACATTTCATTCCTCATTTCAACAAAAACGAAACACCCCAGTGACCCCATCACATTATCTTCCTCCTTTTAAACATTTAAGACAACACAGATATGATAAAGATAAAAGAGAGAGCGTGACTGCGTAACCTAGTGTCAGGTGAATTCAAACAAACCTTCCAAAAACAAAAAATCCCGCTCAAAAATTCAAATTTCAAATCCCTCAAAAAACCCTCATTTTCAAATATTACTTACCGTTAACCCCTCTCACACTCCTCTTCATAAACCCTTCTTCCTCAAATCCTCTCTTTCCTCTTTCTCTCTCCATTTTCTCTCTCCATTTCCATTCTCTCAGACACAATCTCAGTGTCCAACAATGGCGCCTCCCAAAAAACAACCTCTTCAACCAAGCACCACCGTCAACCTCCCACCACCACCACCACCACCATCAAAATCCACCACAACCACAACCACCAAAACAATCGAAGAAATGTACCAAAAGAAAACTCAACTAGAACACATCCTCCTTCGTCCCGATACATACATCGGATCCATCGAAAAACACGATCAATCTCTATGGATTTACGATCCTTCCGGTGAGATGGTTTTCAAAACCGTTAAATACGTTCCAGGACTGTACAAAATCTTCGATGAAATCCTTGTGAATGCTGCTGATAACAAGCAGAGAGATCCATGGATGGATCGTGTTGAAGTTGTTATTGATCAGGAACAGAATTTGATTAGTGTTTATAATACTGGTGATGGAATTCCTGTTGAGATTCATAAAGAAGAAGGTGTTTATGTTCCTGAATTGATCTTTGGTCATTTGTTGACTAGTAGTAATTATGATGATCAGGAGAAGAAAACTACTGGTGGTAGAAATGGTTATGGTGCTAAGCTTACTAATATTTTCTCTACTAGGTTTGTTATTGAAACTGCTGATGGAAAACGTCAATTGAAGTATAAACAGGTATTTTTTTCAACTTTGTTATGGTTACTATTTTTTTAATGTATATTGGTGGAGCATCTGAGGTGCACAATTTGCACAACATTCTATATGATTATATTTAGGATTGTTGAAATTATGTAGGATTGTTGTTATTGAAAGAAGTTTATTGAAGTTTGATTATGATATTTACGAATGTTGTAGTTATTGTAATTGATGCTTTTGTATAGATTGCTTCATTCATGCATTTGTGTTTGGAATTGTTTCATTTTGATTTGTTAGGGTTTTGGTTGTTGTTTGTTGATTGCGTCTTCAGATAGCTTCGTAATCTGATAAATTGCAATTCCGGAGACCACTCTATTGTGTTTACGATGAGATTAATTGGAGTTTGTGTGAGGATGAAGTTTGAGGCAATTTTTGATATGTGATATTGATTTGTAATTATTCTTATTAAATTAGGATTGAAGAGTTTTGAATACGACTGTTGACTGTACTTGATGTTGTTATTTTCACTGATTCTACAATGCACAATGCTTGATGAACTAAATGAAAAAAAAATAAAAAAAAATGGTAACGAGCAGCGGTGTTACAATGTAGTGAACGTCTATGGTTTAATTTGTTCAGCAGTGACTTGTTACTTAGACTGATTTCATGAATGTGATTTGATATCAGTCGTCGTTCTTGTTTGCATGATTATCTATTGTGGATATTGACCTTACTCTAATGTGCAATGCTTGATGACCTAAATGCAACAAAGTTACTATCAGCAGCATAACAATGTAGCTAGCGACGTCTATGATTTAATTTGTTCCGCTGTGACTTGTTACTTCGACTGATTTCGTGAATGTAATTTGATATCGGTGATCTCTTCTAGTTTGCATGATTTATCTGCTCTGGATGTTGATGTTGGTGCAGTAAGATGCTCTTAAAACTAAAATGTAAGGTTTGGGGGTGTTTATGTGTAGGTGTTTGGCAACAACATGTCTGACAAAGGAGAACCTGTGACACAGAAGTGTAAGACTTCTGAAAACTGGACAAAAGTAACATTTAACCCTGATTTGGCTAAGTTCAACATGACCGAGCTTGAAGATGATGTCGTCGCCTTGATGAAGAAAAGGGTTGTGGACTTGGCAGGATGTCTTGCTGCGTGTCCGGGAAAGAAAGTGAAAGTGTTTTTGAATGGTAAAGAGATTGAAGTGAAGTCGTTTCACGAGTATTCTCAGTTGTACCTGGATTCTGCTAACAAGAACAGAGAAACCCCACTACCAAGGTTCATAATCTCATCTTTTGATAAGTCACTAAATTATCCAATTGATTAGAAACTGACTTGGTTTCGTAAACAGGATTGATAACAATGCTAAAGACGAGTTGAATCCAAGGTGGCAAATCTCTGTCAGTCTCAGTGATGGACAGTTCCAACAGGTAACATGTAACTTCAATGGCAGTTAGTTATAGTTTCTGTTGTTATAGAAACAAAGTTAGACTAACTTACTCATTTGTCGACCAGGTTAGCTTCGTTAACAACATAAACACGATCAAAGGTGGGACTCATGTTGATTACATCACAAACCAGATAGTCAAGAGTGTCACTGATGCCGTTAAGAAGAAGAATAAAAATGCAAACTTGAAGCCACATGCTGTGAAGAATTATTTGTGGGTGTTTGTCAATGCTCTTATTGACAACCCTGCGTTTGATTCCCAGACCAAGGAAACATTAACAACTCGGGCAAACAGTTTTGGTACTACTTGTGATCTCACGGCCAAGTTCCTGAAGAGAGGTTTGTAGTCTAATTAAGTTAAACTGACCACAGGTATTTCATCTTTGAATGGTGCCTCATTATGTCATTTGTTCTTACTTGCTTCCGATGGTTCCAGTGGTGGATAGTTCTGGTATTGTGGAAAGTCTCCTTTCATGGGCGGAGTTTAAAAACACGAAGGAGCTAAAGAAAACTGATGGGTCAAAGACATTAAGGTTGCTTGATGTTCCAAAGCTAGAAGATGCCATTCAGGCTGGAGGTAGCAAGTCTCATGAATGCACCTTGATTCTCACAGAAGGAGATTCAGCAAAAGCACTCGCAGTAAGTTATCGCGCTTGAATTATACCTTCAACTGACTAGTATTAATGTCTAACTTTTAATTGCCCTCTCTACGAAACACCTGCTTACAGATGGATGGGCTTTCTGTGATTGGCCGAGATTATTACGGCGTGTTTCCTCTGCGAGGGAAACTGCTGAATGTAAGGGAAGCAAGTTCTAAGCAGATCACAGATAATGCAGAAATTAATAATCTCAAAAAGATTCTCGGGCTCAAGCAGGGAGAGAAGTATGACAAGGAAAATAGCGTCAAGTTACTGCGATATGGTCATCTAATGATTATGGCTGATCAGGTATAACTCATTGCTTTTGCTCTAGATCTATTCAAGCCACTTTTGAGACTTATAGTATCATCAAATATTCGTATCATGTTTACTTTATATCATACTATGTACTAGTATATTTTAAACTGTTTAGCTTCCAGGAGAAGCTTATTTTATTTTTAAGTTTTAATTTCTTAGTTAATGTTTATCTTTATTTTCTTGTTTTAGTTTTTTTTAGCTTTAATGTACTTTAATGTACCCAAGACTGTAGTTAATCCCTGAGATAGAGAGACCTAGACTTTCCTTGTACCTCTTCAAAAAAAAAATACTACATACTAGTGAATTTTATTTGATGATCGGTTCATGAGGTATAATTTGTTTTCTGCCGCAGGATCATGATGGTTCCCACATCAAGGGGCTAGTTATTAACTTCATACATACATTCTGGCCTTCTTTGCTGCGAAATCCCTCCTTCATGCTTACATTCATAACGCCTATAGTGAAGGTATGCAACACTCAAGCATTTAAACCTTGCTTTGCCGATTTCTCTGTGCAGCTCCTTAAAGCACATCACACATAATTTTTCCTCTTTCAATGCAGGCTGTTCGTGGAGAAAAAGAGAAGAAGGAGGTGAAGGCTTTCTATACCATGCCCGAGTATGAAGAATGGGTCAGAGAAACAGGAAGTAATCTGAAGAAATGGACTATCAAATACTACAAGGTGTGTTTTCTATATCGCACTGTGCATCCTAATTTGAAAAAATAGTTATGGCAACTTGTGATTTCTCACTAGTAAAGGGTTATTATATCAGGGGTTGGGAACAAGTGATTCGAATGAAGCAAAGGAGTACTTTGCAGATCTCAGGAGGCACAGAAAGATTTTCACCTGGGAGGATGCCAATGATGGTAGTGCGATTGAGCTGGCATTTAGTAGGAAGAAGATTGAAGCTAGGAAGGATTGGCTTCGAGAAGACGAGGTTTGGACTAGTGCAGAATTTGCTTTGTACCTTTTTGATACGCGTGGCTCGTTTTTAATATATATTGTTGTGGATGCAGGTTGGGAATTTCCTTGATCATAAAGAAGAAATGATAAAATACAGTGACTTCGTGCACAAGGAGCTGAAACTGTTTTCCCGAGCAGATCTTCAAAGATCAATTCCGTCCATGGTCGATGGCCTGAAACCAACACAGAGAAAAGTTCTATTTGCTGCATTTAAAAGAAACTTGGTCGACCAGATTAAAGTTGCTTCGTTCGGTGGTTATGTCTCTGAGAAATCATGTTACCATCATGGTGAAGCAAGCATCCAGAGTACCATTATTGGCATGGCACAGAATTTCGTAGGTGCCAACAACGTCAATTTGCTCATGCCTCATGGACAGTTTGGTACACGTAACCTGGTATGTTAGAGCTAAGTAGAAAACTGTACTATTCACTTCTTTGAACTAATCAGATGTATGAATGTTGTCTTCTTTTTGGTGCCTGTGATTTGACATTGCTATACCACAGGGAGGAAAGGATGCTGCCAGTGCCAGATATATACACACAAGGCTTACAGAAATCACAAGGTTCATGTTCCCCAAGCAAGACGATGTCTTGCTCAACTACTTGAAAGAAGACGGCTTGACCATTGAACCTGTTTGGTGAGTTCTCTATATTATGTGTGAGTGACATATCGTGAGTTGATAAGGTTCAAATGAGCTAATGCTATCGAGTGATTCAGGTACATGCCGATTATACCAACAGTTCTCGTCAATGGATCTGAAGGAATTGGAACGGGCTGGAGTACATTTATTCCCAATTATAACCCCAGAGACATCATTGCAAACATCAGGCGTTTGATGAATGATGAGCCTTTAGTGCCTATGGATCCATGGTACAATAAATTCAAAGGAAAGATTGAAATGACTGCAAGGAAAGATATTGGAGTCACTTACACCGTCTCTGGAATTATTGAGGTAGTTGGAGGGGATGCCAGTGAAGACGTTGATGATGAAGATGACGTAACTCTTAGAATCACTGAGCTGCCAATTCGGAAGTGGACACAGGATTACAAGGAGTTTTTAACATCGCTTGCCAAGGAAGTGGAGAAGGGCAAGGAACCGTTCATAAAGGTAACATATGTTTATTTTGGTACAAGCGTAACTCTCAAAGAAGTTTTGGTGTACTTATGTGTTATATTATATCTGCCTGCAGGACTTTTGGGACTACAGCACTAATGACACAGTACAATTTGAGTTGATAATAAGCAGAAAGAACTATAACCTAGCCAAGCAGGAGGGTTTGTTGAAGAAGTTCAAGCTCACGACTAACCTCAACACTAGTAACATGCACCTCTTTGATGAGGATAATAAGATTGTTCGATATGGGTGTCCTGAACAGAGTACGCCTCAATACCATTCATGAGGGCGCATTGTTGTTGAGTGGATATTATAAAATTTTTATTTTCTATAACCTACTTATGAATAATGATGTTTCTTTTTGCAGTTCTTGAAAAATTCTATCCCATGCGGTTCGCATATTATACTAAAAGAAGGGTACGTGGTAAAGCAAAGTAGCTGAACAGAATTCATACCTCGTTTTTCGCTTCTATACTGACTTCCGTTTAAATAAAAAAAATGGCAGGAAATATATTTGGAGATATATCAGGCTGAGCTGGATAAATTGAATAATCAAGTCCGGTTCATTCTTGGGGTAGTTGAAGAAGAAATTGTTGTGTGCAAGCGGAAAAAGGTGGAATTGGTTAGTGAGTTGCGAGAGAAAGGATTTACTCCAATGCCCAAGAAAAATCTGTTGAGTCTGCTGTTGTAGGTGCTGAAGCTGATGAAGGGACGGAAAGCACAGAGGATCAGGAAGACAGCCCTGAGAATCCTGCATCCACTGCACCCCAATTAAGTGATTATGATTATCTGCTTTCCATGGCAATTGGAAGCCTGACACTTGAGAAAGTGAAAGAACTTTGTGCCAACAGGGATAAAGTACTTGCACAAATTGAGCAGTTAAAAAGTGAAACTGAGAGGTCCTTATGGGGGAAAGATCTCGATGCTCTTGAGAAGGCTCTTGATGTAAGTGTTGGCCACTGGTAATTGCTGTAAATTTGAAGTTACAGTCAGTGGCTCAGCAATTCTCATTTTAATTTGTGCAGGAGAAGGATAAGACAGAAGAAGATGAGGCCAATGAGTGCATTACAAGGGTCGCTGCTTCTGGTCAAAAAGCTAAAAGGCCGCGCAAGAATAACAGGAATGTGACCAAAGCCAAGGCTGTGGTTGAAACAAAAAAATCCTCAGCTGCAGCTGTAATGGAAACAGGTTGCATCATCTATCATGAAATGTTTGCATCAAATTTCACTGATGCTCTCGTATACTCTGTTCATTTGTTGATCACCTTTTTTTTTTGCTTGAACTAGATCAACCTCTGGAGCAAGTAAAGGGAAAAGCAAGAGGAGGTCCCAAGAAGGCTCCAGCTAAGAAGGTGAAGGTTTCTACTGATTCATTTACACTCCATAATGCTCACCCTACAACTTAGCTGGATGAGAAGTTAACATGCCATAACTATGTTTTCAGCAGGTAAAGCAGCCTGTTGTTGTGGAAGATGAGGAAGATGACATTCCTGATCTAAGGCAACGAGTTGCTGCCTACAACATTCCTGATCTAAGTCAACAGTTTGCAGCCTCTCACTTGGATTCCTCTCCTGAAAAAGATGCTGGTGAGTGAATTTTTTGACTCCAAACTTGCTAAAATGTAACAAAATGCATTACATTTGTTAGTACTAAGTCTCAATTTGGCTCAATGAAATTTACTTTCAATTTAGTATGATTTTCCTTGAAAAACATGGCCAAGGGAAAACTACAGGTTTCATTTTCCACCCTTAACAAATCAGATGAAAGGAATGGGAACATCTAGGAAATGGTTTGCCTCTCAACCACGCACTTTCTTAATTGGTTTTCTCCTCGTCTTGAACAGGAATGGAAACTGATGCACCAAAAAAGGCAGAAGCCAACACGATTGATGAAATCTCAGACGACGATGATGAGCCTGAAATTTCAGAACCTGCTAAGAAAGGAAGGGGTAGAACTGCAAACCGCAAGGAACCCAAGCAAACTGCTGCAGGAGCAAAGAAGAGAGGGCCAGCCAGTAAGAAATCTCAAGCTGGCCAGAAGCTGATAACTGATAGCTTCAAGGCTTCAGATACAACAGACACATCACCTGAGAAGAAGGTGAGGAGGATGAGACCTTCTCCCTTCAATAAGAAAAGCGGATCAGTTTTTGACAGTTTGAAAGAAAAGGAGTCCACTTCTGAAGGCAACAAAGAGAATTCTTTGGATATCATTGATGAAGTAACTGAGGTTTTGCCCGCAAGACCTAGACCACAACGAGGGAATAGGAAACAGATGACATACATTCTGAGTGATTCTGAATGTGATGAGACTCCTGAGCCATCATCGGCCGATGATATTTCTTCTGCTGAAGATGATGCAGATTCTGAATTTGAATAGGCAGCAAGTAGAGGAAAATGTGCTAGTTTTCCAACTTGTTGTCAATCAAACATTTTTATGGTCTAAAGTACATTTGTTGTAGCCTCAAAGTAGTTGTAGAACTTGTTAAAAGTAGGAATATTTCCGTCTGCCTTATCGGTTTAAGAATTATCCGAAATTATTTATGCAGAAGAAATATTCAAAACATTCTTGAAAAGGTGATATCGTATCCTATGATATTTGAAAAAATTAATGTCAAGATGAGTACTTCATTGGGCTTGCTTGAGGTTAGAATTGTCTATTTGCATGCTCTACCATATGATTATAATTTCTGCCTATTACTCTTCCAACTCCCTTTTTCTTTTTGTGGGGACAAACTATGCTTTCTTATCCATAGTTTTTTTTTGTGGTCTTTGCTGCCTTCTTATGAAAGATATTTTGCTCCTTCCATTGTATGATTGTGACAGTCAATCTTCTCTTAAATGAGAATGTATATCAAAATTTGATTCAGACAAAATAAATTCATCATTTCCAACCTTAGCTTTAAAATCATGGCTTCAATTTCCATGAGCTATTGCCTCCTTGTCAAAAACCAAGGTACCAAAGAACATAAAATCGTAAGCATCCCAAAAACTTTGATCCCGTTCTCTTGCCAAAGCAGCAAGCCTTCCGGGGAACATGATACAGACGCGAAGAAAGACAAGCCGTTAAAGAAGCCATTGCTGACACACCACGTATTAAATGGAGTGTCTGAGTTGGGTAAGAGACTGAAGGAAAATATGAGTCCTAAACAGAAGGGAGATTGGAAAGATGTGCTGCTGATGAGCTTGTCTTTTGGCGTTTATGTGTATATATCTCAGAAAATTGTTTGTGCATATTGTGCCTGGATGTCCATGCTCAATCACGCATGGTAGAATGGCAGGATGTTTACACTTCTGCAGAGATTGTTTTTGTCAGGAACATTTCATAGCTTTTGATACCGTTCTTGATTAATTCGTGTACTATGTGATCTAGACAAGTTTATAATAATACATGGTGTATAAATCTTGTAAAGCGCCATTAGTTTAAGACTACAATCAATGGAGATTGTTATGATTTATGAACTCATAGAATGGAAGAGTATACGCGACGAGATAAGTCAAATGTAGTTGATACCTTGAGAAATATAGTCGAAATTAGAGGGTTGATGAACAGAGAATGTTTATGTTGGCGAATACTGTTAACATTATGAATGAAGTAGGGATGATCATATTATACATTGTAAACCAAATGATGTACAGGCAGGCATAAGAGATGTTAGCCTTTTCTATCAGAAAACAATTGCACTGGTCTATCAGATTACCCTTGCACAGTATATATGCATATTATGTCAGCTTCAGAAATTAGCTTCATATTTCTGGTTAATTTACTGACATTCTGCGCGTGTTTGGCAGAGCTTACATAGCTCAATTAACAACAATACTCGAATAAGACTCGACTCAAAAACACAAATATGTTTCTAACAGATCTACTCGTTTAGCACCTTCACTTATGAGTTATGACTTTGATTTATCAGTTATCAAATACTCCTACGATTCTCATAGGCATTCCTTAAACATTAACCATGTGAATGAACCTAGTGTTTTTTTATGATTCCCATTTTGTACTGGTTCGTTCAAAGCATTAGTATACACTATACAACAAGGTGAGTTAAGGTGCATACCTTCACCTAAACTTATTGAACCTAATTGGATCTCATCACCCCTAAAACTTTTTTTTCAAACATGAAGAGAGCACGACCAGAAGTGAGCCATGTCTTATCAGGTGTCATAGAGCATGATGCAGCAATCACGTCAATAACAGCTTCAATCTGGAGTAATGGGAGAGGCACTTTGTTTCTAAATCATAGGTCACCTTAGACAGAAGCAGAGAAGCGGCACGAAATGACAGTGGAAATGCCAAAAATTATCACTCCTTAAGTTTATTTTACGGCAAAACGTTCAACAGTGTTAACAAATACATGGGATAGCAAGTCCCAGGGAATAACAGATCACAGATGATCAAAGTATTGTTCTACAACACTATGCCTTCACTAGGCATTCTGACTCAAATCTAACTTAGCTCAAAAACATTTTGGGCACTATAAATAATATCTCAATCAGATTTTTGTGTTTTCCGCTTAAAAAGTCTACAGAATAATGAGATAATCCACTGCCAAAATAGAGCTAACCAATTGCTTCTCTGGAGCTTGGGTTCAGGTCTTGGTCCCAGTATACCTTTGTACATTTCCTTTTGCTTCTGATACACAGCCTTTTCATGCTCAGCTAGCAACCGCAATTCCCGCACTATTGCTTTGTCGTCAGGGGCATATTTACGAGCCTTAAGAAGGTCTTCTCTTGCTGCTTCTGTTTGGCCAAGTTCTGCTCTCGCTTTTCCTCGTCTGTAGAGTGCTTTGACATTATTCTCATCCTCGGCTAGGACCTAACATCAAATAATCCCGTTAGTAATCAATATCATAAGATGTGTCATCAACCACATCACTAACATAAAGATCCATTAGGTACACCGGAGCAACTCTCAGATGAAGATATAGCTTGAGTCTTGCAGTATGTTTGGTCATGTTATCATAAGGAACCAACAACAACAACAACTAAGCCTTATTCCCAAAGTGATTTGGGGTCGGCTAACATGAATCGTCAACTGAAACCGTTGTCAAAGGAGATGGCAAGCAAAGCAAAAATTTCTAAGACTACTTAGTATAGTGGAATAACCTGGCCTACAAGGAAATAGCAAACCATGCTGAAGAATAAATCTAAGGTATAACCACAGGCATATATTTCAAATAAAGGCAATTTTGAAAATAATTGATTAAGAATTGGCCCCACAAATAGAAAATCGGTAAGCTATTGTCCAACGATTAACATGGTGCCTCACGCAAGAATTCCATTACGAAGAGGATAGTTGGGTTGTCCGGAGCTCACAGCCTTATTAGGGAATCTAAGAGTGACAGCAGAATGATCACCACAAACTTTTGCGGTGCCTTAACAATAGCATTTGAGTCTATATCTATAATCAGGAGGGAATAGCTAAGCAAGGTACTCACAATGCTGCACTGCATAATGGCATCCTCATATTGCTTGCGCTTTATGAAACATGCAGCCATGTTGAGATGACAAGGATTCTTGACGGCCAAAGCCATATCCCTGTACTTCCCGAAAAGTTGGAACATGAAGTCATCTCCCATATATGCTATTGCCTAATGCATCAGAATGAGAGTTCAGAAAAGGTTTAAATCATTGAAACTAAAATGAAGTAAAGCCATAACAATTATAAGGAATAGTGAACAGAAAAATAACCATTTCATACTGTTGCATAGCCTCCTCCAGTTTATCCTCCTTAAATAAAGCATTCCCATCCATCCTACGCCTATCGGCAGAGCTGATCCTTTCCTCAACTGTCATCTCACTTCGTGGTTTACCCTGTATCCGAAATGCATTTTGATGGAATAAATTGAAAGGTGATTTAAATAACACTTAAGAAGCTAAGTGCTGCATAATTAAACTTGTTAGAAATATCGTACTTCTCTGGTTTCATCAAAACCTATAAGTTCGACTTCATATATAATATCTGCCATGGGGGGAACATTAGGAAAAGAGAAACTTCCTTCTTTCCCGTAGCCTAGTTCCCAACCAACACGTAAGAGGGAATGTTCTCCAGACTTCATGTTTGAGACACCAATCCCTAACCCTTCCATCTCTTTCTTTTCTGTCAAAAGAAACAAATATATCTTATTAGTATCAAAGTTTCACAATCTCAGTACAGTACCATCAATACTAACTTAAAGTCAATATTTGCCCTAAAAAATACTTAAATGCAAGATTTTTAGCGAGAATGCATTCAAAATTTTGACGCAGTTTTAACTCAGTGTTTTTCAACTAGAAACGTGAAATACAATGTCCCCATCAAATATTTGTCCCTTCAATATTTTAACGAAGGCACTCAACTCTTGGTCCGTTTCAGCAGCTTGAATCAATATGCAAGAATGGGCATGCACATTCAAGTGTTGCAACTTGCAAAGTTGCAATTGTTAGATATGTGCTTACAGGCATAGATGGGAGCATGAGAGACACGCCGACAATGACCACTACAGGACAAAGAAGTTTACAGCACACGTATATTAATTCAGCTAAATACAATTTTTCTTGGACTGCTTACCACTGTGATTGTATGATGAAACTTTGCTAAATAGACAACCTAAAAGTGGCTGGTTCTCAAGCCTTCGTAAGGATGCCTCATACCTAGAATGACCCCTAAAGCGCCAAAGATGAATTTATGCACCTCCACTGAATAAATTACAATAGTCAATATAATGCTAAGGGGAGTTTCTCATCATATGTAACTTGATTCGCATCCAGTTGAAACAAAGTTAAGTTGCAATATATGCTGTTAACTTCTTTATTTAGCTAGGTTAATGAAATGAATTATTTAAAAATGATCTTTCCCGAATGAAACTAATCCTAATGTCCATGAAGTAAATCAATTTAAGAGACCGAAACCATTATTAGATAGCTTAGAGTTGACAAGTCCAACACTACAATTATTACAAGAAACTCTTTCATCACACAAGTAAGCAAATGTTTGAACGTTAAAAAGGCATACCTTTGCCTAGAACTAGCTCTACAGGCCGTAGCTCCTGCCATGTGTCCTCAAACTTGTGTTGTGTGCTCTCAGTCCATGCCCTGTAATGCACTATTAGCAGGGGACACAAGTCACTTTGATATTAGGTGTACAAAGGGAGAAACCAGCAAAACTTTGAATTTGCTTTTCAAATAGTAACTTAATCTACCATGAAAGGACGTTGTCACACGAAGTACAACTCGGAGCAGTATAGTTTTGGCAAACAAAATTCAACAAACTCTAACAGAATTGCCAATTTTAAGAGCATAATGAAATAAAATTGATGTTGCCAGCAAAGATTGTTGACTGAATTCCTTAAATCACAAACATCTAGTGTCAACTAGCACTTACACCGGCTAGAATGCAGAATGCTATACAGAGATACTACTAGATCGAATACTCATTCCATAGCACATAGAAGATACTAGCTAGAATGCAGAATGCTATACATAGATACCACTAGATCGAATACGCATTTCATAGCACAATAGAAATGCCATCAACCAAAGTTGCAGGTATTTTTTCTCTTTCAACACTTAAATGAGATGTGATAGACTGATAGTATAAGATAGTAAAAGGCAAATGTATATCTATAGATACAAAATCAATCATAATTCTATAACAGTTTGAATGTTCGAAAAGGAAAATCTTAGACAAAAGATCGATTATACTTACCAAAGCATGTGGAATACTTGGATGGTTTTTCACCATGGCCTTCCTTGATTATCTGCTTGGTAACTTTCTCATGAAGAACCTCAACTTCTGCATCCACTTTTGGGGGGCCGTTACCATCTTGACATGGTTCCCCATGGACAACTGCGGCCTTCTCGGTAACTATATCAGTCTCTCCATCTTCGCCTATAAGGAGTAGAGCAATCTGGAATTTTAGAAAGGATACAATGAAAATGGAGTCTCGAGTAGAGATTGGTGGATCACAGAGAAACCTACGGGATGGAAATTCCAAGCAAAATAGTACAGATACCCAAAAAATGTCATAACTGATAGTATTTGAAAGCATCTGGTTTAATGTTTCAATTGATAATTCAAAAAATTACTCAAATGCCCAAATAAAACACTCTATAGCTGGGTTTTTTTTCCTTTATTTGCGATTTACAAAATAGAATTACTCCATAAACAAGTTCAAAATACAAGACTCCAATCCAAAGATTCAGCTTAAAGCTAGGAGACTAAACCCATATATTTACATGTAGTGCAAGATCTTGTCACCCATTTGTAATAAATCCAAGCATCTAGACTTAGCATGTATGTCAAAGCTATGAAGAACATCATTTTCTATAAGAGGTGAGGGAGAGGAGATAAAAAAGATGCATGATAGTCTAGCAAAAACTTTTTCCAAGTAAAAAAAAGGAGAGGTTCTTCACCTAGTGATTGATTCTGTGGCACCAGAACACCCTCCATCACTTTACCAAACACAGTAGGGTCTTCTAGATCACCTGTTTACGAAAAGAGCTCAATTAAAATTTTGCTCACAATCCATTTAATTGCAAAATTGTTCCCTTAAATCGGATAGAGGACGGAAAGTTCGTATTACTATTGAGGCAGACAAGTTGGAGGTGGAAATGTTTACAAAAAACTAATTTTTGAAGCAACCAAATGATCTAAGAGATTCTTTTATGGAAGGTTTTGGAATGGAATTGAATGCATGTGATACTATTAGTGAAGAAAATATTGTTTGCTTGAGGTAATTTGGTAAAGAACCTCATACACAAGGGTTTCGCATCGCCCCTAAGGCCCTAACCCTCTTCAATCTCATGCGCACCACCCCCTGAACCCTTCCAATCTCATACCCACAACCCTCTAAACCCTTTCAATCTCATACCCACAACCCTCTAAACCCTTTCAATCTCAAATGCACCACCCCCTAAACCCTTTCAATCTCAATACCACCACCGCCTATGGATTGAGATCCTCAATAGCAGCTTCTAAATACATACTTCAAGGTGAACGAAACAATTAAAAGAAAGTAATGGATTTTGAATCCATACCCATGTAGTTTTCATTCTAATATCATTTCATTCCAAATATTTGAATCAAACGCCCCACTAAAACACTAAACCAAGTTTAATTATCGTGAAAAAAGGGAATCCAATAATGTCCAAAATCCTAACCTTTTGTCTTTTTGGATCTAAAAAGTAAAGTATATGCTACAAATCTACAATCAGTCGGTCGCTCAAGATCTTTGGTCTCTACCCGGACCCGATGAAAAAAATGATTCAGGATTTTTCGGATGGTGGTTCACCACCAATCAACGATCACTTATTAGAATTAAAGTTTTTTCATCTCCGTAATAATTTTCATTCCATAAGTTAAAAAAATAATAATTTCATATACAACTAAATAAAACTAGAAAATACAACCAAGTACTAAAACCAAATGTGCAAATAGTACTACAAGAGTCAAGATACAACCAAATAGTACTAAAACATCAACCATCGGAAATTAAACATAAATTAATACTCCAAAAAAGAGTTATCACCATTAACCACGATCTAAGATCTAAATTAAAAACATAAACAATCTGAAATTGGACATGAATTCAAGTATTCAACATATAAAACAATTTTTGAGATTAAATAGAAATTCAATAATTATAACAATAACATGAAATCGAAATTAAAAGTCTATACTCTATAAGGCTATAACTACATACAATTGGAATATCAAGTAGATTGCATCCCCAAAAAGTAGATACCAAGCAACTAAAAGGAACACCTGTAAAACACAACTATAGCAGCCACAAAAATGCAGGAATTCAATAAAGAAAATTGCGTATGCCCATAAACCAAGTAAGCGAAAACCAAAATTTGCAATCTTTTCACACTTATAGAAGACAAGATTAGCAAATGGAGCAATCTAATACAGAAAGAAGCAGACAGGAAGAAAAAACTGAAACCCTAAAGTAAATTGAAACAACTAAATGTGGAGATTGAGGGCTCAATTATACTAAAATTTATAGTAACATACAGAGAAATGGAAGGCTCGAGTTTGCAATTAAACCAAGTTATACTACTATGAGTGATGGAATTAAAAGTTAGAATTAAGAGAATCATACCCAGATAACAGAAGAGGGAGATTGAGGAAATGGTGATTCTTGCTGGGATGAAGTTCGACTTCTGATTCTAAGATCAAAGAATGTTCTAGAGTCAGTGAGTGAGTTGGGATTTTTATCAACACCCAAAATGGGTTCTGGGTACCTGAAATGGGGCAAGTCTTAAAAATTCGACCCGATCAGCGAAAACAGGATAACGGGTACCCCGTACCCGGACCAAATTGGTTAAGGAATGATTCAAAAATAATAACCCAGAAAATGTATCAATTTACAAAAAAGAAAACCCAGAAACTTTGAAGCAATTAATTACTAGAACAAAATTTTCTGGTCTACCAATTCTTGGGTTAGACCGCGTGACATTTAACATAAGTTTATGATGAGCACAATTATGCCCAATATTACTAGCAGCCCAATGCGCGAATCAGAATAACTCAACTAATGTATATTTTAAATGCATTCTAGCTAAAAGTCTTGAACCACTACTGTGAAGGAAAATATCTTGCCTTGCCTTCATTAACTGATAAGCGTTTAATATATACACACTAAACACTACTAAGTGGGCTTAATTACATGCTTAAGCTTAGCCCAAGATAGAGGAAACTAAGGTAACATTACGCCTAATATAAAGCCTAGTATATACAAGATATACAAGATATATTAATCCCAATACCTCCCCTCAAGTTGGAGCATGTAGATCACAAATGTCCAACTTGCAAAGAAGATAATCGAACTGTTGTTTTCCTAAGGCCTTAGTAAAAATATCCGCCAATTGCTCATGAGTAGGCACATGGGACGGATGTATCGTACCATCCAAGATAGCATCACGGAGAAAATGATAGTCGACCTCGATATGCTTTGTACGTTCATGAAACACAGGATTTTGAGAAAGGTAGATAGCAGACTGACTATCACAATACAAGTTCATAGCACGAGGATGTTGTACTCCAAGACTACTAAGAAGCCCCTTCAACCACTTAAGTTCACAAGTCAAGGCCGCCATAAACCTATACTCAGCCTCTGCAGAAGAGCGCGAAACTGTAACTTGCTTTTTCGTTTTCCAAGAGATAGGAGAATGACCAAGAAAGACAAGCCAACCAGACATAGAACGTCGGCTAAGGGGGCAGCTCGCCCAATCAGAGTCACACCAACCAGATAAATGAAGATCACAATCAGCACGAAGCAGAATACCTTGTCCGGGGCTATGCTTCAAATAGCGAGCAACTCGCAGGGCCGCCTCCCAATGATCACGGCGAGGAGCATGTAAGAACTGGGACAAGACATGCACAGCATAACCCAAATCCGGGCGAGTGAAGGAGAGGTAGATGAGACGACCAACCAAGCGTCTATAACGCTCCACAGGTTCAAACACAGGACTTGTGGAACGTCCTAATTGATGATTTTGTTCCATCGGGAAAGTAGCAGGTTTGGCTCCAAGCAAGCCCACCTCAGAAATGATATCAAGAGTATATTTGCGCTGACATAGGAAAAGACCCTCGGAACTCCGAGCCACCTCAATACCAAGAAAGTATTTAAGAACCCCAAGGTCTTTCATATGAAAACAAGAGCACAAATATTTCTTAAAAGCAACCAGAGCAGCGGAATCGTTCCCAGATACAATCAAATCATCCACATAAACTAGTACATTAATCTGAACCTTACCCTGAACAAGAGTAAACAATGAGTAATCGGAGTATGATTGTTGAAGACCATATGACTTCAAAGAATGGGCAAGCTTGGCGAACCAGCAACGCGGAGCTTGCTTCAACCCATACAAGGACTTCCGTAAACGACACACCTGGTTGGATTTAGTACCTTGAAAACCTGGAGGCAACTTCATGTAGACTTCCTCGGAAAGGTCTTGATATATCGATATCTTATAGATTTTTTCCCTTTCTTTACAAGCTAAATTGTGCTATATTGATGCTCTTAGGAGCTATTTATGCTAACTATTTCGATATAGTTGTGGTTTGTGTGTTCTATATCATTTTGCAGGTTTTAGGGAAAAACTCCCTATTTACTTGATGTTTTGAGCACCACGCTATAGCGGGAAGTTATGAGGCATCTTTGAGGTCTCAAGATGGTATTTGGACCCCATTATGAAGAAGTAAGTGTGCAAAGACTTGGCGTCTGAAGCCAAGCAAAGCAAGGCAAGAAGAAGACTCGCCCGATCGGGTCGGGCAACAACTGCCCGATCGGGTACGAGTGAAGAATCTGAAGTTAAGGTTAGGAGCAATACTTAGCCATTCTTGCTGTTTTTCTGAGAGCTGAAGAAGACATCCACCCGATGCCATCGGGTGGACTTGCCCGATCGGGTGCTGGGGTTGCGGCCCCGATCGGGTGGAATCTGCCCGATCCAATCGGGTGAAGCCTATTTTGTTGCTGCTGAAGACTTGTTCCCAGGCCCGATCGGGCAGCCTTTTGCCCGATCGGGTGGATGACACGGGGATGCGATTTTCGTTATTTTCCCCACTCTATCTTATTGTTTTCTTAGGACTTATAAATACTTTTAGGTTATTTTTTATTTGTATCTTTCATATTCTTAAACACTTAGAGAGCTCTTAGCCTAGTTTATCATTGCTTTGGATTGTAGAAGAGATTCAAGTACAATTTCAATTCAATAAAAGTTTCCGCTTTCCGTCAATTTGGTAATCGTCTTGCTTATTGCTTTATTCCTTTATCTCAATTACTTTAGTTCAATTGCTTATTTCTCAATTAGTTCATGATGCAATTCTTAGGGTTTTCAATTAGTTTTGTTGTTGTCAATTCGATCATGTCTGAGTAGTTCTCCTTCTAGGGTGTTAGATAGGGAAGCCATGTTTATACCATGATTGCTATTTAGACTCCTATTGATTTCTAGGGCTTGATTAGAGTGATTGTGGTGTGGTTTGTTCTTAATTAGTGATTAATGTTAGTGGCCAATTTCATTGATTGCTTGTGGTTAATAGTTGTTTGCACAGATCCGTCTTACGACTAGAGGCCTAGGACACATCAGTAGTTCTGATTACGTTAGTGAACATGCGGCGTATGTTGAACTATGAGCGTTGAGTCTTAACCATAGCTTAACATAGGCTCTAATCCCCCGACTCTTGACTTATGTTTTAATAGTAGTTGACCCTACTTGATTGGTATAAGCATGGTGGACCGACCTAATACCCTAGACTTTTATTCCATAGTTAAATCCTCGACTTAGCTTACTCATTAGTTCAGTTAATTCTCTATATTTTCATCTGAAGTAGTTGGTTAATTGAATATTAATATAGAAACTCTGTCTCCCTGCGGATTCGACCCTGCTACCACTGACTACCTTAGTTAGAGGACCGTAGGTTTATTTTTGATTAGGTGACACGACTAAAACCTATCAGGTCTCCGTGCAAGAAAGCATTATGCACATCCATTTGATGCAGCTCCCAATTCTTAGCCGCGGCAACAGCGAGAAAGGCACAGACATTGGTCATCTTGGCAACAGGAGCAAAGGTATCAGTGTAATCAATGCCAGCTACCTGATGGTTCCCAAACACAACAAGACGGGCTTTGAGGCGTTCAATGCTCCCATCTGAATTATATTTCACTTTGTACACCCAACGACTACCCAGAGCACGCTTCCCAGGAGGGAGAGATTCCATGCTCCAATTGCCATTATCTTCCAAAGCTTGAATCTCACGTTGCATGGCTTCTTGCCAGCCTGGGTCTTTCATAGCTTCTTTAAAGGAGCGTGGTTCACTACCTGCAGAAACAGCTGCAAGAAAATTTCTATGTCCCACAGAAAATCGGTCACAATTCACAAAATGTGCTATAGGATAGGACATACCTGAGGAGCGATGTGGAGCAGATGAACTAGAAGAGGAGGATGGACTCAACTTTCGCACGGTATTAAGAACAAAACCCCGCAATTTCACGGAAGTAGTCTTAGGCCTCTTCCCACGACCCAGATCAACAAACTCAGGAGAGGAAACAGGAGAAGAAGCCTCCGAAACCCCTGAATCAACCATAGTAGCAGCAAGGTTGTCACTGACACTGCCTCCGTCATTATCAACACCCGAATCAACCACCGGAACAACCACCTCAGTACTTACAATATTATCATCATGAGGAGCGGAGGGATGTAAAGGGGTATCAATATCATCAAATAACTCATAAGCAAAGTCATCCTCTCCACCAACCAAAACAGGAGCAGACATAGTCCCAACATCTACATTATTAGACAAAGGAGCTGCATATGGAAATTCATTTTCATGGAACTTGACATCCCGAGAAACAAAAAACTCCTCCTTATCAAGATCAAATAACTTCCAGCCCTTCTTATCACTAGGATAACCAACAAAGACACACCGCCTACTCCTGCTAGCAAACTTGTCCCCTTTACTTCGTTGATCGTGAGCATAACACAAACACCCAAAAACACGCAAATGATCAAAAGGGGGAGGGGTGCCAAACAGAGTCTCATAAGGTGTTTTGAAACCAAGCAAAGCAGAAGGAGTGCGATTAATTAAGTAAGCAGCACCCAAAATACATTCGCCCCAAAAAGAAATAGGTAAACAACCCTCAAAACGTAGAGCACGTCCCACATTCAAAATGTGACGATGCTTACGTTCTACCCGTCCATTCTGCTGAGGAGTACCTACACAAGAAGACTGAAACAGGATACCATTCTCTAAGAAAAATGGCTTCATGCAATTAAATTCGGTACCATTATCGCTCCTCACTTTCTTCACCTTGACCCCAAATTGACGGTCAACCATAGCAAAGAAAAACAAGAACATTTTATGCACTACAGTTTTATCAAGCAATAAGAAAACCCAAACAGCTCTAGAGAAATCATCCACAAGAGTCAAAAAATATCTCGCTCCACAAGAGGAGGGAGTATGATAAGGTCCCCAAAGATCACAATGTATCAACTCAAAACAACGAGTAGCTTTACTGTCACTAACAGGAAATTTTTCTCTAGTCTGTTTAGCCTGAGGACAAATGTTGCAGGCATTATTCAAATCACAACTCAATTTACGTACAAAAGGGAGAGACTGAACTACTTTTGCAGAAGGATGGCCAAGCCGTTGATGCCACAAGTCAAACGAGCTCGAACTGTCAACAGCCAAAGTAGTAATCTTCGGAATACCGCTAAAGTAGTAGAGTCCATCTCGTTGTTCACCTACTCCAATCAGCGTCCTCGAGTTGCGGTCCTGTATAACGCACAAATTTTTAGCGAATTGTACAACACAATTTAAATCATCAATTAGGTGAGAGATAGAAATTAAATTGCAATTTAATTTAGGGACATAGAGAACATTGGTTAACACCAATCCGACACCCAAAGCCACATCACCACACTTCGAAGCAATCGCCTTTTTGCCATCGGGAAGACCAACGGGGCAATGTGGTATATCAATGACATTAATTAAAGCACTAATATCTCCTGTGACATGGTGCGAACATCCAGAATCAAGAAGCCAAAGATGCATAGGGCACTCACCAAGCATACGATCATCCGAAGGAGCTTTTACCGTAGTGTTGCCGAGCATTGAAATGAGTTGCTGCCACTGTTCAGTTGTAATAAATTGCGAAGAGGACGAAGTACTAGCTGCTGCCCCTGCGTGTCCACTGTCTACAGCAGCAACAGAAGCACCAAGCCCCCTATGAGGGCCAGCAGACCCGGACGCAGCAGCCACGGTGCCCAGCGAATCAGTCCCACGGCCTGCAGCAGCCCCTGACGCAGCAGACCCACGGCCGCGTCCAGACCCACGGCGATTTCGGGTTTCCCACCACTCGGGATAACCATGTTTCGCAAAGCAATTAATCACCTCATGCCCACCTTTATGAAAATAAGTGCAAACAAGATCAGTATTATCACGAAAATCATAACGTGATTTACCTCGAGTCGTAGGATTCACTGCGAAAGCCATAATTTCAGAATTCTCATGGACTTGCCGAGTTGAAGAACGTAAATTTTCTTCCTGAAGAAGAGTTTGGTAAGCCCTATCAAGAGTGGGTAAAGGATCTTGGGCCAACAAAGTTGAGCGAACATGCCCATAGAGCTCGTGATTAATGTCGAAAAGAAAATCGTGCATACGATCTTCATCAAGACGCTGTTGATATAACTCCCCAATCTGACAAGTGCAATTCCCGCACTTACAAGTCGGAAGAGGATAATATGTGGCCAACTCATCCCACAAGGGTTGAAGGAGACCAAAGTACTCAGCCACAAGCATGGTCTTCGTCTGCTTACACGCTGCCAGAGCAGCCTTGATGTATTGTTTGCGTGGACCGTTGCCGACTCGAAACCGAGCTTTCAAAACGTCCCACAAGGGCTTTACCTCCTCAAAGAAAGGAATAGTTTTTCGGATAGAGGGATCAATGGTATGAAGTATCCATTGAACGAGGGTTGATTGTACGCAATACCAATCCTCAAGCTTCCCTTTGTCTGTCGGTCTGTTGATGGTGCCTTCAATGAACCCGAATTTCCGACGAGACTTGAGGGAAAGACGCATCGAACGCGACCATTCTTCATAATTATTTCCTTTAAAAATCACATTAGTAACAATATTACCTGGATTATCTTGCGTCCCAAGATAAAACGGAGAAGAAGGATCAAGTTTAGGAGATTTGTCACTGCCGGACATGATGACGGAGAGTAGAAACGGCCACTAGGGCACAAGGGCACTCCGCCAAAGAAGAAACCTAGCAGCAGAGTTTAAGAAAGTCTGATACCATGTGAAGGAAAATATCTTGCCTTGCCTTCATTAACTGATAAGCGTTTAATATATACATACTAAACACTACTAAGTGGGCTTAATTACATGCTTAAGCTTAGCCCAAGATAGAGGAAACTAAGGTAACATTACGCCTAATATAAAGCCTAGTATATACAAGATATACAAGATATATTAATCCCAATAAAACACTCATTTGGAACTGTCGAGTCTGCAACTAGGTGCCTAATTTTTCTGCTCACTTCTTTTTAATATAAGCAAAGTGGTAAAATGTCACTTTATGAGATGGGAGTCACTCGTGTAGTTTTTATATATATATATAGGGGTGGGATCCCATGAGAATACCCCTCTTATGTGAGAAAATCCTTTATGTGAGAATAAATTTGGTCCTTTGAATGATTTAGATCAAAGGACTGAGATTTCTCCCTTATCTTACATTAGTAAGGGTATATTGGTAATCTAAGTTGTAAGGATAAAAGCTCAAAATTAGTATTTTCATATAAGTATATATATAGGGATAGACTCTTGTGAGAACACCCTACTTAAATGAGAACACCCTACTTAAATGAGAACAGATCTTGGCCCTACACTTTGAACCATCCAACCGCTTAGATTTTACTTCGTCACTTCATCCTTTCCTCTATATTTACACTCCATCAAACATTAACCCATTCTTTAATCCTCATTCCATTTCTATTTCTACCTATTTCTTATCTCTCTCCTCTCAACTTTAATGGTGGAATCACACCACCTCCTACAATTGCCTTCGTTAGATGCTTGATACAGTTGATTCATCGACTTCTTATTTCAGCAAAACCCAATCAGCAAACTAATAAGAAAATTAATTGCCACTTGCCGGTAGGAGGTGGTGGTGCTTCCAAGTTAACCAAACTAAAGTGATAAGAAAAATCGTCAAACTAATAAGGAAAATGAACCCAAGATCATGAAGCATGACCGTATTGAAGTGATAACCAAACTGACAAGCAAAGTTAACACCGGAGTGGAAAGGCAAGAGGAAGGTGATTGTCGAATTCCACGGACAACCCACAAGCAGCTACTGGATCAAATTTCCAAATGAATTTCAATATTCAATTGGCCGATGAAGATTTGACTCACTTCAGATGAATTAGATGGAACGAACTCTCTGCTACGACAGAAAAGAAATTGGTTTTTTTAGGAGAGAGAAATTTCTCTTGCTTAGATAGAGAGAGAAAATACTAATTTTGAACTTTTATCCTTACAACTTAAATTACCAATATACCCTTATTAATGTAAGATATGGGAGAAATCTCAGCCCTTTGATCTAAATCATTCAAAGGACCAGATTTATTCTCACATAAAGGATATTCTCACATAAAAGGGTATTCTTATGGGATCCCACCCTTATATATATACTAGTTTTATATGCACGCAATGCGTGCTTTACATATAATAACCTGAAATAAGTAAATAGGATAGATTAATGGTTGAAATGTGCGTTGGTAAGCGTGAAAATCCATATAATACAATAAAATTAAAATGTTTATGCACATAAGAGGGTAAGAAAATAAGTTAATTCCCGCTAAAGATAAAGAAATGTATAACAACAATTTCACTTTCCTCGTACTTGTTTTTAGGGATATAAATAACCATAGTTTAATAATAAGAGGCATTTGTAACAAATATTTTTTTTGTAAGAGTGACAAATAATTTTTTAATTAATAATTATTTTAAAAGAAAAGTCAGTTTTCACTATGATAGGAAAAAAGCGGGAGTTGGAACTGTTGAAATTTTTTTGTGTCTATCTTTATTGTGGTTTTTTCTGACTTTTTAAGAAATAAAGATAAAGATTAGAAATTAGATTTTGGATTTTCTTTGTTTTTGTTTCCCCCACCAACGTGATCTTTTTATTTTTTTAAAAAAATATTGTATTTTTGTCCGCTTCCTTTTCAATTTAGTTTTTTTACTTAACGGTTACCCTGATTAAAGTTATTGTATTTTTATTTTTCCCCCTTTCCTTCTCAATTTAGTTTTTTTTACTAAACGGTTACCTTGATTATAGGAGTTGTTGGGCGTGCATAACTGGATATGTGTTTTAAATTTTGATTTTTAACTTTTTCTCCTATATCAACGTTATTAGTGATAATTTTTCTTTCTACTTTTGGTGTCTCCACGACTCCACCCCTTGGGTTTATAGAGGTTAGTTAAAACAAAAAGTATATATACATAATAATATAATTAAGCACATAATCGATATACTACTACGGATTTGTTATCATTTTAGTTAGTAAACGCTATAAATGAAACTGACCTTTGGTCAAATAGTATAATATCTTGTTTAAGTAATCCATTGCCTCCAACAAAGATTGAATCACCTAATTGCATAACATATGTATAGAGGTAAAAAAAACAATTAAAAATATGACACTATAATAATGGTTAAACAATAGGACTAAATTAACCCCTAAAATATTTTTATTATCCTAATTTACCACAAATTATACCCATTCCTCACCACTCACCAAGTCACCAGCTCACCACCATTAACCTCCCTCATCCTCACTGTAAACGTATTAAACCTTTGCTAATTTTCTACCACAACAATATTCCTCCGCCACCATCATCATATCACATGATCACAACCCCCAAATTCGTAACACATTGTGAACAACCATGCACAACCACTCACCTCCATTTGGAATCATATGAACCTAACTGAGGAATGTAAGGCAACCACCGGTCCGAATCCTTCTCTCGCTCTTCAGCATACCAAATTGACGACAATTAATCATAAACCGACCAACTACCATACAATATAATACTTTAAGCTAAATTTACAAAGATTAATTACCAAATGCATAAGCAAACAATTTTGCTTAAAATTTCAGCCCGAACAGTGATGACGATAATCATCAGTGTCTTTCTCCTTCTCAAGTTTGTGGTTGCGATGTTTCAGCCCTTACCGCCGGACAGCTTCAATTTAGTTATTTTATTCTTCAAAACTATACGCAAATAACAAAGAGTAGCATTAGTAAAAACTCCCTCTTTACCCTATCTCCTCTTCCTTCCTCACTCTTGAACATCAACAGAGAATATGATGCATTGTAGAGCTCTTATTACCTGAACTTGGTACAATTTCTAAACCTTTAATCGTACCATCAGAACAATGATAATGTCTCAAAACTAATGAAAATGGAGAGAAAACCTATTTCTACTACTCTTTTTCCGGATGATCATGGCCATTGGTTTCCTTACCTTGATAAATTTAATGTTAATGGTGTTTAACTGAGCAGTGCTGAAGTATTGGACGTTGTAAAGCCTGTTATGATGGATGTGAGGAAACAGAGATTCCGAAATGTGGTGAAGAATAGGAGTTATGCAGCTTGTCTTTTGGTTGAAGGATTGAGCAATTTCTGAAACGTTTCTGCTGTTTGGCTTCCAATCTGTCCATACATATTAGGGGGGGTGAACGGAGAGGAGAGGATTGAAGAGAGGGAGAGGTGTAGCAGTTTAACTTTTGAAGTAGAAAGGGAGAAAGATGTTGAACGTTGATTCAGTTGTGGGTTCCTAGTTATTAGGATTAGATAGTGGGTTAGTTATTAGATATAGTTCAATTATTGTTTTTTTTTAAAATTAAAACGTGGGGTGTGGGGTGAGGACTGGAAGTTATGTAAAGAAGGTGGGGGGTTTTGTAAAGAAGGTGGGGTGGGACACCTACGTGGGTTTTTATTTGGGTTGGGAATTTTGTTACGTGGGCGGGTTTTTATTTGGGGGGAGTTTTGTTACGTGGGTTTTTATTTTGGGGGAGTTTTGTTTAATTATTGTTTTTTTATTAATTTGAACGTTAAAGAAATAATAAATGGTAAGGGTAAAATGGGCAATCCATTAAGTTTGGTGTCCCACCCCTCTTCCCTTACAGTATAGAGATATATACATATATCCTTTGAGGGATGTGTGTAGTTATAGAGTAAAGTGGTATAGATGATTATTAAGGTATTACATTCTAGTAGTCTGACCCAATATGTTTCGTCGGACGAAGCCGCTAGAACGGCGCCGCTGCGCTTTCTTCATCTTCTTCCGCCGCCGCCGCGCCGTTGCTCCTTCTTCAAAATAATCAAATTGACATGAAAAAATGTTTGATACAGATAGCAGATCAGAAAAGAAGAGAAAGAAATTACCTCATGAATCATTTGGCAAAGACGATAAAGAAGCAGTACAAAAAAATGTTTCCAGACATTAACACTTCATCTAGATCAAATAAAATTTCATTTGCACTTGTTTTACTTTTATTTTAATATTTGTATTCAACTTACACTTATTAATCTCATTTACACTCACTCATTTCCAGTTAGTGACTACATTATGTCAGTTAGTGTTCACATTGCTTCAGTTAGTTTCTCTACAATCTTCATTTGGTATTTATATTACTTTAGTTACTGTATAAAAATTTTCATTTACACAAATGTATTCCAACCAGACTTATTATTTTCAGTTAACTCTACAAATTATTCAAATGGTATTTATATTGTTTCAGTTACTTAAGTTCTCTTTTCAGTTAGACTAAAACACATTAATGAAATAATAAGATAAGTAACCGAACTTAAAAGACATCCAACTGAATAAAAAAGATCAACTGAAACAAAATTGAAACCAACTGAACAAAAATTGACACCAACTGAAACAAAAATGAAACCAACTGAAACTAAAATAAAACCAACTGAAAAAAAATGAAACTAACTGAAGTCGTTCGACCAAATATTATGGTCGGACGTGTCTGACCCAATACCTTCTCTACATTCTATAATAAGGTAGTATAATTACAAGCTAATAACAAAGTAGCATATATCCTAAGGTAGGCATATAAGTAATATATGCAACAAATGCAATGTATAAAGTAGTATATAGAAGAAATAAAGTTGAAACTTTGCTTAGTAGTATATGGGTAAATAAATTTGTTTAATTATTTACGATTATTGTAACCATTATGTACATTGTTCATTAAATAGAACCACCGTTAAGAAGTTGGCAAAGCTTGTCTTCACTTGCTCTATTTTTGTATAGTCATTTGTTCTCTAACTCTTTCCTTTAAGCTCAATCCTATGTAGATCTCATTAGTTCCTTAGTTGTAATCCTTATATCTAAATATATAATTAGGCCCTGTTCAGTTCACCTTAAAATAATAATATTCAGTAAAATTAAGTCCAGTTCAGCAAAAATAAGTTCAGTTCAGTAAAAATCAGTACTGCAAAGAAGAAAAACAACATGAATCAGTAAAAATAAGTTCAGTTCAGTAAAAATAAGTTTAGTTCAGCAAAAATAAATTCAGTTCAGTAAAAATAAGTTCAGTTCAGCAAAAATAAGTTCAGTTCAGTAAAAATAAGTTCAGTTCAGCAAAAATAAGTTCAGTTCAGTAAAAATAAGGTGAACTGAACGGGGCCTTAGTATCCGTGAGATGCATGATTTTAATAAATTAATTTGAATGATATTATAATACTTTTTGAAGCAAAATTATATATCCAATTATTCTTAAATTTTTTCACCACCTAGATTTGAGTTTAATTTTATAAAGTAAATACTTTGTAAATAGAAAAATTATCTTGTACTCATGTAACCCGTTGAAAACAATAATACCTTCATTCTAAGATTGTTGCAACATACTCCTTTCTAGCCGTTCCCAATAATAGTAACTACTACTAATAAAGGAATGCTTACCCTATTTTACCCATCATGGAAAAGTCCAAGTTCCATTTTTTCCTTTCTTCTTCTGTTCTTTTTGTTCGTCAGATCTAATTCCCTCCACAAAAAAAGGACAATTTGTTCATCCCTAAATATTCGCTTCTCCCCTCGCCAATTTAGGCCCCAAATGATCATATCTGCAGATTCACTTTTTAGGGACAAATTATTAAAAGAGGAGTCTAATTTTAACATAAAATTAGATCAATCAAAGCCTATATTCTATTAACAAACCCATTCTATCTTACTTTAGCCCAATACTATTCCTAGACATTTAACACACTCTAGTTGTTCATTCTCTTCTCCTTTCCTTATTTCAATTTTAGTCTCGAAATATAACAAGCAATTCCTAAAAAACATATGACTTACCGAATGAATTAAACTAATCACTAAACGGATCAAACTAGTCACTAAACGGATCAAACTAGTCATTAAATAAATTTACCACTGAGTATTGAATGAACTAAATAGGTCACGAAATGAATTAACTAGGTTATAAAATGGATTAAACTGGTCCCTATTTTCAGATTATGGTTTGAATTTCTCTTATTATTATTGGGCCTATTGACCGTTGCCTAATTTTATTTTAAAAGTAAGCGGTTTTTTACAAGACCAGCTCCTTCTTAGGTCCTCTATAACTCATCAACATTTCTTCTGATTTATCCAATTCTCCCTTGTAACTTTTTACTGAGGTTGAATACAATTATGTTTTGTATTTCCCATTTTTATATATGAATCTGTGTTTTTTGTTTTGTTTATTTAATCATAGTTGTACAATTCATGAACTCTAAAATTAAATTCTTATTGAATTGTAAAATATGTCATGAATTGTAGAATTGATAATTATTAAGGTTGTAAATTTTTGTATTCTTGAGACTATAATTCTATCGATGAAAAACAATATAACCCTATAATATAAAACAATATACTTTTCTAATAACATAAGATAATTTATTATTCTAGAATCCTATTATGATATATTTTTCTTATTTCTAATTCTCCTTGATTAGATTTTTTGAGTTAGTAAGGTGGTAAGTGTTTTGGACGAATTGAGCTTTGTCACCAACTTGCTCATGAGTTTCCTTATCTTCTCTTCCTTTCTCAACATCAACCTCCCTTTCATCTTCCTCAACTTGATCGTCCTTCTCAACCACCTCAACTTCACGATCTTCACACTCATTAGGCATCTTGGGGCCCTCATAGTTTGTTCCCGACCTCAAATGGATAGCTTTGACTTGATGTAGGTTGGGGTTAGGAATGGGTTGGCTTTGAAGTTGATTTGTGGGGTTAGAGGGGTTTTTCTCGGCCACTTGAGCTAATTGGGTTTCAAGCATTTTGTTGTGAGCTTGTAACTCTTGAAACCTTTGGTCATGGCTTTGAAGAGATTGGCTTTGTAGAGCAAGGGTTTGGGTGATGGTTTGGAGTTGTTGGAGGATTAGGGAGGTAGGGTCGGAGGATGAAGTAGGTTCGGGATTTGGTTTAGGAAATGGTGGATTTTGAGGGGCCTTTTGAAAGTTGGATCTTTGATGGGGGGCTTGGTAAGTGTTAGAGTTTTGAGAGGAAGATCCACCTTGATTGTGGCTTTGAGTAAAGCCTTGTTGAGGTGGATTCCAACCTTGTTGAGGTTGGTTGTAGCTTTGTTGAGGTTGTTTCCACCCTAATTGAGATTGGTTGTAGCCTTGGTTGTAGCTTTGTTGAGGTTGTCTCCACCCTCCTTGTTGACTGCTCCTATAACCTTGGTTACCTTGGTACCCCTCGCCTATACTATTCATTGCCGCCACATGCTCCGACTGAGATCCTCCACAATAAGAGGTATCGTGGTTTGTACCACCACAAATGTCACAAGAGAAAGCATTCACTTGTGAGGGACTAGATGATCCAAGGGTGATCTTCGAGAGCTTCTTGTCAAGTTGATCCATCTTCGCTTGAATTTGGTCCATTGGGTCCAACTCAAACTTTCCACCCTTCTTCTGTTGAGCACCTCTCCTTCTTCCACCCCATGAGTAATTCTTGATCACTTCTTCTATGGTGGCCTCTAATTGGTCTTGCGGGATCTTAGAAAGTTGACCTCCCGCTCCAGCATCGAGATTAGCACGTGACATAGGGTCAAGGCCATCATAGAAGAACCTCATCAGTAGGTTTTGATTGAACTCATGGTGAGGGCACGAACGAATCAATTCCCTAAACCTTTCCCAAGCCTCCGCAAGTGTCTCATCACAATCCTGCTCAAAAGTGGAGATTTGCCTCCTAATATCTGCGGTCTTTGACTCTGGGAAATACTTCTTCAGAAAAGCCAATGTAACCTGCTCCCATGTAGTGAGGGAGTTAGCAGGCAAACTCTTGAGCCAAGACTTTGCCTTTCCGGAAAGAGAAGACCGGAAGAGATGCATCTTGATGTAATCTGGAGAGACATCATTTGTTGTTATCATAGCACAAATCTCCAGTTATCGATCAAGATGATCAAGGGGATCTTCATCCGACCCTCCACAAAATTGCTCTACTTTCACCATCTGTGTGAATTGAGGGTGAATGCTGAAATTTGTAGTGGTTGTGGGGAGTCGAATTCCACCCTGTAAAATATAGGACCCCGGATTTCCGAAATCCCTGAAAAGTTGTCCATTTTCCTCACCCATGTTTGATTCACTTTCACTTGTAGAACTTGAGATTGGTGAAGCTGGTGCAGAACTCAAAGTCAATCGTTCCAAACCTCCCCGAAGCTTTCGCAAGGTGCGATTGATTTCCGGATCTAAAGGTAAGATGGGTGAACCGTGAGCTCTCCTTCTCATGTAACACAACAAAGCTAAGCAGAGGGTTAGAAAATAACAACATAGTCTAAACAAAAGAAAAGAAATCACTCAAGCAATACTAAACTCAAGTAAACTTCAATCAATAGCACAATTTCCCCGGCAACGGCGCCATTTTGATAAGAGGTTTTTAGTGTGTCGTTAAGGCACTAAGAACCGCTTAGCAAACACAATTTATAAACCTAACGAGCAACTACTAAGCACGTAGTAATGGAAAGTCAAGGGTCGAACCACAAGGAAATCGGGATTGACTATAGTCCATTAAGTCTAAAACTACCTAAGTGAAGGGTTTTGGGGGTTTAAGATTGAGTAAGTAACCGACTAATTGACTAGCTAATGAATACCGACTAATAAACAAATAGGGGGATTAATATGATAAGGAAGACACTAGAGTTCGGGATATGATAGGTTTTAGTCGTATCACCTATTCAAAGATAAACCTACGGTCCTCTAACTAAGGTAGTCAGTGGTAGCAGGGTCGAATCCGCAGGGAGACAGAGTTTCTATATTAATATTCAATTAACTAACTACTTCAGATGAAAATATGGAGAATTAACTAAACTAATGAGTAAGCTAAAGAATACGAATTAAGTCGAGGATTTAACTATGGAATAAAAGTCTATGGTATTAGGTCGGTCCACCATGCTTATACCAATCAAACAAGGTCAACAACTATCGAAACCTAGGTCAAGAGTCGAGGGATTAGAGCATGTGTTGAGCTATGGTTAAGACTCAACGCTCATAGTTCAACATACGCCGCATGTTCACTAACGTAATCAGAACTACTGATGTGTCCTAGGCCTCTAGTCGTAAGACGGATCTGTGCAAACAACTATTAACCACAAGCAATCAATGAAATTGGCCACTAACATTAATCACTAATTAAGAGCAAACCACACCACAATCACTCTAATCAAGCCCTAGAAATCAATAGAAGTCTAAATAACAATCATGGTATAAACATGGCTTCCCTAACTAACACCCTAGAAAGAGAACTACTCAGACATGATTGAATTAACAATAACAAAACTAATCGAAAACCCTAACAATTGCATCATGAACTAATTGGATAATAAGCAATTAAACTAAAGCAATTGAGATATAAGAATTAAACAATAAGAAAGACGATTACCAAATTGACGGAAAGCGGAAACTCTAATTGAATTGATTTAGTACTTGAATCTCTTCTACAATGAAAGACAATGAAAAACTAGGCTAAGAGCTCTCTAAAAATGTTCAATAATATGAAAGATCCCAATAAAAATAACCTAAAAAGTATTTATAGTTTCTAAGAAAACAATAAGATAGAGTGGGGAAATAACGAAAATCACATCCCCTTGTCGTCCACCCGATCGGGCAAAGGGCCGCCCGATCGGGTCTGGGAACAGGCTCCCAACAACAGCAAAGTAGGCTCCACCCGATGGAATCGGGCAGCTTCCACCCGATCGGGGGTCAACCCTAGCACCCGATCGGGCAAGTCCACCCGATGGCATCGGGTGGAGGTCTTCTCAAGCTCCTCAGAAATCCAGCAACATATGGCTAAGTGTAAGTCCGCCCGATGGGATCGGGCAAGTCCACATGATCGGGCGGAAATCTGAACTTCTGACATTTTACTCGTACCCGATCGGGCAGTGGTTGCCCGACCCGATCGGGCGAGTCTTCTTTCTTCCTTGCTTCACTTGGCTTCAGACGCCAAGTCTTTGGAATATTTCTTCTTCACAATGGGGTCCGAATACCATCTCGAGACCGCTAAGATGCCTCATAACCTTCCGCTATAGCATGGTGCTCTAAACATCGAGTAAATAGGGAGTTTTTCCCTAAAAACCTGCAAAACGATATGGAACACACAAACCACAACTATATCGAAATAGTTAGCATAAATAGCTCCTAAGAGCATCAATATCGCACAATTTAGCTTGTAAAGAAAGGGAAAAACTCTATAAGAAATCAATATATCAGGCTACTCGTATGAACATGGGCTAGACAACGATAATCAACGCTATGATGATTCACAACGGAGTCAATACAAGGTTAAGTTCCCCTCTAATTTACTTGAGTCCTCTCTCGAATGGTCCTCAAGAGTAATCGATTAATTAACCAACCAAATCCTCTTTCGAATGGTCTTTGGTCCGTTGATTAATAAATTCATTAAGTTCGGAAAACCCCTAATTAAAGGATCCCCTTAATTCCTACCCAATCCCTTGGTCTAGAAATCAAGTCGAAACATGGGAATGACAAAAGGGATTAGAGTTCGATTAAGAACAATAAAGACCCTAAGTGCCCTAGCATAAACGTGATCAAGATCTATCCTAGGGTGTCAAAACATCACATTCAATGCATAGACAAACAATTGAATCATAAAAAGCATAGATAATCTACATTAAGCCCTTAATTCATACTTTCGCCCAAACCCTAGATAATGAAATACTCACTAACCATGGATTCTAAGCAATTAAGATTCAATAAATTCAACATCATAAACTAAACAATAAGATTAAAGGAAAGAGATAGAAAAGAAATTACTTGAATTAATTGATGAATTCGATCTTCAATAATGAAACAAAGGAGTAAACTAGTGTTTGAGAGAGTTTTAGGGCTAAGAGAGAGTTAATTAGAAACTAAGTATGAAGTAATGTCGAGTCTAAGCTCAAAAAAACTAATTAAAAGAGTCATTAAACTAAGACGGAGAAAACGGGTCAACACCCGTAGTCAGGTCACCACGACCGTGGCCCCTGACTTTCATAAGATCAGTTTCCAATCTTCAACAGTCTGTTTTGCTCGCTACAGGTCCCCACGACCGTGGTGACTTGCTGGTCAGCGGACAGCTCAACTTTGAACGATCATATCTCTCTCGTCTCATATCGGAATTGGGCTCATGACCAGTCGTTGGAAAGCTATCGAAACGAGCTAACACCTCCCACTAGAATCACCTTAATCCGATTTAAGGATCAAAGTTATGTCCATTTGAAGTTCAACAGTCCACAACTAATCTTCCAATGATCATATATGACTTCAAAAACCTGTTAGTTGGTCTGAACTTCATTCACTCAACTCTAATTTTGCCTTAATCTTTTTCTCACAATCAAGCCACAACAAATACAACTTTTGATTCCTCAACAACCAAACCAAACCATGAAACCAACTTCAAACTCAACCCATACAAAAGCTCCCCCAAGCTAGGCTTGGAAATAATATCAAAACAAAGGCCATGGGCTTAGAGTAACATGAAACAAGGTAATTAGGCTCAGGGGGCTAAGGAGGATAAAAATGTATTAAACTAACTCTGAGGCTCAAGAATAAGTCAAAAGAACGCCTCTATCATAGCAAATGTAACAAGTCACCAAACATCAGATGAGTACGAAGTCAAAGTCAAGATCAATCCGCTAGAGAGGAACTAACACACCAAAAATATAGACTGGATAATAGTATGAATCCAATAGGCTAGAAAAAAGGCCTCACAGTCTAACCAAATCAGGTATGCAGCACAAAGTAGTATATCATAGTCGCTCGAAATCAAAGTAGTCGAACATCAAATCAAAACCTCAGAATCACAAATGCCCAGCTATCTAGAAAACAGAGTCAAATCATTTTCAATAACAGCACAACAAGGGGCACAGGGAGGCAATCAAACCAGTCATGATCAATCATATTTTTTTTTTCATTTTTTCAATTTTTCAAAGCTGTAATACTATTCTATCAAATCTTTAAACTACACTAAAAAGCAATAAACTATACGAGAAAGCAATAAAGAGAGTACTCACAGTGAGAAATTCTCCCCCAAGCTGAACAAGGCAATGTCCTCATTGCAACGAGGGAGAGGAGAGAACAAGGGCATCAGCCGCCCATATCATCATCAGTGGGGGCAGCAAAGAAGCCACCACTAGAAGTACCACCACCATCTGTGTAACCACCACCTGAGGGATCACCTGAAAAATCACTCACCCCTCCACCAAAGCCGCTAGTACCTGCATCAAAACCACCCCCAAAACCACTAGGCCCAAGACCAAAGTCTCCTAAAGAGACGGACTGACGAGCAGGCTCCTCCTCCTCATCCTCTGCCATGTCATCACTCTGACCGGCAGGCTGGCTATAACTCGGGTTCCAATGGTACCATGAGGGGTGTTGAGCAGTCTGCTCAATAATGCCACGCCTGCAATAGTCGTCATAGAGAGGATAAAGGGCGTAGTGCTGGTCATTGGCCAAGGTATCCATCCGCCCCCCATATGATCTACACGGGTATAGAGCTGATCGATGCGAGTGCCATATCCCGCTAGGGTGGCGGTGTTCGCGTTGATCAGCCCTTCCATCCTTCCCATCCCCGTCTCCATGCGACCTAGGGTCGAAATCATAGAAGTAAAATCAAATGTGTCCGTGTGAGGGGGAGGAGGGGGGAGCAGAAGTGGAGGCGCCCTCGTCTAAGATCGGCGTAGGCCGCCTGTGGTAGGAACGACGAGGGGGCTCGGGGTCAGCGACAACAAGATCAACTCCCTCTATGGGGAGTAGGTAGTTCGCCTGACGAGGTCGCAGTCGGGCTCTAGGGTCGGGCAGAATGATGGATTTTTTTGCTTTAATAACCCACTGGAATCTATGGTCAGGCAGACCATTTAGGAATTTCAGAGTGTTGAGGTATGTGAGGTCAATGAGGGTAGGGCCAAGGACGGGGGTACGCTGAGTGTCGTCAAAGCCGGCAATTTGCCGGGCAAACAATGTGATCAACCCCCCGTTGACTAACCTCCTAGAGGTCCAACTACCGTCTTCCCTTGGCCTAGGGAGCGAGTTCGAGATACGCTCGAACTGAATAGCTACATGGTGGGCCAAGTTGTAATGAAATTGCTCCTTAGAGCCTTTAGCAATGTAGCTAGCTATAGCAACTAGCTCGGCCCCCTGGACCAAGTGACCCTCAAACCGCCCTAAAAGAGTCTGGGCCATGAATCGGATCCAAATACTAAAAATAGGGTGATGGAAATTCGCCCAATGACAATGCTGGATTCTTGAGGCGGTACCGGTGGCGGTTTGTCAAATGATGCCACAAGTTTGGCGTATTTTGAGGTCTATAGAAATTTTAGCAATGAAAACTGAGATTGATTTCTCGGTGCAATATCTGGCTTACTCCTACTCTATAAAAACGGTGGGTAAGGGTAGGATAAATTTGAGATTGAGAAAGGGTCGTACCGCTCTTGTCACCAAAATAGATGCTAACGATAGGGTTTGGATGGAGAGATTTTTCTTCGTAGAGAGAAAAAGTTTGGGCGAAGAAGGAAAAGTTTTTAGATCTGAATGGATAGTAAAAGGTATTTGCTGATCTTTTGTGCAATTTATTGGTTTTCTTGTTTTGTTGACGTTCTCACTCTTGTGAATCTGCAGATTTCGAATCGAAGTTGTTCGTTTCGCGCCCGGAATCACAAGATGTAACCGAAAGGCTCTTGCAGTTGCCTGAAGCAGAGAGAACCTTTCCCATCAGCATAGAGGAAGACGACGAGGAGGACGACATCCAGATCTTGGTGCCTCCTTCTGCTGCTGCTACCCCGTCCGTCGAAGTCAAGAAAACAGAACTAGTACCGGAATCGCCATTGTCTAGTGGTAAGTTTTGGCTTCAATTCGTCTTTTCTGTCATTATATGTTGGTTGTACATTTTGATGGGATGGTTTTTGGTTGTAGAAATGATAAGAGGTTTTTAGTGTGTCGTTAAGGTACTAAGAACCGCTTAGCAAACACAATTTATAAACCTAACGAGCAACTACTAAGCACGTAGTAACGGCAAGTCAAGGGTCGAACCACAAGAAAATTGGGATTGAGTTCAGTCCACTAAGTCCAAAACTACCTAAGTGAAGGGTTTTTGGGAGGTTTTAGATTGAGTAAGTTACCGACTAATTAACTAGCTAATTAATACCGACTAAGAAATAAATAGGAGAATTAATATGATAAAGAAAACACTAGAGCTTGGGTTACTCGCATGAACTCGGGCAAGATATGACACAAATGCAACTACGAGGTTATTGAGAATAACGTGCAAGGTTATGTTTCCCTCTAAAGTCCTTGAGTCCTCTCTCGAATGGTCCTCAAGAGTAATCAATTAATCAATCGACTAAATCCTCTCTCGAATGGTCTTTAGCCAATTGATTAATGGATTCAATTTGATTGGAAAACCCCTAAATAGGATCCTCTTAATTTCTACCCAATATCTTGGTCTAGAAATTAAGTTGATTCATGGGAATGACTAGACAACAACAATCAATTAAGAGTAATTGAAATCTAAGCCCTAGCATAAACTTGATCAAGGTCTACCCTAAGGTGTCAAAACACCAAGAACAATGCATATTAGACATGAATAAAGCAATTACAAGAACATCTACATTAAGCCCCTAATTCATGCTTTCACCCAAACCCTAGATTAGGAACTACTCACTAACCATGGATTCTAAGCAATTAAGATTCAATAAATTAAACATCATAAACAAAGCAATAAAATTAAAGGAAAGAGATTGAAGAGAAACCAAGTGTTTAGAGAGAGTTTAGAGAGAGTTTAGGGCTCAGAGATGAAACAATTAAGAAACCAAGTGTTTAGAGAGAGTTTAGGGCTCAGAGAGAGTAATTATAAAACTAGAGTAATAAAGTAATGTCGAGTCTAAGCTAAAAAAAACTAATAGAAAGAGTCATTAAACTAAGACGAAAAAAACTAATAGAAGTTAGGGGCCACGACCGTGGTGACCTGCTGGTCAGCGGACAGCTCAACTTCGAACTATCATATCTCTCTCGTCTCTTATCAGAATATGGCTCATAACCAGTCGTTGGAAAGCTATCGAAACGAGCTAACACCTCCCGCTTGAATCACCTTAATCCGATTTATAGATCAAACGTTATGCCTATTTGAAGTTCAATAGTCCATAACTAGTCTTCTAATGATCATATGACTTCAAAAACCTGCCAGTTAGCCTGGAAATCATGAAAAAACAACTAAACAGATAATGAAGCGACAATATAACTCAAAGGTGACAAAAACCATGCAATCCTAGGCTTAAATGCTCTAAACTACATGCAGGGACACTAAAAATGACCTATAATTAAGCACAATAAAGTGCTTATCAAGGGACCACTAGGACCACCAGATCCGTTGCGGCTAACTTGTCGGCCCAAGAATTGCTCGCTCGCTGTCGCTCTCGTAACCCCGTCGGAGGAAGTCCCTCTGTCGTACCTCCGCCTCGATCACCTAACGTTCCTCCATCTGTACCGTTGACTCCGTCGTCGTCTGCGACGGGTAAAAGGAAATACTCAATGGAACTTCCTGCTGACTTCGGGTCTCCGTCGAAGAAGGCGACGCTTCCTGACGTCCAGAAGCTTCTGTTTCCTGCTGCTCAAGCAGGATGGGACGCTGTCTCACTGTCTGACGTCCTGGCTGACGAGGCCGTCTGTGTGTTCAGGGTATGTGACGTTCAGATTGTCCATCATTTATCTTGTGTGTGTTTGTTTTAACAATGTCCCCTCGTGTAACAGGGTCTTCAAGCCAATTTGGCGGGCATCCAGAAGGTTGCTCGTCTAAAGGCTGAAACGAAACGTCTGACGGACGTGGAGAAGTCCCTCAAGTTGTGGCTTCAGATTGACACAGAACAGATGCAGTTTGAGCGTGCTAAGTCGAAAGACTTAGAGGAGGAGGTGGAGAAGCTGAAGATAGAGGTGGAGGATGCAGCAGGGTTTCATATGTGGAAGACAAGGGCAGAATTAATGAGAGAATTTAAGGAAGGACGACACGTCGAATGGAAGCCTGATGAAGACATAGCGACGTTTAAGAAGGATTTTGCTGGTGCTGCTCAGGGGATGGACGAGGAGGAAGTCTTGGTCGACGAAGGGGCTGTCCACTCAGCTCCGGCGACAGAAACACCGGTAGCCGAGCAAGTTGAAGAAGCAGCAACTGGGGTCCTGGAAAAGACTGCAGAGAGTTAGGCATTTCGTGTGGTTTGCTTTGAATTTAGGTAAAGCTTTTTTGCGGCTGCGTCCGCTCAGTTTGTTGGGATAATGTTTGGAATTTGGATAATGGTTTGTGTTTGTTTGGATAATGGTCCTTGTGATGGTGTTTGGGTAATGGTTTTTATGATGTTGACAATCTTTGGTTTTTTGACAAATTATGTATGTTGTGTGTAGCCATGACTTTTGCGTATTTCGTATTCTTGCATGTTATGTGTATTATGTATGTCGTTCGTACGTTCGTATGTGCTGCGCAGCCTGTTGTAGTTTGTTTGTTTCCTTTCCCTGCTGGGGGAAGAGGTTCGTCGTTTGTATGTTTCGTACTGCGTCGTAGCAGTTGTCGTTTGTTTTGTTGTTCCTGTCTTAACAGTATTTTTCAAAGAAAAATAGGGGACTAAGCCGTTGGACAAGCCAACGGCTCTCCGACGCCCAAGTCAGTAACGGTCGTTTCATGAAAAATAATTCACAAAGTCATAGAAGGCGTACCAAAGAGTAAGTCGATGGATTAACCACTTCGACGTCATAGTTCGTCGTCCAAGTTATTGGATACTGCAAAGTTGGTCGTAAAAAGAACGGGCTGGCCGTTGGTTTTTCGACCAACGCCCTCCGACGCTCAAGTCAGTAGCTGTTTGTAAGAAATGTAAGCACAAGTTTTGTTAGGGTTGAGTTAACATACCTGGGGCTCAATTTTACTTACGTGGATGTCGTCCGTTGTATAGAAACGTTTCGTTGGTAGCCTGTTCGTCCTTGTCTAACCGTCATGACAGACGGGCTGGCCGTTGGTGTTTCGACCAACGGCCCTCCGACGCTAAAGTCAGTACGTGTCGAAGGAAAAAATAACAAAAGAAAAGACAGAACTAACCGCAAAAACGAAGTATGTTAACTAAGAAATATTTAAACAAATAGAGGGTGTTCAGAAATGGTACAGTTTGAGGTTGTGGGCGTTCCAACTTCGTGGAATAGGACTACCTTGCTCGTCTATGAGTGCATATGCCCCCTGGCCTACTACCTTGCTGATCTGGTATGGCCCTTCCCAATTTGACGCGAGTTTCCCTTCATTTGGGTCTTTGGTGTTAGGAAACACTTTGCGCAAGACCCAATCTCCCAGCTGGAACATTCTTATCCTTACGTTTTGGTTATAGCTTCTTGCTACTCTTTGCTGATAGGCAGCCATCCTTATCTTGGCCACGTCGTGAATTTCGTCGACGGTGTCTAGATCGTGGCTGAGTGCCTGGTCATTATAGTCAGACGTCATTAAACCATATGGAGCAGTTGGGATACTTACCTCAGGGGATATGACGGCCTCGCAACCGTATACTAGACAAAAGGGGGTCTGTCCTGTGGCATTTTTTGTTGTCGTCCTATCTGACCATAGGATTAGGGGGACTTGCTCAGCCCACTTTCCTTTTGCTTTCTCCAATCGTTTCTTCAGGTTGTTGATGACAATCTTGTTGCCTGATTCCGCCTGTCCATTTGATTGGGGGTATCTCGGAGTCGACTTGTATAGTTTGATGTTCCACTGGTCGCAGAACCTTTGCGTCTTCTTACTTATGAACTGGGACCCGTTGTCGCATATGATCTCGCTTGGGATTCCAAACCTGCACAGAATGTTACGTTTGATAAAAGAAATTACCTCCCTGTCTTTGACGGTTCTGAACGGCTCTGCTTCGACCCATTTGGAGAAGTAATCGGTCATGGCCAGCATGAAGACTCGTTGATGTATAATGGCGGTTTGTATTTGGCATGCTTTGCATCGTTTGGTGTACTCCGTCGAGTCTTGTTTCATCGTCGGCCAATAATAGCCAAGGCGTCGAGCTTTGAGAGATAGGCTCCTTCCCCCAGAATGATTTCCGCATACGCCGTCGTGTATATCTTTCAGCACCTGTTGGGCTTCGTTTGGTTCCAGGTAACGCAGGTATGGTCCTGAAACAAACGCTTTAAACAAAACATCGTCAATTATAAAAAAGCGAGACGCCTTTACCTTGAAGGCCTTTGCCTCTTTCTTGTCGGCTGGCAGGATGTCATGTTGTAGCCAGTCTTTGTAAGGTTTGGTCCAACTGCTTGGAGTGTTGTCGTCGGATGACAGCTCGTCGACGGGGAAGACACCCTTTTCTATGGCTGGATGCAGTAGGTGGATGATGGGTATGCTGGCTATGCCTGGGTCTTTGATCACTGCCCCCAATCCGGCTAAGGCGTCGGCGTGTGAGTTCTGCTCACGAGGTACTTGTTGGAATTGGCACTTGTCGAAGTACTTCGTCAGTCATTGGACGACTTCTAGGTAGGCCGTCATCTTCGGGTCTTTGGCTGCATAGGAACCGTTAATTTGGCAGATTATCAATAAAGAGTCACTATTTACCTCGAGGTCTTTCACTCCCATTTCCTTGGCCGTCGTTAGTCCCATGATCAATGCCTCGTATTCTGCTTCGTTGTTAGTCGCCTGGAACTCACATCTAATCGAGTGGGAAATGACGTCTCCTTGTGGAGATGTCAGGACGACACCCAAGTCTATTCCTCGCATGTTGGACGCGCCGTCGGTGAACAGGGTCCACTTTCCATCTGTCAGCGTGCAATCTAGCTATTTCACTTCATTGATCGCCTCTGGTTCCAGCTGTGGGCAAAAGTCCACGACGAAATCGGCTAGGGCCTGCGACTTGATGGCGGTCCTGGGTTCGTAAGATATGTCGTAGCCTCTTAGTTCCATGAACCATTTGGTCATTCTCCCTGCGAGGTCAGGTTTCCTCATGATGGTCCTCATGGGATAGTTAGTACGCACAACTTTGCTATGACATTCGAAATAAGGACGTAACTTAGTTGAAGCTACTATTAATGCTAGGACTAGTTTTTCGAGTTGAGAGTACCATGTTTCAGCATTGAGTAATGATTTGCTTACGTAGTAGACGGGGTGTTGCGTTCCGTCTTCTTCTCTGGCTAAGACGGCGCTAACCGCTGTGTCTGTGACGGCCAGATAGAGGTACAAAGGTTCGCCGTCGACAGGTTTGACTAACAGAGGAGGTTGCGTCAGGTACTTCTTTAGTTTCTCCAGTGCGTCCTCATGCTTATCTGTCCATTCAAAACGTTTATTTTTACGCAGAATGTCATAAAACAACTTACATTTGTCCGACGATTGGGAGATGAATCTGTTGAGCGCGGTAACTCGTCCTGTTAGCTTTTGAACGTCTTTGACGGATCTGGGGGACTGGAGGTTGACGATGGCTTTGATCTGGTCTGGACTTGCCTCGATTCCTCTTTGCGTCACAACGTGGCCTAGGAATTTTCCGGAGGACACTCCAAAGGAACATTTGGAAGGGTTAAGTTTCATGTTGTGCTTCCTTAATACGTCGAAAGATTGCCTGAGGTGCTCGATGTGATATGCGGCTTTGGTCGACTTGACCAGCATATCGTCTATGTATACTTCCATCGTTTTGCCCAGTTGCTTCTTGAACATCTTGTTGACCAACCTTTGGTACGCTGCCCCTGCCTTTTTTAGTCCGAAAGGCATAACTTCATAACAAATAATACCTCGACTGGTGACGAAGGCCGTTTTCTCCTGGTCTTGTGGATGCATAAGTATTTGATTGTAACCACTGAAAGCGTCCATAAACGACAGCATCTCATGTCCGGCCGTTGCGTCCACCATCGCGTCGATGTGGGGCAAAGGGAATGGATCTTTGGGGCATGCCCTGTAAAGGTCAGTAAAATCAATGTAGACACGCCACTTACCGTTTTTCTTGTTTACCACAAGGACGTTGGCTAGCCAATCGGGTTACTGGACTTCACGTATCATTCCTGTCTCAAGAAGCTTTTGAACTTCGTCGTCGATTATTTTGTTCCGTTCAGGAGCGAATTTCCGACGTTTCTGTTTGACAGGTTTGCAAGTAGGGTCAACATTTAATTTATGCGTAATGACTTCTGGAGAAATACCTGGCATATCGTCGTGTGTCCATGCGAAACAGTCTGCGTTTTCCCTTAGGAAGTCTATCAACTCTTTTCTGACATCCTCTGGTATGTCAGCTCCAATGTAAACCACCTGCTCAGGTTTGGACGGGTCCAAGACGACTTCGTCTAATCTTTTAGGTTCTGGCTCTTTGTAACCATCGTCTCGTTGGCCGTCCTGTAATTGCTATGCAACATGTCCGTCTGCATTATAGGGCTTCAGCGTCGCTTTGTAACACTCTTTGGCTATCTTTTGGTCGCCTTTGATCTCTTGGATCCCCCATTTGGTCGGGAATTTGATTGTCTGGTGGTAGGTTGAGGGAACTGCTCGCATGTCGTGTATCCAAGGCCTGCCCAAGATCACGTTATAGGATGATTTACAATCAATTACAAGAAATCATACATGGAGATTGACTCCTTGAGCGTATGTGGGCAAGGCAATTTCGCCAACTGTGCTCTTTGACTCTCCACTGAATCCTACGAGGACTGTGGACTTTTTGGTGATGTCGTCCAGGCCTAGACCCATCTCTGTTAAGGCGTCCAGGGTGATGATGTTGGCGGAACTCCCATTGTCGACGAGGATCCTTTTGAGCAAGCAGTTTCCTATGGTTAGCGAGATCACCAATCTGTCGTGGTGGACGTCTGAGACGTCGTCTGCATCTGACTCATCAAACGTGATGGGCTGGTCGTTGTATGTCGCCTTTCTTGGCCTGAGGGTTGGCTTTTCCATGCTGCATTGGCGTGTCGTTTCGCTGCAGAGTATGTTAAACCACAAACATCAGACCCACCAGTTATTACATTAACAGTTTTAATAGGAACAGGAGGGGGAGGAGGTTTGAGTTTAGAAGAGTTTTGTTCTCTCGTCATTGTGCTCTTGGCTTTGTCAGAAATGATGTCTTTGAGATGTCCTGCGCGTAGCAGGTAGGCTACTTCTCTCCTTAGGGCGACGCATTCGTCGGTCAGGTGGCCGATGTCTTGATGGTAGTCACACCATTTCGTCGGATCTTTCTTGTCTCCTGGTTTGCTGGACTTCCCAGGCCACCTGACGGCTTCTCCCATGTTCATCAGGTGCTTAACTAGATCGGAGGTGTCGATGCAGAAGTTGTATTCCTGGATCTTAGGTGGCAAGTCTGGGTTTTCCTTCCAGTTGTCGCTTTCGCCGTCGACTAGGGCCACCTGTGCTTCGTCATTGGCTCGTCCATAGGGCTTGTATCTAGTGTCCGGCCGTTTGTTGAAGGCGGCCTTTCGGTTGGATCTGTCATAGATTGAGAATTCCTTCCTCGAGTGGAGGTCTTCCTGCAACCTGATTTGAGCTAGAGTTTTGCCTGCACATCTTCAAAAGTAGAACAAGGATATTTTGTTAGATCTCTGTAAAGGTCGCTGTCGCCGAATAATCCTTGTCGGAATGCTTCTATGGCAGTGGCTATGTCACATCGCGGGATGGACACCTTCTCCCTGTTGAACCTGTTCAGGTACTCTCTGAGCTTCTCGTTCTGCTTCTGGACAACTCGATAAAGGTCGCTGGTCTGCTTCTCCAGGCTGCGACTGCTGGCGAATTGTTGATTGAACATATTGACAAGCTCAGCAAAACTGGAAATGCTCCCGTTAGGAAGGGTGATCAGCCATTGTAGGGCGGGGCCAGACAGAGTGGACCCGAAGCCTTTGTAGAGACAAGCTTCTCTCATTTCTCGCGGGACGGGAATGATCATCATTCTTTGTAAGTACTGAGCGATGTGCTCATCTGGATCCGTCGTCCCGTCATACAGCTTCATATTAGGAGTGGAGAACCTTTTGGGGATGTCCACGACATCGATGCATTCTGAATATGGTGAATCTGCGTAGCTGTTGGGCAAGGCTTCTTTCATCGGGGTCGGGACGCCTGGAATTTTGTTGATGAGGGATTGTAGCATTTGGACCTTCTGCTCGAGATGATGATACGCCTCTGGGACGGGAGGCGTCGCTTGTAAAAGATTGGCAGAGACGCTTTGATTGGGCGTCCTGAAAGTGACAGACTGTCCAGACGTGATGCTGATTAGCATGTCTCTGTTGGAATTGAGTCTTCTTGGTGCTGAGGCAGGAGTCGTTGCTGGACAAAATACCGGTGACGATCTGATTGGGGTGGTCGTCACCACGTTCGAAACCTCAAAGGTGACAGCAGGGGCCATGAGGGGCGTCTGCTCAGTCCTAGTAACATTTGGCCGTAGGGGTGGTAAGTCCACCACCCGTTCCAGTATGGGCGAACCGGCCGACATCAGGCGTCCGTAGTCGTCAGGGATAGTTGTAACCAGATGATGAGGTGGGGGTGATGGAATGCGTTCCTCCAGGCTTAGGCGACGAGACACTTCACTGGTGTCACGCCGATAGACAGATTTGGAATTCGAGGCAATAGACGCCACAGATTGGATTTGAGAGCGCAGGGCGTCGTTCTCGCGTTGCAGGATTGACATCTTTTCTTTCAGAGAGTCCATTTCAGAGACGCGAGCTTTCAGGGCGTCCATTTCGTCCAGTCGTCCGGCCATCATGTCAAACCTCTAATTGATTTCAGCGAGGCTGGTAGCTTGATTTTCCATGGGAGTTTGTTTTGAAAGTAGTGATTATGTGATTTATTTGAGGCTATTTCAGAACCGTAGGCCCCACGGTGGGCGCCAAATTATTTTGGACGAATTTAGTATGGACGGGCAATTCGTCGAAATGATGTTGTAAGGCCAACAATTCAATAACCTCGATTTGATTAATAACAAAGCAATAAGTGAGTACGATTGAGTATAATAGTGATGAGTAAATAATAGCAAAATATGCCGTGAAGAATACAATGAAATCAGCTAGGTATTTATACCCTTCTACATACACCTTGTAGCCGTTATATTAACCTAACAACAAATCTAAACGGCTAGAATCTAAACTAACCACCTCCTAAAAACTAGGCGTCCAACTCCACCCGTGCTTGGACTTAGTCTTCTATTCTCCCACGTCTTGAATCACGTGCCGCAGGTGTGCCAAGGTGCCTGTTATTTTAATGAAGAAAATGAGCCATCAATATGTCACGTGAGGGCTGAATGTAGCCCACAACAATAAGGTTTCACTTGTTTACAGAATTGAAAACGTATACAAATTTATGAAAAAGGGCTTAAATTTCAAACCTTGAACATTGAAAAATGAGTCATTGTATACATGGATTATTTATCAAAATCAAGATGAGCAAACAGTGATAATTTTGGGCTTCTTAAGAGTTGGTGGACAAGTCATAGTGTCATACAACCTTCTAAACATTGAAAAATGAAAACCGATTAACTATAGTCATTAATTTACTTGCCCTGGAAACTAAAGAGAAAATAGATTTTAAGAGAATAAAAAATAAAGTTGTTGGGCGGGAAATAATTGTGTCACCTGAACATTTGGGGAAGCAGAAACATGTTTTCTGTTTTAGTACTCCTTCCGTCCCATATTAGTTGCAACACTTTTATGTATAGTTGTCCCATATTAGTTGCAACACTTCTATTTTAGACATGGACCCACCAATATTTTATTATATATCACTCAACTAATATACCCCACTCATTTATTGATTTATGTGAAAAACATTAAAATTTTACCCCCCTACTATATTAACTTCCTAAAAGTACCACATCAACTTTACAATAAATTAGTATAACTCATACCCTTCTCTATTAACTTCTTAAGACTATGTGCACAAGCTATTGTTGCAACTAATATGGGACAGAGGTAGTATTAGTTATAGAAGATTAGTTGTAGATAGATTTCCTATTACTTGACCTATCTTTACATTTTTTTTTCATTTAAAGTTAACTTAAGGTTATTTGTAAGAAAAAGACAAAGTTTGAGTTGCGTGAATGTTTGGTTCGAAAAATGAAAGAAAAAGAAATAAAAGTTCAAAAGAGTTAAAAGTTCCTTCATTCACGTTGTTTATAAAGAAAAATGTGCTACTCTGCTTGAAAATTGGGTTTGTTGTGAGTTTTCATCAATTTATAAGAGTTGGGTTATGTTTTGTGGTTATATGGTGTTGTTGGGAGTTGTTTCGGCCATCTTCGGCTTGATTTGAGTGATCTTTGCTCCCCTATCCTTGGTTTTTCCACCACACTTTCTAAAAATATTTCCTACCTCTTGCCTAAGCCCCATTACAACCCTATAAAGTCCTCTTGAGCTTGTGTTTACATTGTTTATTGGATTGATTTCGAGTCAGTTTGTTAAAGTTAAAGAGTATGTCTGCTAATTGAGTCGACTTGATTAGGGTGAGCGTCGTTTAACCTTCTTAAACACATGAGAGTGTGAGTGGGAAGGGACATTATGGTTGGGTCGGTGAGTGTTCGGGCACATTCTTTGCCTGCCACAAAAATTGAGAGGAGTGACACCTTTGTGAGCAACTTTTCAGGATTTGTATGCCTTGTGGATAGTTATATTTGACAATTTGCTTGGATAATTTGTAGTTGGATGGATTTGAATAGCTTAAATTGAATTTTGTCTACTTGAACGATTCTTAGTCTTGAAAATGTTTTGAGCTTCGAATGTTTTATCTTTGGGGTGAGGTAATTTATTTCATGTTCATGTTTTATTTGCTTGAGGACAAGCAAAGGTTTAGCTTGGGGGAGTTTGATATATAACATTAATATATAGTTTTTAGGTGCATTTAGATAGCATTTAGAACTCCTTTTAGAGCACTTAGGTGCATAATGACATGAATTTACATAAGTTGTGCTCTACTACACCCCGTTGGTGTGTTTCGATGATTTTCAGGTTATTTTGATGCAAATTGATTATGATTATATAAGATCAAGCCTATTAATCATTGAGGATGAAGGTATCTCGCAAAAGGATCATTATGCATCCGTTTGGAACAATTTTGCGTTGGAATGAAGCAAAGAGTTAGTAAAAGAAGTGCTAAAACTGACAAATGCTCACTATTTTCATCATAACTATTTATACAATATTTATAATCAATAAATTCCAATTGGATTGGATTCTAGACTTCAATAGCTTTCCAATGATAGGTCACACGCCCCAATCGAACTTCTGGTTTGAGAGATATGGCCTTTGTAAGTTGATGCAAAATCGCAGGATTTCCGCCCGATTTGGTCGGACCGTTTAGCCCGATCGGGCAGGGCACGCGGAGCTTTCCTTTTTCAAATGGAAAAACGGAAAAGAATAATCTCACCTTTGAGCGTTCGGTAGATAATAATCCCACCTTCAGATTATTACTGAACAGCCCCACCTTTAAGGGGTCATTTAATCTATTAGACCTTTTTACCTGAAACCGGTTGTAAAGATAACCTATTAAATTTAATCCTTTTTAATTTAAGCTAATATAATATTATCGAACTAATCTTTCTTTAATATATTAATTTTCTCATCTTCAATTCACCAATTATCATCATTTTTTTCTTCTTTTTTTTCAACTTCCATTATCATCATCATCTTAATATCATCATCATCATCATCACAATACTACACAACCACCAGTCCACCACCACCAACATAACCCACCCTAAGCACCACAAGTCCACAACCAACCCACCACAACCAGCCCACCGCCAAACCCAATACCCACCCCAGCTACCACCCCAAAGCACCACCACCAACCCAACCCAGCTAACCACCCACCGTCAAACCCAGTACCTACCCTGCTACCACCACAAAACACCACCACCAACCCAACCCAGCTAGCCAACCACGAACCACAACAAAACACCACCAAACCAAGCCACCCTAACCACCGCCACTAACCCAGGCCACCCCAAATAACCCCCCACGAAACCCCTAGACCCACCATCAAAACCCCTAAACCACGCACCTACGCCCAAAAATCGAACGACCCAACTCACCACTAACTCAAATCCCACCTCAAAACTCACCCGAAAACTCGGCGCTAAAGGTGTGAGTGTGATGATGGAAGTGACGGTGGTTCGAGTACGGAGATGATGATGGCGGTGGGTCTTCCTTGGCGACGACGGCGCACTGAAAATTTGAGTGTGAATGGGTGTTGTTGTGGGTTGCAGTTGTGGTTGGTGGAAATGGAGGTGTGGTTGATGGTGGTGATAATAATAATAATAATAATAATAATAATAATAATAATAATAATAATAATAATGGGAACAACCAATAAGGAATCGACAAGTGTTCAATGAACTTGTTATAACCTTCTATAATAGGTTAAGGTCCAATAGATTAAATGACCCCTTAAAGATGGGGTCGTTCAGTAATAATCCAAAGGTGGGATTATTCTTTTTCGTTTTACCTTTTCAAATTAGTTTAGGATTTATTATAAATAGATAATCTTTATTCTTTTGAAGACACTTTATTTTCATTGTTCATTAGCATTAGTTTTAGAACCTCTTCATAGATTAAACACTTTAGAGTAGATTTAAAGGGTGTCGAACCTTTGATTATTTTCAATAAAAGGTTCTGCTTTCCGTCAATTGGTATTATTCTTACTCCTAATTCCTTCTTTTATTTCTTGTTTGCTTAGTTTGATTATTTAATTCATTCATGATGCAAAAATTAGGGTTTATATTAGTTTTTTTTATTTTTGATTCAATCATGTTTGAGTAGTATAATTTCTAGTGTTTTAGAGAGGAAAACCACGTTTATACCATGATTCATATTTGAATTGCTATTAGTTCTAGGTTTTGGTTAGTTCAATTGAAGTGTGATTCGTTCTTTATTTCATGGTTTACGTCAGTGTACAATTTCATGAACTATGTTTGGCAACTTGAGTATGACCCGATTGTAGGCTTAGTTTTAGAGGCTTAGATCACACTATTGATTCTGATTATGTGAGCGATCTTACTTCATATGTTGAATTGAGAGCGTTATGACCCGATCATAGGCTTAACATTAGCTCCAATTGTTCGACCCTAGACCTAGATTTTTTCGACCCTTTTGATTGGTATAAGCATGTTGGACCGAACTAATGCCCTAGACCTTAAATCTATAGTTTAAATCCCACTTTTATTAGTTATCATTATAATTGTTATTTAATATTCATATTATTATTGTTTAAATATTATTTATATATTTATTAAATTCCATTCAATTCAATTTAGTTCAGTTCAGTTCAGCTCCAATTAGTTCAGTTTAGTTAAGTTGTTTTCAGTAAATCTAAACAGGCCCTAATTAGTAGTTCATCTAATTCTTGTCTGATCTTGTCTGAAGTAGCTGTTGGTTGAATATTGACTTAGAAATTCTGTCTCCCTGTGGATTCGACCCTACTTCCCTTAACTATTGTTGTTAGAGGATTTTAGGATTTATTTTTGATTAAGTGATACTGTAATACCCCGAATTTTGATAAATTAGTAAATTATTTTATTTAAATTAAAAACGTATCAATATGATTTTCTTTGATTTAGTTCGATTTATCTTAAATTATTTGGAAAATATTTATTATTTTAATGATATAATATTATTTCTATTATTAATGTTATTATTTCATATTGAAATTATTTTAAAGAAATATTTTGAAATTTAATTCATTAGCATGTCATTTTATGTACATTTCATGTACTTAGCTAATTTGATGCACAACTTTTTAAGCTAGATTTTAAAATTACTACTCATACCACTTATCACCCATTACCCATCACTTATCACTTATCACTTATCACTTATCACTTATCACTTATCACCTATCACCTATCACCTATCACCTATCACCTATCACTCAACTCAAAGCTCTTATCACCCTCATCATCACCTTCCTCCTTCACCCAACAACCATTAATGGTTTCTCCAAAATCTCAAGTAAACCATAAACTCCCACTTGCAAAATTAGATTTTTCCCACTTGCAAGAAATCAGATTTTTTTCACTCAAAAATCTGATTCACTTACACATCTGAGTCAAAGAAGCAATCTCTCTTCAACCTCCATACTACCCTCATCAATGGTGCTTGACCATTCAAACTAAAAGAAAAATCAGATTTTCCCCTCCTATAATTACCCACCTCAACCCAAGCAAACATCACTCAAGGTTTGCTTCACTCTCTTCTTTCTCCCCTCTAAATTTCTGATTTTAGTTTTGAAAAATAAAATAATAAAACCTCCATTAACACACCTCAAGCTCCACCACTTACACCACCACAGCCCAAAACCCGAACCACCGCCACCACCGCGCGCAGCAGCAGCGACCACCGCCGCCGCCAACAGCAGCAATGCGCAGCAGACACAACCCCCCTTCTTTTACTCGCTGCTGCCCCAAGCCACGCAGCCCAGCCACCAAAACGCTGCCCCTCTTTTGCTGCCGCCAGACCAGCCACGCACGCCAGCCACCAAGCCACTGCTCCGGCCGCCTAGTGTCGCCGGAATCCAGCAGCCCATTTCCCCTCTGTTTTTCCTCTTCTTCCTTCCTCTTCTACTGTTTCTTTCTTTTATTTCCTTCCCATATTTTTTGTTTTCACTTAAACTAACCCAAATCCTACTCCTTTTATCTCTATTATATAAAGCAACTTTAGGGGACACCAAAACTAGAAAAAGAAAAAAAAAAAAGAAGAAAAAATTCACCTAACCCACGCCTAACACCATTGTCAAAAAAAAAAAGGAAAACAAAAAAATTAATAACCCACTAATCCCACTTTTACCACCACTAACAACAAGTCAGCAACGAAAAAGAAGAAAATAGACTCACTAACCCACTCCTAACGCCACTCCAAAAAAAAGAAAAACAAAAAAAATGATAAACACCTATAATCTAGCAACTAGCAAATCTCACACCACCACAATTCAAAATTTGCAACAGAATAATTAGATACATAATTAACCAGCAACTCAAAATTTGCAACTTAATAATCTCACACCAACGACTGATACAAAAATAAACAACAACTCAAAATTTGAAAATATCTCTGCTTCATAGTTCTTCCACCTTCATAATTCATGAACAATAAAAGCCTTCCATAACCTGTCAAATAGTGCATTCAGCAAAAACAGGTAATTTTAAGATTTATTTAGATGTATTTCAGTTTATGTTTCATTTATGTTCATTGTTGGTTATTAATTCCATGTAGGGAATTTTTGTGAAAAGCTTTTCAAATCTGAGAGGAGCAAGAAGGCCGATTAAACTTCCAGGTTGGTTTGTGAATTAAAGTATTAGATTGTATTGTACTTGGTTGGTTTGTGATTAAAAATTGTCAATTTGATATTTAGTAAATCGGGAAAAAAAATTTAAGGAAGAAGAAAGAGTGAGAAGAAGTTTGAAAGTACTGCTACAGCCAAATAAAAACATCATTTTTATTCTTAAAAACAAATAAAAACATCATTTTTATTCTTAAAAAAGTAAGATAAAAAAAAGTACATATTTCTGGCGATATTTAGAAGAGGAGACATCAGATCTTCCTATTCAAAAATGGTGGACATCATTATACTCATAAAAATCCTGAGCACTCTATTAAAAAATGGTGAACATCATTATACTCATAGAAATCCTGAGCACTCATTCCAATTAAAATCAATAGTAAAAAAATTAAAAGGGTAAATTTTTACCTATTTCAATACAACAAATGAGCTTCTTCGCCGGCGCGTGAACAGATGTAGGTGGCGCTTGGATCGACTGAATGTGGGTTTCCGCTTGGATCGACTGAATGTATGTTTCTTTTAATTTGCAGATAACCTTTTGGAGGTTGTGGGTTTGTAGGAGATAGAGATGGAGATTATTAGAGGTTAGAGAATATATATGGGTCTGAGTTTTGATAGAGGTAAGAGAGAGAAGGGGGATTAGAGAATAGAGATGGTCAGAGTTTTGGTAGAGGTAAGAGAGATGGGGGGATTAGAGCAATGAGATGGGGTAATGAGGAAAAGAAATTAGGGGTGGGTCTGTTTTTTTTGTAAAGATAATGAAAAGAAAAGGGTAAGTGAGTTTAATGTGAGTAAGTGAAATATAGAACTTACATTTAGACACGTAACTAGGAGATTTAATTATTTGTATTGTAGTAGTTTAGGAGAATTAATTATTTGTATTGGAGTAGTTCATTGCTATTACATTGTTATTTGTTGTTTGCTCCAAGCATAATTCATGTTATTCGGCAATTTATATGGCACTTTCGATTATATATACTAGCAATATATGAGGGGTAAAAATTAGTTGGCCTCTATAATTCATGTTATTCGGCAATTTATATGGCACTTTCGATTATATATACTAGCAACATATGCAAGGTAAAAATTAGTTGGCCTCTAATATTTTTATTCATAAGTTCTATGTGTACCGTGTATGTATTTCAATGGACATGTTATTATGCTATATAATGTTGTTTATGAACCTAATTGTCATTCATTATTCATGTCTTTTTGATTTGCATGTCATATTGCTCTTAATTTCTCAAGTCTCTTTTGTTTATATAGAACTATTATTATGTTTTGTTGGATATTTAAGTACATATATATTAAAACTAAAAAAAAAATCATAAAAAGGCAAACATTTTGCAAATTTAAAGTGGAATGGTTTCGGTCATCTATAGTATCTATGGAATGTTCTCGCTCAACTGCAGTATCCATGCATTCATCTATTGCTATTTCTAATGCTCGCCGAATCCGAATTGCTACATTTTATACCATTAGAAATGTATTTGTTTTTACAACCTTTTATAGATTGTGATTATAATATAATCAACAATACAATTAAAACTACTACTAAAACAATTTGTGATGTTTAACAGGTTGGCCATTGTCGAGTTATTGGAACTATACATGCTGTGGAATCAAGAAATAATATCTTATATGAAGCATATAGTTCGATTCTCTATTATGTCAAACATGCAATGTCAAAAACACAACATCTGTTCCAAGGTAATTAACTTATAATACAAAAGGTTAAACTTATGTTATATGTGATTATTATATGTTATATACAAATGAGTAACTTAGAGTTATTCTTTTTTTTCGCAGGTTGAACCTTCATCTCCATATAGTAGACAAAAGTGGCTCTTTAAAAGTGACTTTAATGAATGACCAAGCACAATTCTTATTAAAACAGTCGGCAGCTGACGTCAAGACATTGATACATAAGGTTTCACTAAATAAATAGTGTTTCAATTAATCGTTTCATGCAAATAATATCCATACTACTAATATATATTATGCCTTAATTTGAATTGCAGCCTCAAGGCCGTATGGAGTTGGAAAATAATTTAACAACATTGGAAAGTCAAACTTTCATGTTTGTGTTGCGCCCCCTATTGGAAACTTCAATCCAACGCATTCTTACACTGTTAACTATGTGTTAAAGGTTGATTGGGCTGAAGAGTGCATATGGTTATGCAAGAGAAACCAAGCTGATTAAATATTTTCATAAACAATGTAGTAGATTATTATTATTTCAAATGTTTATCACATTCAAGACTTAAGTCATTTGTATTGAGATCTTTATTTTTAAAATGTTTTAGATGAAATGATATGCCGTATTTTTTTTATAAACGGGACTAAGCCTACTTATATCATCCTATACGTTACTGTTGAAATCAATTCGCCGCTAAGACTAGTTTTAAATAGACCCAAGCCCAATCTTACTCCCTCCCAAATCAGATTTTTAATTCTAAGTTAGCCCAACACTCTAAAATGACCCATCCTTCTTAGTTAGTTGTTTTGTTTAATCAAAATAAAACTTTCATTTTGAGTTTATTATTACTATTAATGATTTTATTAACTTTTCATAACTTAAAAATATTTCTACGTTTCTAAAATAAAATAATGAATATATTGAAGTTTATTTATGTTTATATAAATTATTTATAACGTTTAAGTTAAATAAATATTATAGTTGAAATAACGTTTAAGTACTTAAAATGATTTTTATAAATAAATTTGAGAAACTTAAACTTTGATTTATAAACTTCTTTAAATAATAAGTTTCTTTAAGTTATTTAAATTATTTAAGTTATTTATTTATAAAATCATAAGGGGTTACTTAGGAAACTAACTTTAGATTTCGCTTAATTGTAGACTCCGATTGCGTAGACGAGGATTTCCAAGAGTGTTGATTCGTTCGTGATTTAGTTCAAGCACGCTTCAAGAGGTAATTACCAATGTTCATCCACAAGTAGATTCCGTAAAATAAAACGATTTAACCTTGAGACTATGTGAATTAAAATATGGATTACATAATTACCAATGTTCATCCACAAGTAGATTCCATAAAATAAAATGATTTAACATTGAGATTATGTGAATTAATGATGTGATTATGTGATAATAAAGTTAAAATGTGGATGTTGATCTTGGAATAATTATGGGTTATGATTATCAATTTATGTATGAATTATGAGTAACAAAATGGGTAACAAGTGTGGATCGAGATTTTCCGAACCATGAATATGGAAGTTAGATTATATACTATGACAATGACTATTATGACGGGATTTAAAATAGTAATTAAAATCTTGTTATTATTATTATCATTGTTATTATTATTATTATTATTATTATTGATATTATTATTATCGTTATTATTTAACATGGTTATTATAATCATTATTATTAATATGGAAGTTATAAACGGAAGTTGACATTGTGATGATGGAAATGATTATGAGTTATAAAGAAAATAGAAATTTGCATGGAAATTTAATTCCTCTATTGTCAACCAAACACATTAGCCAAATTCCCATGAATTTGATAAAGGAACTAATTTCCTATGAACTAGGATTTCATGGGAATTTCGATTTCACATGTAAACCAAACGACCACTTAGTTATTCTCATTTACCCGTTTCCTTCCACCTATTACATTATTAGACTTAACCAATTACTTGTACATTATTAGACTTCACCCCTTACTTCTTTCACGTATATTATATTACTTCCATCATCCAAACATTAATTTATCGAATCTTTCTCTTGGTAATCTAATAAAGGAACCAAAATATGATAGTGGTAAATTGTACATTTAATTAATTTATGCTAACCAATTTGAGAAAGAATGAATTAATTATGCAAAAGAAAACACTAATTCTTAACAATAAACTCTACAATTACTAAGAAGTAAGCTAACTAAATACTACCTTAATGGTTGTATGACTTGTATCAATGTGAACTTATGTTGATTATTCATATAATTTTATAACAAATCAGACCTAATGAATAATTTGTGTAGTAATTTAATTATTTTGAATCAGGAAGATGAAGTTCCCTTTCAAGTAGATAGCAAATGAGGATTACACATTGCATCGTGAGCATCGAAGTCTTTGTCATAATGCTGATAGGAGGACTTCAAACCAATTAGGCCAACCTTGATTTTCGATAGTTTAAAATTAATGAAATAAGTAACAGTGGTGTTCGTTTTTCAAAAAAAAATGTTGTCTTCACCCCTGAAAAAAAGCTGAAATAGTCGTGTTGAAATGCATACCTGAAAATCCTTAAGATAATCACATGCAAAATCTCACTTTGACATGCTATTTCAGTTTAACAGGCCACAAGGACTTATAAAAGCAAACATGATTGATAGTTGGTTTCTACCAACAATAATCAATAGTGGAGCCTTTTAAAAGAAGATCGAGCATAATTTGTACCTTTATATCAATTTTCCAATTAAAAATATGGTATAATAAACCACTTTATATTATCCCTTCTCTCTAGAAAAGCCCACGACCTCAACCACTGCCTCTCTGCGAAACTTCCATCGCTTCTTCATGTTAAATTGTGCCACTTGTGATGAAAGAAGGCTCCTAGCATCAACATTTAGTTTCTTCCTCATGACACTCTAGGGGAAGGATCGTTGGCCGCCAGATTGGCCAAAAAGTCATATCTTGCATCTACCTTCTTATTAAGAAAAACACCTCCAGTAGTTGAATTAATCGTACTCCCGGTAATAGGCTGTAGCCCATTGTAGAAAGCTTGGGGGTGAAAAACCACTTTGTCCAGATTATAGTACTGTCAACACTCCCTTTTTGGATCCTTGTGCCCACTCAGTGCCTACCTCAATGTCTCGTCAGAATCTTGCTGGAAGGTGGTCAACTATTTATCTTTGACGTTTTAGTGAAAGGACAATACTACCTCAAGAATTCTGCGGAGATGCCACTTCATTCAGTCTCCTTGATATCATTCAGCCACTTATAACTTTTTTCCTTCAATGTGAACTCAAACGACATCATTTTCAACTGCTCTAGAGTGACTCCAACATGCTTAATGGTTTGACAAAGTTGTTGAAACTGTTGTAGATGGTTGTCTGGGTCTTTAATAGGTTCCCACCAAACTGATTCTGCTACATCGCGCAGATGAGGGCAGATTTAATCTGCTACAGCTATGGTGGGTATGATTGGGCCTGAGAAAATACTATACGGGGAAGGTACCCCATAAGACTTCATTGACTTTGACATAACCAAATTTGAAGTTTCTTTCTCGAGGGTTTTGTTGAACTGACCACTTTGCTTTATATACTCTTCTGAATTTTCCAAACGGTCTTAGTAAGATCGAAGTCCGCGGGAACTATAGGACCTCCCCTTTTTGGACCTATGCATAAAAAGGAAACAAAAAGGTGGTAGTGAGAATTTCCTCGATTGGAACAGAAAGTTCCAATGAGGCAAAGGGAAGTATTCTATATAATCAAACAAAATCTAAGAAAACTAGTCGACTCCCCGGCAACGACGCCAAAAAATTGATGATTTCTCAAAAAGTGTATCTCAAGCGCACGATGTCGGTTGTTAGCAAAAACTTTGCAAGTAAAGTTCAACTAAACAGCTACTTAAAACTAGATCAGAAGAAATTACTGAACTAATGACTAAACTAAAGAAAGCCAGTTAAATTTGAAGAAATATCAATTATTAAAAAACATAGGGTAATAGTTCGGTCCATTATACTTATACCAATCAGGGCGGTTCCAATAACTAATAATACTTAGGACTATAGTGGAGCAATCAGAGCAAGTGTTAGTCGATTACTCACATAACTCATTAGTGTGTTCTAGGCATCTAAAATTAAGATCAGTCATTACAAACAAATATTAGTCAGATTGCAATTTATGAAATTGGCTATTAACATAAATCACAAATTAAGAACGAATCGCGCTATAATTGCTCTAATCACAGCCTAGATACTATAAGATTGATCAAAATAACATAATCATGACATAAACATGGCTTCCCTAACTAACTAGAGAAAAGCCTACTCACTCATAATTAAGAAAAGAACAACAATAACTATTAAGGAATTCAAACAAGCAATAATAATATTGGGGCACAAAATAATAACGAAGTAAAAAAAAGCAATGGATAGAGAATTACCAAGTAAAAGGGATAAATGAAACTTTTATTGAATATAAATGGATCTCCAAGTATAGATTTAGAGAAAACTAAAGTGTTTGAATATAATGAAAGTTATTGAATAATATTACAAAAGGTAATAAAAGTTGTCTCTGAAAAATATGAGTTGCCTATTTATACCAAACCTAAAACGCATTAAAGATATTCAGTGGAAATTGTTTCCACAAAATAGCTCATAGAGCACTAATGACGCACATTTTAGCTCATAAATAAGAGAAAAAAACTCTATATAAAAACATAATTTCATAGGCCCATGCCCGAGACATAACAAGCGACCCATGTTGTTGGGCGTATGCAATGGCCGTTATTGGAGGTCTTGTTCGTAGCACATGCCCAAGTGCTCCAAGCAACCATAAACCGGTAGCAAGAAGGTGCTTCTGTGTGTTAGTATCATCACAACCTCACTAGGTGTTTGCTTATTATACAAAGAGTCGTGTTGGTTGGCGTATGACGAGGCAGATACTAGGATATCTTTGTGCATGATTGTGTCACAGCGACACCATCTGAGTAAGCTCGACAGTCATGTGTAGGTGATTATTTACATCGACAGTTTAGGCATATTTTGCCCATCACTCCCTATAAATAAATTACCATTGAAACTGTCAAATACATCCAAAGAATCTAGATTATTAACATCATCAATAAAAAGTTATTGCATTATACAAAATGCCCATGTTTGCATTATGGTATGATTACCTTTTCTACCGTTTACCATGACGTATAATCTGGTCCGTCGATCTAACATTACCTTCCAAGCACAAAATAAGGTTGAACAGTGAAAACACATCATTATATGGATATTCCCAAAATTATTTTTTCATCAAACAATTAAATTTTATTTAGAAAATCGTTAAAAAAAAGTTCAACAAGGGTAATATAGTCAATAAATAAAAACATAGGTGGTGGAAGTCAAGTAGTAAAAGAAAAACTTAGCAAAACCATCTCAAAACACAAGAGACAAGACCCTTTGTTGAGTTGTTGAGATAAATAAAAAGGAGAAGAAAGTTTAGAACCCTCGCACACCCACACACCCCATCTCGCAAGTCGCACCCCATCTCGCAAGTCGCACACCACCTTCAAAACTCAACTAAATTCTAAATCAAATCAAAAATCAAAAAAATCCTAAATCAAAAACCCACCTTGTGGAACTTCTTCTCATCTCATCATAATATGGCATTTCACGTCGCTTGCCCAATTACATGGTAAGTATCAACTCTTCTTTTTTTTTTCTTATTCTTTTTCTTTATTTTTCTCTGTTTATTTAAACTCCCCCTTCCCAATTTCCCCCTCTTTCTTCTTCCTTTTCTCTGTAACTCTTATTTTGTGTTTTCATGGTTTCTCTCTCTTCGGCATAGCAAGCGAATTTGCTTTTGCACCCTAGGTTTTCCGCAGAAGCTTCACAATCATGGTGGAAAGTGTGATTTTTTGTGTGATATTTCTCAACTTCAAGATTTTTTAAAGGATCCTTGGATTATTAGGGTTAGGGATGGTGCTACCGTTCAAGTTCCTGTTCCTAAGGTTGTTCCGCCGCCTCCTCCTCCGCCTGTTTCCGCTGTTGTTGATGATGATGTTGATGTTGCTGCTGAGGAGTTGTTGTCTGCTCAGACTAAGCGTGTTGCTTTGCAGAAGAAGGCTGCTTTCGCTTCCATGGCTGCTGAGGATTTCGCTCGCCGCTTCGAGTCCGGTGTTTTGGTGGTCAGGGATTCATTCTTGAAAATCTATTGTGTTTTTTAGTGATTAGATCTGCTTGATGTTTGTTTACTAGAATTTGTTATCTTTTTTGGATAATTACTGTCTGCTCAGACTAAGCTTGATGTTTGTTTACTAGAATTTGTTATCTTTTTTGGATAATTACTGTTTTTTTCATTCAAGATTAATCGCATTTAGGGCCCGTTTGGTTCAGACTATGGAATGGAAAGAGAATGGAAACAAAAATGGATTTATAGAGTGTTTGGTTCAACTCGTGAAATAGAAAGAGAGTGGCAACCATTACCACCATGTAATGGCTTTTGTTACTCAAGGGGGGAGCAAAAGGTAACGAATTGGGGGATTCTATTACTACCGAGTAATGGAAATGGATTGAGGAGAAGGTGAACCAAACAAAAAGTATGGGTTGGTGATTGATTCTGTTTCTTGGAATTCGAAATTAGCAAACCAAACGAGCTCTTAAGGCTATCTACACATATTAAATGTCTGTTGGTATTTGTGACCAAGTTTGACAAGTGTCATTGCATTGTAATAGGCAAGGTTAAGTCAGATAATATGGGATAATGAAAGTTAGTTTAGTGGATTGGTGATATGAATGGAGTATGGAGGGAGTAATTTGTAGTCGAAATCTAATAATTCTTGTGGATAAAGTGCATGACTTTGATTGGAAAAGGTAGAGGATGAATTGGGGAGAAGTTATTGTTTGTATGTGGTGGCTATTTGAGTGATTGTATTGAAATTTTGTTACGCAGGAGATCTAGGGAGACATGAATGGGAAGAAAATAGGGTTAGACGAGGAATTGGGGAAAAGTTATTGTTTGTAGGTGGTAGCTATGTGAGTGATTGTATTGAAATTTTGTTAGGCGGGAGAGCTAGGGAGACATGAATGGGAAGAAAATAGGGTGTGGTTGGAATCTTAGGAAGTAAATTACTCTAAAGTTATTGGTACATGATGTTTGTTAACTAGAAATAGTTTTTTTTTTTTGGATAATTACTATTTTTTCCATTCAAGATTAATCACATTTAAGGCTATCTACTCATATTGAAGACTTGTTGGTATTTGCACTCACTTTTGATAAGTGTTATTGCATCGTGTTTCAGATAGATAGATAGGTAGGCAGTTGATATTGTGAATCACGTTATATGGGATTATGAAAGTCAGTTTAGTGGATAGGTGATGTGAATAGACTGTGGAGGGAGTAATTGGTAGTCTAAAGATAATCCTTGTGAGTAAAGTCCATAACTTTGACTAGAAAAGGTAGACGAGGAATTGGGGAAAAGTTATTGTTTGTATGTGGTAGCTATGTGAGTAATTGTATCGAAATTTTGTTACATGGAAGAGCTAGGGAGACATGAATGGGAGGAATATAGGGTGTGGTTGAAATCTAGGGAGTGAATCATTGCAAAGCTCTACGTTGCCTAAAAGTTGATGATGATGAAGTGGTTTGATATGTTAGCTGTGAACTTGCTTTAAGAGAGGAGAAATATGTGGTCATCTTTGTTATTTTTATTACAACTTGCACCTTTTGGAAAACGCTGATAGAAGATTTCATGTTTTGTGGCCTGTTCTTGCTGTACTTTTACCTTTTGTAAGAGTAGCGGTTGACTGTTTTTATGCATGTTGAATTGCTTATTATTGTTACTTACACCAGTTGATGACAACTTGATGCAAGAATTATAGATGGATGACCAAAATCTCCCAGCCTTTATCTATCTCTAGTTCTCTACTTACATGCTGGCTTCTAGTCTTAAGGAAAAAGATGTCAGCTCCTAAGAGCAGATGTTGTTATTGTCAGTTGTTGTGTAACCTTACTCCAAAATCCTTGAAATATGTCCCTATCCATGTTACAACTTACGTGGGTGCTTTTAATAGAGATCATAAACTAAAATTAAAAAACTTTTCAAGGGTTCTCTTTTCTTTTTGGTGCTTAGTTATTTTCTTTGAGACTTAACAGACTCAATGCTGTTACTGAATTGCTTGGTAAGTTCTCCTATGTTACTCTCAGGATGTCACAAAAGATTCTGGTGTGGAGGAGCAGGGTTCTTCCAATGTGAATGTCATGTGTCGATTATGCTTCTCTGGTGAAAATGAAAGGAGTGAAAGAGCAAAAAAGATGCTCCCATGCAGTACTTGTGGAAAGAAGTATCACAGGAGCTGCATAAAGAATTGGTCTCAACATAGAGGTTTGTGGTTTGGGACCTGGAATATATGGTCATTTTAAAACTTACTTTCTCCTCCTGAGTTATGATTCTGTCTGCAGATTTATTTCACTGGAGTTCATGGACTTGCCCCTCTTGCCGTACATGTGAGGTAATTATGTGCTGCCACCTTTTTGCTTAATAGATAATGACTATACATGTTTTATTATCTCATAGAATATAATTGCTTGTGACCTGTTGGGTGTCATTCTTATGAGTTGCTGCTACTAATATTCCAGCTTAGGTTCATCGCACGGTTTCCACTTTTCAAGTAAAAGTTTGTTATTGCTAAGGTTGAATACATATGTTGACTTTTAGTCACTTTCCTGCCGTATGTTGCTCATAAGCAGAATTTGTTTCCATTGAATCATACCATTACTGGCTACTGTAATGATTTGAATTAAGAATGCAAGATTTTTTTTCTTGTAATTGGTTAGAAGAAGGCCCTTGCAAGTTGCAAGTGGGGGGGAGATATGGGATCCGACTTTGCAAGGGATGAACATCGAACCCGTGTCGCAGGGGATAGGGAGAGCCTCTAACCACTAGGCCAGCCCTTGTTTCTCCTTAAGAATACAAGATTGAGGATGTATAATTTTAACTCACTCCGAGGTCTACAGTATAGATGCTATCATTGAAATTATTTTCAGGACCAATCATATACCGAGCATACTTAGTCGTTTTTGTTTTTTACAGTATCGATTTTATGTATGTTATTGTTCAGGTGTTTTCCTCGACCATATCCATCATACTTTGCATTACGCCAAACTTGGGTAACTTACGTCTATGCATGGATTTGCGGATGTCATGGTTGTGAAGATTAAAGAAATGAGATGTTTACACTATAAAGCAACTAGTAACTTTCTAAAATACAATCATGCTCATATTTTCTTTCTCCCGAGTAACCAAATTCGGCTATGTTTTAATTGGTTAGTTGCAAACATGTACAGGACATGCCCTTTAATATCTACTTTCCAAATGCTTCCCCAATATCGATATAGTTCTTGGGTTTTTCACACTGTGCACTCATGCGTATTCCTGCTGGAAGACATCTATTAGTGGCTTAGTTCAAGAATGAGAAATTGTTTGCCTGACAATTAGTCTTTTTAATATTATGATGTGGTGTGAAAATCGTACAAAGCCTTGGCTTTTTGCCTTGTTTGTCTTACTTGACAATTTAAATTTTTTCCCTTCTTGTCTCTTTCTCATTCCAGGTTTGCCGCAGGACTGGAGAGCCAAACAAGTTCAAATTTTGCAAGAGATGTGATGGTGCCTTCCATTGTTATTGTATGCAACCCCCACACAAGGTTGTCCTTTTTAGCCTATTCTGTTTTGGGATTTTTGAACTGTGCAAATTGTTGGGCCTGATTTGATGTTCTGAAGCAGAATGTTAGTTCTGGACCTTACTTGTGCCCCAAGCATACAAAATGCCACAGCTGCGGGTCGAATGTCCCGGGAAATGGTTTGAGTGTAAGGTAATTGCTGAAGATTTGGCTCATATATTAGATTGGTGTTGTTTGGCTATGCGTTGAAGTTGTTTGTAACTGCTTTCGATGACCATGCTGTTAAATGAGTCACTTTGTGTTAGGCATAATTATTTGTGCTAAGACTAACAACTCATTCTTTTGCACTCTAATTTCTCCCTCTCCTGGCATTCTGTATCTAGCATCATACTTGGCGTCATTAATTTTTGTGCATAAGTTCGATAAGTTTGTGTATGATACATGACCTCCCAAAATTTTCTATCATGGGACCCACTTGGGGAAATAGTGGTCTTTGTTTGGAGTACTGAAACGCATATGTATACTAGCAGTGATAAATTTGATTTTTTCTTTACTGTTGCATTATTTTTGTTATATTTTAACTGTAGGATTATGACTTCTTTTATTCAATAATGATTGAACATTTCTTTGGATACTGCAGATGGTTTTTGGGGTATACTTGCTGTGATGCTTGTGGGAGATTGTTTACAAAAGGCAATTATTGTCCTGCTTGCCTGAAGGTACGTATATCTGATTCTGTTTTGTTTAAGATTAAATTAATATGTTGCTCTATGCTTGGGGTAAAATATGTAAGTTGGACAGTGGCTTTTTCAGTCATGTCATTAAATTTCATGAGTTATGTAGTTTGATGTTGGTTGTGCTGCACTTGTTCCAATAACGTTTGACTCTGTTAGAGGTACCTACCCCATTTTCATACTTGATTTAAAGATACTAGAAGCATGTGGAAAACTTAATCAAAGGGTGCCTCTTGGTGCTAGGTGCATTGAGGTGATGACCCTTTTACGTTCTGCCATTCCGGGCACGGCGATTCCATATGGCCTATGTCATATGAAGTGTGACACATCTCTTCCTCCTCTTATTCGCGATAGAGGGAGAGAAGATTTTAGCTAAAAATAAGTCTGATCAAACTTTTAAAAAATAGACTTACCAGGCTTCAACATTTTAATTTAACCCAAAGCCCTCAAGTCAAACAACTGTGTGGCATTGATTCAATCTGGACTTAAGTCAGAAGCCCTAACTTGATAATCTTCTAATTTGCAAGTTAGTCGAAATTGGAAGATGGATGATTTGTTTCAGAGATGGTCGGCGAGACGGTGATTCTTAACTGGTGGTAGTCACCCATCATCCTACGTCCAGTGGCCTCTCTCGGTTATCCTTTTCAGCTAGCTGATATCTCCCCTTCGTCCTCTTTCTCATTGCTGCTTCATATTATGCGTCTTGTTCCTTATCTTTCTCTCTTTAACTGCCAGGGATTATCTGCTCATCTCCCGAGTTATTTTCCGCTGATGACATCTGTAGGGTCGGTCTAGCCTTTGTTTTATAATCAGAGAGATACTTATGAGCTGTTGATTTATTCTTTTCTTTCTTTAACTTCCTGATTCATTCATTTTCTTTGTTTTTCTCCAAACAAACTACTTCAATCTCTACTGAAATTTGGGGTTTTTTGGTTGAAAAATTATGCTACAAGCGCAATATAGAGAGAAGCGTGGCTTGCATGCGTCTGGAACGCAAGTTTGCCTGACACAGTGACCCCTAGGCATAAGGGATTTCGCTCCTTGGTTCACCTTTCATTTCTTGAACCTAAACTGCAATGTTCGATTCCATGTTTCCGCCCTCTCTGCCGTCTAACTGGGGCTGATTCTGTTTGGTGTATGAGCAGAATTGAGGATTGACTAACTGTATCCTAGTGTTGGTGTGACTTGTAGTTTGATGCATTATCTAACATGTATCAGTCACTGTCGACTCATTCTTCTCTACAATGTTGTAGGTCTATAGAGATTCAGAGGCAACACCTATGGTTTGCTGTGATATTTGCCAGCGTTGGGTGCACATCCAATGTGATGGAATCAGGTAAATTATTTATCTTTTCACTTTGAATGTCTGTTTCTAAATTTTGTAGCCAACAATAACTTTTCTCTTTTTGTTAGATGACTTTAGAGATGTTTGTTATTCCCTCCAGCCTTTCAAAGTTTGCTGCACCCTTTTCTTTGACTTTTTGCAGTTGTAATAGTGGGTAGGTAGTTGTGTCCTTTTGCATGCGGGGTATAAGAAAGTAGGGAAGGATTGTAGAGACATTGTTTTTTAACTTGACAGGAGCAGTCTTTTAGCAACAGCTAACATGGAAAAGGGGCAAATCTTTTTGGAGCGTAGGGAGTATATAGTCCTATTTAACTCCTTGTGTTTTTAGTAGCCTTGATGAATCAGTTGTTCAGCAAAATTTGTGCCATTACCAGCAGTGAGGTTAGGCTATCTGACTAGAGGATATGAAAGCTGATAGGGAAACTATAAGCAGTTTATCTACTACCATAGCCTTTTCTTACAAATTATCTGCTAATTTTTCAAGCTTACGGCAATTATAGGTTTTGGCATTTGAAATTTGGGTTTCACATATAGCAGCTTTCTTGTGATATTGGAGCAAGATTTACCAAGTTTTATGCCATTTGCTTTTCGGGGAATCTTATTTTTCTGGTCGTGAAGCTAAGAACTTGATTTAATGAAGAAATAACTGTTGTGCTTTTTAGGTGCGAACCTGGATTCTATTAGTCCTTCGTGGCTTATGGATGTCTGTTTACGCATGCTCTTCTTCTCCTTGATATCTGAAGTGGATGATATGTTGGAGGCCAATGGCTGACTAGCTTTGGCCTTAACTTCTGACGTCATTTCTAATATTTGTGATCAACTTATGCATATGCAGCGACGAGAGATATTTGCAGTTTCAAATTGATGGAAATCTGCCATACACATGTCCGACATGTCGAGGAGAGTGCTACCAGGTCTGTTTAGAGGAAATTTTATTTTTCTAATCATTATCATGTAATTTTTATTACTAGAATTTTCATTGGTTGCCTTACTAGTGTTTTGCAAACTTCTTTCCTGTAAACCTTTTTTATTTATTCTCTAAGACTGTCTAAACATTGTCATTTGCTTCTCTCCACATTTGTTTCGTCTTTAAATCATATTTTGGCCGCTTTTATAAGACTTTCTGAATTTTATTTTTTGGAAAAAGCTAGCTGCATACGCTTTAAAAGAAAGTTTTAGAAAAACTAGACATTAATTACTCTGATTTACGCATGTTTTTGTCATAAATTCCCAATTGTATACCACTTTAGGAAATGTATTTAATGCTTATATGTAACCCTTAGGGCTGCAAATATCATTACCCTTATCTTATACATTCATATTTTGGTCTTCACCTTACGCCTCTCCTTTGTCTTACTTCTCTTACTTCAGCTATCTTAATTTTCTTTGTTTACTCTACCTTCCTTTGCCTTTTTTTTTTGTTTCGTTGTTATGGAGATGATATCTTATGACTTATGACGATTCATGTAAGCCGACCCTAAATAATTTTGGGACTAAGGCTTTGTTGCTGTTGTTTATTTGTGAGACTTGCCTCCTTGTTGTTATAGGTGAGGGATCTCGAAGATGCTGTGCAAGAGCTATGGAGGAGAAGAGATGAGGAAGATCGAGATCTAATAGCAAGCTTGCGTGCAGCTGCTGGTTTGCCGACTCAGGAAGAAATTTTTTCTATTTCGCCTTTCTCTGATGATGAAGACAATGGTCCAAGTGTTGGGAAGGGTGAACACGGGCGTGCAAGATTCTCTTTGAAAAATGTGGCAGATTTTTCCCCTAAGAAGATTAAGGAATCTGGCAAAAAACCATCGATTAAAAAATATGTGAAGAAAAAGGGATATCAGATGGCTTTGGATGGTCAAATGGAGGTCAAGCGTGAAGATTACAACGGAACTCAGCCATCTGGATCTAGACTAGGTGATATAAGAGAAGCTTCGACTCCACATGGACCAGAGTTTCTCTATTCCCCTGTTTCTGGAAGTTTAAGTCCAAATGACAGAACATGCTCTAATAATGAACAAAGGGTATTGAAGCACAAATATATGGATGAAGTTGCAGGAGACAATGTTGCCCGGAGAGCAACACTGTTACAGATTAAGAGCAAGAAGATTAATGACACTGGTGTCACTGAAGATGTGGGACAAGTTGCCAGCAAGTCGAAGACCATGAAGGGAACCAAGCTAGTTATACATTTGGGAGGGCGAAATAAAACTATAACTAATTCTCCAAAGTCTGATTCTTCAAGCTACCAGAGGGAGCAAGAACTGGTGACACTAAGTGGTGAGTCTTGTATTGCATATAGTATGGTGCTCTGGCTGTTTTTGGACTCCATTGTGCGTTATCTGCTTATTCACGTTGTTGCCTTAGAAAGTGCTTTTATTTTTATTTCACTCTGTCATTTTTTACCACTGATATTGAATCAATTTATGTAGGTATAGTTGTCCCTCAGAATTATTTATGTAATATTTAGTGAGATGATGGCTAATGAAATTGTGATTGAATTGTATTGCCTTGCGATGTTACAAATTGAATGTGAGGTATGCTATGGATTATCTGGTAGGATTTTGGCTGTTGTGTATCAAAAAAGCCTTTAAGAATCGAATTGTATTTTATCGATTTTAAGTGAGATAACTTGAATTTGACTACTTATACTTTCTGTTTATTTTTGACTGATCTGTATATAGAATATTATTCTTTGTTAGCTGTTATATCTTTTCTTTTTTTTGGCATTCAGGAGGTAATGAAGCAGTGAGTCAGCATAGAATAGGTGATTATATGACGGAAAGATTAGATGGCACCTCAAACTCCGATGATGGTATGTATTGGCTCTATTGTGACAAGTAGTATACCTTATAATCTGGAATAATTGTAATTTTCTATAATATATCTTATCTCTGGGAATTTTCAGGTTACAAAGTTGATGGCACTCATGAAATAAGAGGGAAACTAAGGGATCGTAACATAATAAAGCTGGGTAAAGGCAAATCTGAAGCTTCTGGCCTTCAATCTCACAGAGGGAATGGCGTAACTGGTTTAGAGAGAACACATATCATGTCATCAAAGAAAAGCAATGAAGCCAGTGCAGCCACTGAAAGGGTTCAAAACAATGTATCAAAGGGTGAGAAGGTCTCTTTGAGAAAGCATCCAGAAAACAGGCAAGACATGTTTGGTTATAGCAATAAAGATCACCAGCCAGTATCACCTGCTTTAGATGCTTCTCTTAAGGATTCTCGGCCTTTGCTAAGACTCAAATTCAAGACCCCTTATCCGGGTTCTTGGGTTCCACATAGTGAGGAAGAAAGAGGATCCGTCAAGGGTCAAAGGTCTAAAAGAAAGAGGCCATCACCCTTGGTAGAAAAGCCTAAACATCATGAACAGGAAGACGTGACAGAAGCACAAGACGACAATTTAATGAATGAGATAATGGATGCTAGCTGGATTTTGAAGAAGTTGGGTAAAGATGCTATGGGAAAGAGAGTAGAAGTTCATCAACCATCCGATAATTCCTGGTAAGTCTTTCTGTCTTTGTCCATCGTCCATACTAGCTAGAAGAACCCTAATCATATTTTTGTTTTTTTTTTACATTCATGATACCATAATCTATCTGCCTTTACTATCCAAAATATCCAGCTACCTTTAGCCTGAAAAGTGTATATCTAGATATGTTGCTTTTGATGGCCTCCAGATCAGCTCAACTTTTAAACTTTGATGCTCATAATCAGTTTGAATGTTAGTGGTTGATACTCTGATATTGAATGGAAGATTATGCCACTTCGTTTAATGGTACTTTAATTGGTTATAAATTCTACTTTTTCAGGCACAAGGGTATCGTCAGTGATGTCATTGAGGGGACATCATTGTTGTCTGTTGACCTTGATGATGGAAGGGCCAAGACATTGGATCTTGGAAAGCAAGGCATCCGATTTGTCCCACAGAAACAAAAAAGACTAAAATCTTGATGATAAAGCATAAAAATTAAGCCAAAGTTATCGGTGTTACAGTTCAAAGTGCTCCAAAAGGTGCTCACAGTTTTGTTAGCCAGGTGGGGGCTAAGCCCATAGTCGATTTCTGCCAGATTCGTTGTGCCGGTTCAGTGTCCAATAATTGCTTGCACCTGCGGGGCAGTTGTTGTGAATGTGGAAATTTCGTGGCCTCGGCTTCACCTGGGTTTCAGACAGTCTAGGATATAATTCTTTGTACTCTTGAATGTGCAGTCTCTCAGGATGGAGGGAAGGTTTTTATGGTTTCTCCATGTTTTTCACCTTGATAGGATACATCAAGTAGGGATCTAATTGGAAAACGAGTGTAGACTGCTGTTTTCCAGGTTTGTTGTAAATGATTTAGGAATATGCAGCCCTTTCTATGATAGCTTAAGCTGACGGGTCGTTGGCTTTCTTTGTACCCTCTTAATAACATGAGCTTATCTATTTTTTCAGCTGCTTAGCTTTAGCAGGGAAGAGACTTTACGTCTTGTAACATGCTTGTTGCATTTTGCTATCTGACATTAGTCATTTACTCATCTGAGTTCAAATGTACTATATATGCAAACAAATAATGTGGATATCCTTAATGCTATTCGTTGTTTGTTTACAATGATATTTACATGTTTCAAACACTTCATGAATTTTTTTTTTAGAGGAACAACTGTTTTTCTTGTATAAGATGTGTTTGACAAGCGATAATGTCACAAATCTCAGAATTATGAAAGTTCGTTTCATTTTATATCTTACAAGAACTCATTTATTTCATAGAAGTTGTTCCATGTTCTACAAAAAGTTTCTTTTCTCAAAGTTTAAGAGTGAAAATCAATTTGCGTCTCACAACAATTCTTTTGTTTTCGTCATAAGGAAGAGACAAACGGAGATGTCATTTGGGAATATTAAAGGTACTATTTGCAAAATATCATTCACTCTTTGCCCAAAAGTTGATGTACATGATTGGTCTATGAGTAAATTATACAGGGGGTGGAGGCAAATCTAGGAGGAGCCAAAACCCGACACAATCATCTGAATCGAGGTCCTCCTGGATGGCAAGAAAATGTAAGCCTCCACAAGCCTTCTTTGCTGCTTCCCATGCCTCAGTTTCTTGTGTCGTCACAGGATTTTTCTTATATGTGGCATAAGTATAACGAGTTGCTATCCCCACGGATAATATTAAGGCAGCCCGAGCAGTATCGGCTTCAATCGAGCAGACTTCCAATCCATTCATCCAAGCTGCAATTAGAACATACATAGGGTCAGTTTGGAGCACTAGTAAAAGGGTAGGGAGCAATACGACAAATGGAAAAGTCCCCATCAAAAGACAACACGCTATCCTATCCCCCCTATCTGAAAATTCATAAGTGTATATACTATTTAGATTGCACGTAGAAAGTCGTATTTCCTGAAATAGTAATGGTTTATGATAAATATCTTGATATGCCTATAATTGAGGGGAAGAGGTTAGAGATTTTAAAACTTTAAACAAGTCCCATCCTTAAGATATTACAGGTTATGACAATGTGATAACTAATCCTGACAAACAGAGCAACAAGGTAACACATACGGTATAGAATCAACTCCGGCTAAGAGAAATTGAACGAGACAAAAGGGCAAAAGGAACAAGCAAGCTCGATTCAACAAAAAAAGGTATTTTCCCGTAAATCAAATACTTCCTCCGTTTTTAATACTCGCATCATTTCTATCTTTCACACTATTCACACATGTCCACTTAAATTAATATTGTGACTTATATGTAAGAAAAAATATAGTCATGTGGGATCTTGTTAGATTCGTCTCAATGTATAGATTATTAAAATCTAATTTGCATAATTTTTTATTGTGTATAATTAAAGATATTTAACATCTAAATTGTGCATTGGGTTGCGTAAACTGGTTCAATGGTGCGAGTATTAAAAAACGGAGGAATTTATTGATAGTTGATACACTATTTTGTAAAATGAAACCAAATGAAGCAGCCCTCCTACTAAATGTTAAACACTACATGCATGGACACCAAGAGTTTTTAATCGAGTAATAACATTCCTATTTTGCAACAAGGCTACAATCATGCAGAATTCTTTAAGCTTGCTTGGATTTTTTTAAGAAAGGAAGGGGAGGGAAGGGAAATGAGGAAAGTGAAGATTATATTTCCAGTGTTTGGTTTAAAAAAACGCATTAGAGGAATCCAATGTTTTAACTTTAACTATCAGCAAAGGGAAGAAAAAGGTTGATATATGTTCTTTTAATTTTTTGTCCTTCTAAATTCCTCCAAATTTGGATGGGAGAAAAGTGAAAATTTATAGAATTCTTTTCCTATCACTTGCTTGCCATTCCTACAAAGACCATATTATTTTTCAGAACCAAACATAGGATACACTAACTTCTTTCCTTTTCTTTCCCATCTAGATCCTTTCTACCAAACAAGAACATGACGGAATTCCGTATTATCTCATTGTGCATTCAAAAGAGGGATAAACAGACAAGCCTGTATTGGGAAATCTAGGTCGAAATGTCTCTTTATTTTCCCAACTTTGAAACAGAAATGAAATAGCAAGAACACCCAGCAAAATTTCTTGTGTGCAAGTTCTGTACGACAAATTGCTCAGCCTGGTACAAGTCTCTATGAGGACAGCAACCACGTAAATTTAGGTGCCTAGTGTGTTAGTTAAATTCACATCAATATCCGATCATTGTTCACAGATATACCACACTTGTTACTGTCATACAATGACTGCTGCTTGGTTTGGCTGAAGCGAGGATGATCTTATACACCCTTATTTTTTCTTTAAACTGTGAAGTAGCAGTTTAGAACTAATTCTATAGCATATCATAGCCACAGCAGAGAATGAAGTAACATAGGGTTTACGAGTATACATACCTGCCAAGGGTTTGGCACGTGAAGATGCAACAGCTAAACCAGGGATCAGAGTTTTCTCATCAATCTCAATGCCAAGCAAATCCATATCTAGAGTAGCACCAAATGCAAATTTCTTCTCCAAGTTTGACACCTCCTCCTGAATCGCTGAAAGAGTATGCATTAATTGATAAGATAAACAAGCTCGTATACTCTTTACATCTCTATGACTTCATGCATCTTTGTTGGACTAAGCAGTGCACTAGGATTGAATACCTGAATAAGGCAACTGGACAAAAGCCCATCTCTCCCCGGCCAGATTCTCAGGAAGATCCATAGGAAAAGGGTTATCTAACACCATAAGTGGCTTAGCTCCTTTCTGAAAGCCTGGATGGCGTGTGTAAATGGTCTCATATCGTTCTTCCAACCAGAGAAGCATTGATAAGCACTGCAATGAAGGTGGATATTATCACCAATTATTGGCCTGAACTAGTGCAATTGGTGTTGGAGAACAGGAAGACTACTATAGAAACAACAAAATTATACAGCAGAAAGTTTCCAAAGTATATAGACAATATACAGATTACAATATACACCCCAACGCACACCTCTCAAAAATCTCTTTGCCACTAATATCTCTTATAATGGATAAATTTTCTTATTTGTACCATCAGATTCATCTTGAAATATAAATTCAACTTTGAATATAGCGCGTGCCTTGTGACAGAAACGGAGGGAGTACACTTTTTCAACTGATTGGATCAAACCCACCAACATCCATCAATTTCTTCCTCGGAAAGCTTGAAGACCATCCTCAATGCTTTAATTCACAAGAATAACACAGCATAAAGGATCATAGTCCAAAGATTCATAGTTCACCATCAAACCATGTTTCTATCAACTATTGTATTCTCCAATCTCCATAAACTCTAATTATATGAAAGTTAAATAGAAGTACCAGCATATAAATAAAATCATACTAGAACAGCAGTTTACCCTTTTACTTGGAATAGGTTTGATATCAAGCTCTTTGCATGCCTTTGTAATAATGGTCTGCAACTGAGACCTACATATACTCAATCACAATGTATGACACAAAATCAGTAAACATTATTCCACATTAGGCCTTTGTTCATATTCCTTAGAAGTTCAGTCCAGCACAAATAAGTTCAGTCTAGCAAAAATAAGTTCACTTCAGTAAAAACCAGAAGTGCAAAGAGGAATACTAGCGAATTAGTAAAAATAAGTTCGGTAAAGTAAAAGTAGATCCCTTAAGGTGAAGTGAACATGCCTAAATTATAAGGTAGCATCACAAAACACAACTCAAAAACTTAAACTTGAAGAACCACAAAAAATCACCTGAAAAATCGAATCTTTTCAGGAAGAGGTACACCCAATTCATCACAAATGGCAACAATGGCATTCTTCAAAGTGATGCTATTAATGACATTATTTGGGAAATACTTGGTATATTGAAGAGATAAAGAGCTATCACAAACAACAAGTTCCCATATCTTTTTACCCCTAATATCAAGTATGGGTCTTGAGCAAAAATCAAGCTCCCATTCTCTTATGTTTTCGGGTTCGATACCCGGGTCAAGAAAGCTCATTTCTGCAGTTGGGTCATCTTCAATTTCATCTTCATACTCTTCAATTGTATCAGCTTTTTCTACAGGGGAAGAAATTGAGCTTTCAGAGACTGAATTGATCAGCTGAAAATGGCGTCGTTTGAATTTGGATGAGGTTTTGAGGAGGGAAGTTGAATTATGAGGGGTTGATGTACATGAAAGTTTGGTGGGTTGGGAAAAAGAAGTGAAATTGGAGATGGGTTTGTATGGAATTGAACATGTTGTTTGGTCTCTGAACTTGGCGGGGTTGAAGCTCAGAGAAGCCATTAACGTTTTTGGTTAGAGCTTTTACTGATAAGGCGTGATAAGGAGAAAACAAATTGTTCTCTACCACAAATTCTTCATGGGGAACAAGTCATAACTTAAGTAAACTAGTACTCCTTATTACCCGAAATTTTTTCTTCAATATTGCTAGAAGTTTTTTAATTTTTCTCTATGTATAGTTTTGAAACTTATATACCATTATATTGTCTAAAGAGATTTGGTAATATGTTTATTTTAGGGTAAATTGTCAAAAAATATCAAGGTTTTAGCAATTTTTCAAAATAAATAACAAGGAGTTGCGAAATGCCGAAATGTATAATAAATACCAACAAGTTATGTTTTTCTTAGAAATTCATACCAACTAACAGATATTCGTCTATTTTTCCGTCAATTTCTAATTCAAATTTAACTCACCTTACCTTTTCTATTGTTGAGAGATGAAGTTGAATGGATTTATGTTGGTTTGGATTTCTAAGACGAAAATATAGACGGATATCTGTTAGTTGGTATATATTTCTAAGAAAAACATAATTGTTGATATTTATTTTACATTTCGCAACTCCTTGGTATTTATTTTGAAAAAGTGCTAAAACCTTGATATTTTCTGACCATTTTTCCTTCATTTCATCGCGTAATCAGAATAAAACTCATACTTAGAGTAGCGAATTACAAACTAAACTCGTTTTTTGAAGTAGCGAATTACAAACTAAACTTGCTACTTGGAGTAGTGAGATATAAAGTAAAACCCCTATTCTATTTAGCAGTTTTACCTTGACATATCTTACTCCATCCCCAAAACAGGCCCCCATCCCCCTCCACCCTCCATGCTCTTCCATGCTATCGAAACTCCACATCCCACCCACTCGCGCGCACACCTCCCTTGCCACCCTACCCCCACCCTTTAAACCCCCTCCCCTATGCCCAAAGCTCCTTACCTCATCCATCCCCAATACCTTTAGGCAAAAAAGTTTCTCGTTAGGGGGAGGAAGAAAGGGAAGGGGTTTCGGGGTGATAGAGAAGGTGAAGATTTAAGGGTTGGGGGGGGGGGTTGGGTTAGGACAGGGGGAGAAATCAATTAATTTTCCCCCCTTTTATAGTTAATCTAGTTAGATCAAAGTGTTTAATTATAAACATATTTAATTTAATCTTAGTCACGTAATTAGGTGATCGAGTTGTATTCATAAATTATTAACATGTTAATAACTTATTTTGAGCAAACACACCACAAAAATGAAATTATCTGTAAGTTAGAAACTGAAACCACTGCCGACCGATCAAAAAATGGGATCATTTCCATCAATTTTTCAATTTTCTAACTAGTTTGTGGCCCCGGTGATGCCCCGGGTCCAGTTTTTATATTAATTGAATTTAAATTATATCTTCATTGATGATACTACCTACGTTTTTTTAATATGTATGTTTGCTTTTGCGCGCGGACCTAAGGAAAAAGTGCAAAAATAAGAGAGAAAATTAGTAAAAGTAAGGAAAAAGTGAAAAAGGTAGAGAGAAGGAAAGAAAAAATAAGAGAGAAGTGTATTAATTAGGTGGACCAACCTTCCATTTATGGGAAAAGGTAAAAAGGTACATATTAAAAAAAACATCCCAAAATTGTAAAATGTGCATATTAAGAAAACGGAGGGAGTATTTTTTTTAAAATAAAAAATTAAGGGCATAATTTTATAAACAATTAACCAATTTAAAAGGATCATGAAAATTGTAATGAAAGAAATCTCTTTACTTTTTCCCAAAATTGGATTAAGGTAAAAGGAAATGAAATAATTCATACTTCCTCCGTTCTTTAATAAGTGGAACAGAGAGAAAGTGGGAAGAAACCAAGGAGTCTAGAGAGAGAAAGTGGGGACCATAATTAAGAGATGAGAAGTTAACTTAATTAAGATAAAATATAACACTAAACATGTTAATAATCAAGTAATGAACCTCCTACGCAAGAGGCAACTGCCAACCCGCAACCCCCACCACCACTGACTGCCACCCTCAGAAGTCCCCCCACAACCACCGCAAACAACCCCAACTCCACCAGAAACCACCGCAAACAAACCCAACTCCACCAGAAGCCACCGCAAACAACCCCAACTCCACCAAAAACCACCGCAAACAACCCCAACTCCATCGAAAATCACCGCAAACAACGCCTAAGCCACCGAAAGCCACCACAAAAAACGCATAAGCCACCGAAAATTACCGCAAACAACACCAAAGCCACCGAAAACCACCAAAAAAATGCCTAAGCGAAGGAAAATCACCGAAACAACCTTGAAGCCACTAAAAAGAGCCCGCAAAACCACCCTAAGCCACCAAAAACCACCCAATTGTCATGGATCTATAATCTAGGGTTACCATTCTTCAAAGAGAAGAAAATCTGAAAAGAGGAGTCCGAAAATGCAAGAGATCGAAGACGAGAGGTCGAGAAAAAGAAGAATGGAAAAAAAGGAGGCCGGAAAAGAGAAAGAAGGAGCTTCGCAGAGGGAGAAAGGCTGGTGGTTGGGTGGGTGGTGGTGGTTCTCTGTGGCTGGGAGTGGGGAGGAAAGAGAGTGGTTGAGGTGTTAAGTGAGGGAGTGGGGGAAGTTAATTAAGTTTAGGTTAGGGTGGAAAATCAAGTAATTAGGTATGTTTAATTTGGTTGAGTAAGGGTATTTATGTAACTTTGTCTTGTAAAATTTTCCATTTATAGAAGTGTGTCACTTAGTGTGACATTTCCAAAATAGGAAAGTGTGTCACTTATTAAGGGTCGGAGGAAGTATATTATGCATTCTTTTTTGAAGGTAAAATTAATTCTATGGTTTAATTCTCATCTATAGTATGCTTCATTGTTGTTTAATTCTTGATTTTCAAAGGCATAATAAATTTTTTATCTGTGATATGAAAAAGCATTAAGAGTTTGGTTGAGTAGTGATAACATTTATAGTTTTTTCACGTGCGGGGGTCATGGGTTTGAATCTCCATAATGATAACATCGATAAATTTTTCTTTCTTGATTGTCATTTAAACCCAATAATAATATTTTTATTTGTGATAAGAGAGCATCAAGAGTGTGGTAGCGCAATGGTAAATCTCTTTGTTTCATATGCCACGTGGCAGCCTGCATTGCTTGCTTTAGCTTTTTAATATTTCATCAAGCCCTATCTGTAGGAATTCATAGATGCGAATAGCGGAATTTCAGGAAACAATTTCCTAACATCTATAACAGAATCGCATGCATAACAATATATGAATCGATACATAGAGTAGAGAATACACAAACCTTTTATTCACGACTTGAACAGGTATGTAGGGTTTGAATACTACAAAGTATTATTGCAGATCTGGTTACTTTAGAGATAAAGAACTACAATTGCAATTCCTCTACTTAGTCCACGAACACCGATTAATACCCACGTCTGCTAGAACGGAAGAGTATGAACTATTCACTCTCTTACTTTTGATGGGATAGGCGCCTAGACTAAAGAGGGAGAAGGGTTTTTCTTTTTCTCTCTTTTGTGTCAAGTTACTGACTAACTGAATTGCCTCATCTCTCTTCTTATTATATCTATATATAATAAATAGAGATTAGGTTAAGAGGAAAGGAACAAACTAAAACCCTAATCACCCTAATAGTGGCCGGCCCTTATAAGCCTTTATGGGCTTATAATTTATTTATTAATCAGTGTTACTCTGTGTGACCTCATAGGATTAATTAACTTAGTTGTAGGCCCAAACCAATTTGTCTACAAACCGTAATTTATTCTCTAGCAAGCAAATACGGTTACTAAAATAATTAACTATATTATCTCCATAAATACAATCCCATTTATATTTAGTAATTGCGGAAATTGTCTAAGGACATATTCCTTCAATCTCCCACTTGTCCGTAAGACAAGTACGCAATATTAAATTCCTTAAGTCTCTTAATGCCAAATTTGATAACACGATGTTATATACTCAAATATGTTTCTTGATCACCGAGGTTGAATTGTTCAACTGAAGATCAACTCTTTAATCTCATTTTAGCATGGCCATGCGTTTTTACAATTCTCCCTCATCAAGAGGCCCAGACACCATTCCTATCAAATAGGAGGACTTATTCAATCTTGTATGACCATAACTCCCACTCAATTCTTAGCCAACCTGAGCATTGCCTTTATAACCTCCTTTTACGGCACGGTGTTTAACAATGTCAAAGCTAAACTAATCATATCATGGTTATTAGGACATACTCATGTCCAAGGAATCTATTAAATATAGACATTCCGATTCTACTATTAGAATCTAATTAGGTCAAGTCTCAATGTATCAATCATACATCCATATTTGTTAATTTGACATCCCTATGTCTCTATAGCCCAAGGAACTGCGCTATCAATTAACATTATGCTAGTCTTTTAACAAGTCACTTATGTCCAATTCAGTGCCTTAGACTAGGGACATATTATAAACTGTGGTTTTTGTTCTCTATATAGGGTTCCATTCATCACAACGTTTATGATGATCCTATTTCAAAACACAATTTATTTGGACATCTTATTTAATACTAAACAAATTAAATAAGAATGTAGATTTTTATTGATAAACAATTCCAAGCATAATCAATGTCTTTACAAATGCAAACATAAAGTAAGCATTATAAAGCCATTCTTTTATATGCTTAAGCCCATAGACCTAGTATGACCTTCATGCTTAGGTCGAGCAACAGGTTTAGTTTGCGGATCTCCCACATTCTCATCAATATGAATCTTGCTTATTCAGTATAGAACTCTTACAGCTCATAACTTCTCCATTGGGACAAAGAATGAAACCAGATGGAGATCGGAAATCATCTTTGTCACTTTGGTAATTCGTATATGCCTATCATTAACAACAAACTCAATTTCTCCACCATATACCAATCAATGATCCTCAGTTCTTCGTAAGTACATAAGGATATTCTTTGCACTCATCTAGTGCGTGTAACTTGGATAAGACTGGTATATGTTGCATTTACTCGTAGTATAGGCAACATCTGGTTGAGTGCAAAGCATAGCATGCATACATAATGGAACCTAATGCAGAAGCATAGGGAACATTACTCAATCTCTTGACTTCATCAGGTGTCGAAGGACACGGAGTCTTGCCAAGTGATATGCCATGTTTCATGGAATTGAAATCTCTCTTAGAGTTTTCCAGCTTGAAGCTAGCAAGAACCTTATCTATATTAGTTCCTTGACTAAGTTCAATCAGCCTTTTTAGATCTATCTCTATAGATCTTTATTCCCAAAATATACTCTGCCTCTCCTAAGTCTTTCATAGATAAACGATTTTTAAAGCCATCCTTTGACTGACTCAAGCACGACTTATCATTTCCTATGAGAAGTATGTCTTCCACATACAAGACTAAAATTGTTATATTACTCCCACTCAATTTCTTGTATACACAAGATTTCTCTTCATTTATGAGGAAAACAAACTTTTTGATTGCCTAATCAAATCTGAGGTTCTAACTCCTGTATGCTTGCTTCAATCCATAAATGGATTTCTTAAGCTTGCATACCTTCCCTGAATTTGTTGGATGTTCAAAGCCTTGAGGTCGTGTCATATACGCATCCTCTTTCAAGAACCCGTTCAAGAAAGCGGTTTTTACATCCATTTGTCGTATTTCATATGAAATGCGGCAATTGCAAGGATTATCCTAATGGATGGCTACTAGGGAAAGGTTAAATTCATAGTTTATACCATGAATATGACAGAAACCTTTTGCCACTATCGTAGCTTTGAAAACACTAATGTTTCAGTCTTTGTCTGTTTTCAAATTGAAAATTCATTTGCTTCCAATGGGTCTCACGCCATCAGGCAAATCAACCAAGTCCCATACTTGATTTTCAGACATAGATTCCATTTCGGATCTCATGGCTTCACGCCATTTCTAGGTGTCCTGGCCCTCCAAAGCATCTTTGTAGCTGATAGGCTCACAACTTACTAAAATCGTTATTTTAGAACTTTTCGTCGAAAGAAAATCAACATATTTTCTTGATGGAATGGTGATCCTATGAGATCTACGTAGGGGAACAACAGAAGAAGAATCTCGGTCGTTAGACTTAGAAGCTTCGCATGGATTCGATCCAAGTGGGACGGTAGGAGGTTCGTGTATAGGATTTACTACCCCCCCCCCAACATTTTCATGCCGGTCCGCCTCTAATGAGGTGTTAACCTCACCCATTTGTTGCTCATCTCGAATTTCTTCGAGATATATATACATTTCTCCCACTTGTCTTCTTTGGAAATAAACTTATTTTCAAGGAAGACACTATAACGAGCAACAAACACTTTGTTTTCGCTACGGTGGTAAAAATAATATCCCTAGGTCTCTTTGGGATATCCCACAAAGAAACACTTTTTAGATTTGGGTGCTAATTTATCAGATAGTAAATGTTTTACATAAACTTCACACCCTAAACCCTTAGAAAAGACATTTTAGGAACGGTTCTGACCATATCTCATATGGAGTCTAATCTACTGCTTTGGATGGAGTCCTATTGAGTGTAAGCGCAATTGTATCAAGAGAAAATCCCAAAAGAAATATAGAGAGATCAGCAAGACCCATCATGGATCGTACCATATCTAATAGGGTGTGATTCCTTCTCTCGGAAACACCACTGAATTGTGGAATTTCCTATTGAAGTTGATTTGTGAAAATATTCCACAATCTTTCAAATGATCACCGAACTTTTGACTCAGATATCCCCTCCATGACCAGATCATAAAGATTTAATCTTCTTGCCAAGTCAGTTTTGTACTTCATTTTGGAATTCTTTGAATTTTTCAAAGGCCTCCAACTTATGCCGCGTGAGGTAAACATATCAATATGTGCTTACATCATCAGTAAAAGTAATTAAGTAACTTACCCTCCCCTAGCCAATGTATTCTTAGGTCCATACACATCCGTATGTATGAGGACGAAGAGGTCATTGGCCCTTTCACTCGAACTAGTGAAAAGAGACTTTGTCATTTTTCCCATTAAGCAAAACTCACACATCAGATGATTCAAAATCAAATGATTTTGAGAACTCCATCTTTATGTAATTTCTCAATTCGTTTTGTACTTATGTAGTCTAATCGACAATGTCATAGGTGTATTGGGTTTAATTCATTTGACTTATGTTTCTCGCTATTTTTATAGATATGTGTTTGTGGAACATACAAACCATTTGATAACTTAGTAGAGATACAGAACATATCATTCAAATAAGAAGAAAACCAATTCTTCTTTATTGTGAATGAGAAAACTTCAGAATCCAAAACAGAAACTGAAATAGTGTTCAGCAATATTTTAAAACATAACAACAATTATTAAGTCTCAAAATAAATCCATAATGTAAAGATAGACTGAAAACTCCCACTGCCTAGGCAGCAACTCGAGCTCCATTGCCAACTTGCAATTCTACCTCTCCATTAAGCGTGTCTCCTACTTCTTTTTAGATCTTGCACATTACAGATAATGTGAGAACTTGATGTGAATCTAAAATCACCCTCCAAAGTATTGGATGATGATTCTAAACTTACGAACAATAGAACACTCACTTTAACAAGAAATCACTCGAAACAAGATGTAGTACCAAAACACAAGAACACACTCAATGTTTTGGGGTTCTAGGTCAGAGATAAGACTCACTCAATCTCTCCTAGGCTTATCACTCAAGACTCACTCAAAGTAATAAGGGTTAGCAATACTTGAGACAAACTCAAAGTAAAAACTATAACACAAAGGTTTTTTTTATCAAAACTCAAATCTGCTTTCTATTATCATTTTCTCTCCTTATATAGAGATAAGGAGCAGCAAAGGAGGAGCTGAAACACCCTAAAAACGTCCTAAGAGGAATGGCTTTGAGGAGTTACAAAACTCCTTGATTCATGCCCTAATTAAGCCTCATTTAAGGGGCTGCTACAAAGAAGGCAATCAGCAATTATGAGCTGTAAATAACCCCTAATTACATGCCTAATCAGCCACAAAACACACGCCTACTTGCCTTAGTGTCTTAAGTAATCACTAGGCTTTATTTTAAGCTTGAAATAAAACAAAAAAAAAAAAGAAATAGATTAAATAGGAATCCAAACAGAACTTGGGCTTCCTTTACAATCATGCTTGAAACCCAAACAGAACTTGGGCTCTTCAAAATGTGATGCACGCCTCAATCCACCATCCAAGTTAAACAAGTAACAAACTCAGGCTTAAGAACAAATGGAGAAAAGCCAAGAGCTTCTAAAACAAGTGCAACTGGTTCATGAACCAAAGAGCCTTTAAGTGGGCTTGACTTTGGATCATTCTCCCCTTCTTTTGAAGAGTTTGCCCTCAAACTTGAATCATCTAAGTATGGTGACAAATCCCCCACATTGAACGTAGCACTAACACCCATCAACTCATCAGGAAGCTCAATTTTGTAAGCACTATCATTCACCCTTTCAGTCACTCTAAATGGACCATCAGAACGAGGCATGAGTTTGTTTTTGCGAAGTTTGGGAAATCTCTCTTTCCTCAAATGAAGCCAAACCAAATCCCCGGGTTGAAAGATGGGTTGCTTTCGTCGTTTGTTTGCTCTCTCTTGGTATTTCTTATTCATCTCCTCAATTCTTTTCTTCACTTGCTCACAGGTTTTTTGAAAGGCTTCCACCCTCTTTTTAGCATCTTTCTCCACAATATCCCCTTTAACCATAGGAATAAGATCAATAGGCACAAAGGGATTCACTCCATAAACTACTTCAAATGGGGAGCGAGAAGTAGTTAAGGAATGAGCTCGATTGTAAGCAAACTCCGCATGGGCTAGTTTCATGTCCCAATCTTTTTGCGTTTTGCTTACAAGTCCTCTCAACAACGTACCCAAAGTTCTATTTGTCACCTCCGTTTGCCCATCAGTTTGGGGATGATGAGAGGTGCTAAATAGCAACTTGGTACCAACAAGCTTCCATAGGGTCCTCCAAAAGTGACTAAGAAACTTGGAGTCCCTATCCGAAACTATACTTCGAGGAATGCCATGAAGTTTGACAACTTCCTTAAAGTACATTTCCGCCACCTTTACAGCATCATCAGTTTTATTACAAGCTATGAAGTGAGCCATTTTAGAGAATCTATCTACAACAACCATGATGCTATCCCTTCCCCTTTGAGTTCTTGGTAATCCTACAATGAAGTCCATGCTAACACTCTCCCATGGGGCATCTGGAACTGGAAGAGGAGTGTAGAGACCTTTGGTGAAGTGACCCTTTGCTTTTTGACAAGTAGCACATCTCTCCACAACCAAAGTCACATCTTTGATCATTCTTGGCCAATAGAAATGCTCACCAAGAATATCAAGAGTCTTTTGGATGCCAAAGTGACCCGCCAAACCACCACTATGCACTTCCCTCACCAACAACTCCCTCACGCCACTCTTTGGGACACACAACTTGTTACCCTTGAAGAGGTAACCATCTTGCTGCACAAACTCTTTTGATGGACTCTCGAACTCACTTGCAAAATCAGGATCATGTTGATAGCCCTCTTTGAGTTGCTCAAAACCCAAAATCTTAGCATCCACCATAGAAAGCAAGTAGTTCCGACGAGACAAAGCGTCAGCCACTACATTACTCTTTCCATCTTTATATTTTGAACTAAAGGTAAATGTTTGGAGAAACTCCACCCATTTAGCATGCCTTTGGTTCAACTTTTGTTGCCCATGGATGAACTTAAGCGCCTCATGGTCCGAATGAAGGACAAATGGCTTAGGTCTTAAGTAATGAGACCAATGATCAAGAGCCCTCACAATGGCATAGAACTCACGATCATAAGTGGAATAGTTAAGCTTAGCCCCATTTAACTTTTCACTAAAGTAGCACACGGGCTTCCGCTCTTGTATCAAAACCGCACCAATCCCAATCCCACTCGCATCACACTCCACCTCAAACACTTTGTTAAAGTCGGGAAGTACAAGTATGGGAGCATTACAAAGCATATGCTTGACCTTCTCAAAGGCCTTTTGCGCACTCTCACCCCACTTAAACTCACCTTTCTTTGTTAACTCGGTGATAGGAGCCATGATAGTAGAGAAGTTCTTGATGAACCGCCTATAGAAGGAGGCTAGTCCATGGAAGCTTCTTACTTCATGCACATTGGTTGGAGCCAACCATGATTGCACGGCTTTTACTTTTTCCGGGTCTACATGCACCCCCTCTCCTGTTACAATGTATCCTAAGAATACAACACTAGGAGTCATGAATACACATTTCTCAAGCTTGCCATACAACTTCATCTCCCTCAATTTTTCAAACAACCTCCTCAAATGAATTACATGATCTTCATTGTTTTTACTATACACAAGTATGTCATCTAAGTAAACAACAATAAAATCATTAAGGAAAGGACGGAGGACTTCATTCATCAACCGCATGAAGGAGCTTGGGGCATTGCATAGCCCAAATGGCATAACTAACCACTCATATAACCCTTGCTTTGTTTTGAAAGCCGTTTTCCACTCATCTCCCTCCCTTACTCTCATTTGATGGTATCCACTCCTTAAGTCTATTTTGGAAAAGACTAAGGAACCACTCAATTCATCTAGCATATCTTGCAAACGAGGCATAGGAAAACGATATTTGATGGTTATGTTGTTAATGGAGCGACTATCAACACACATTCTCCAAGTACCATCTTTCTTTGGTACTAAGAGGGCAGGAACCGCGCAAGGACTAAGGCTCTCTCTCACATAGCCTCTTTCAATCAATTCATTCACTTGCCTTTCAAGTTCCTTACTCTCTTCCGGATTACACCTATAGGCAGCCTTGTTGGGCAAAGGTGATCCTGGAATCAAGTCAATGGCATGCTCAATGCCCCTTATTGGAGGGAGGCCCTTGGGCAAGTCATTGGGGAACACATCTTTGAACTCTTCCAACAACTCATCCAAAAGTGGTGAGTTATTGCAAGTAGTCTCATTCTCGTCTTTGGTCCTTACAACCAAAGCATACCCCCCACCATTTTCTTCCACTATTTTCTCAAACTCATTACAAGATACAAGATAGTTGCTCTTTTCTTTGTCTTTCTTAGCAACTTTAGGGGGTAGGGGAAGCAATTTAACTTTTCTACCATCTTTGGTAGTTACAAGATATACATTAGATTTTCCTTTATGCTCCGAATCATGGTCAAATTGCCATGGCCTTCCAAGTAACAAGTGACAAGCATCCATAGGAAGAATGTCGCACCATCTCTCATCTTCAAACTTGCCAATAGAGTAAGAAACCAAAGCTTGCTTCTTCACCCTAATACCATTGCCATCATTCAACCAATTGAGCTTATAAGGCTCATCATGATCTCTAGTGGTAAGTTTCAACTTACTCACAGCTTCGGATGAAACAACATCCGTTTGAGCTCCACCATCGACTATCACATTGCAAGTCTTCTCTCCAATCTTGCATCTAGTATGAAACAAGTTGTTTCTTTGCCTCTCATCAACTTGAGGCTCACTAAACAATACTTTCCGCACAACCATCATATTGTACTCACCCTCGGGTTCTATCTCTTCTTCAAAGTCATCTTCTACATAGCCATTTTCTTCTTGTACTACAAAATTATACATTTGTTCTTCTTCATCCATTATGGCACATTGAGTGGCGGTCAAAACAGTTTTACTAGGACATTCACTAGCAATATGACCCCTCCCATGGCATTTAAAACATTTTCTCCTAGTTGCAAGCTCACTAGGTGAAATCACTTGTTTTTCTTTCCCCTTATCAAATTTAGAACCGGATGAACTAGATGAAAAGGCTCTACTTTGAAAAGTACTCCCTTTAGAGTTGAAAGGAGTAAATTTTGAAGTACCCTTGAAAGAAGAAGTTTTGGGCTTCTCTTTCTCCTTTTCCTCCTTAGCTTGTGCCTCATATTTCAAAGCAAGTTTACAAACATCACTAAAAGTGGCATAGTGAGTCACTTCTACTTTCTTACTTATCTCTTTGGACAAACCTTTAACAAATCGAGCAATTTTAAAGGTTTCCTTTTCTTGCAAATCACAAATCAAGCACAATTTTTCAAACTCTTTCATGTACTCTTCCACACTCATGTTATTTTCTTGAGAAAGGTGGGTAAGTTTTAGGTACTGCTCTTGCTCATACTCCTTACTAACCCATTTATCCCTCATCTTTTTTTTCAACTTAACCCATGAGTCTATCTTCTCTTTTCCTTCTCTCCTTCTATTCGACTTGAGGTTTTCATACCACAAGGCAGCAAGTTTAGTGAGTTTTAAGACAGCAAGTTTAAACCTTTTCCCATCATTATACCCCTTATAATCAAAAACGGTCTCAATTTGCCTCATCCAATCAAGAAAAGCCTCACTATCATGTCCCCCATCAAATTCAGGCATCTCAATTTTCAAACCCCTATCATCATCAAAGTTTCTAGGTGTATTAACCTCACCATCCTCATTTTCAAGAAAATTCAGTTTTCTACTTGCTTGCATCAACATTTCGGACATGGCATCTAACCTAGTCTTTTGTTGAGCCTTATCTTCATCATTTGCTTCTGATTTTCTCTCTAAGTTTTCCAACTTCTCAGTAATTACTTGTAACATCCTAGCAAGATCACCTTCAACCATGACTTCACAATTTTTGCTAGACTATTACAAATACAAGATGCAAACTGCCGTAAACTTGAACAACAAAACGAAACTGTAAATGGCCTTGAGACTCTCAAAGGCTTACAGATTAATAACACTCAGGAAATTTCAAGCGGAATCAAAAAAGAAACTCTTGAAAAGCTTTCCGTATGAAGGAGGAATTGTCGTTTGAAGTTCTGTGCGCCAGATTTGCTCCGTTTTTGGCGCAGTTGCGAGAAACGTGCCCAGTTTAATATCAAAAAATTCAAAAAAATATGAAAAAATTCTGTGAGTATTCTAGACAAAAAGTTATGCAAAATGAAAAAAAGAATCAACCAATTTGGACTCCTGAAGGTTGAGAAATCGTCCTTCAAAGTCGGATGAAAAACGGGTTGAATTCTGGCAGTTTCATTTCTACTCCAAAACTCGATTTTTCCGACGAATTTCTTCACCAAAGCTCTGATACCAGATGATGTGAATCTAAAATCACCCTCCAAAGTATTGGATGATGATTCTAAACTTACGAACAATAGAACACTCACTTTAACAAGAAATCACTCGAAACAAGATGTAGTACCAAAACACAAGAACACACTCAATGTTTTGGGGTTCTAGGTCAGAGATAAGACTCACTCAATCTCTCCTAGGCTTATCACTCAAGACTCACTCAAAGTAATAAGGGTTAGCAATACTTGAGACAAACTCAAAGTAAAAACTATAACACAAAGGTTTTTTTTATCAAAACTCAAATCTGCTTTCTATTATCATTTTCTCTCCTTATATAGAGATAAGGAGCAGCAAAGGAGGAGCTGAAACACCCTAAAAACGTCCTAAGAGGAATGGCTTTGAGGAGTTACAAAACTCCTTGATTCATGCCCTAATTAAGCCTCATTTAAGGGGCTGCTACAAAGAAGGCAATCAGCAATTATGAGCTGTAAATAACCCCTAATTACATGCCTAATCAGCCACAAAACACACGCCTACTTGCCTTAGTGTCTTAAGTAATCACTAGGCTTTATTTTAAGCTTGAAATAAAAAAAAAAAAAAAAAGAAATAGATTAAATAGGAATCCAAACAGAACTTGGGCTTCCTTTACAATCATGCTTGAAACCCAAACAGAACTTGGGCTCTTCAAAATGTGATGCACGCCTCAATCCACCATCCAAGTTAAACAAGTAACAAACTCAGGCTTAAGAACAAATGGAGAAAAGCCAAGAGCTTCTAAAACAAGTGCAACTGGTTCATGAACCAAAGAGCCTTTAAGTGGGCTTGACTTTGGATCAGAACTACATCTAGTATCAAATACACATGATGCAAAAGTAGTTTAAGTTATCTCTATAACATAAATACCTGAAGAAGAAGCTCTAGTCTTCTTGTACTCCAGATACTTAGGGCAGTTCCTCTTCCTATGACCCACCTTGTGACAATAGTAGCACTCATGTATTGCTACTATGGCTTTAGGTGTTGCCTTTGGCTCCTCAGAAGTGTTGGGCTCAGCAACTTGTTTGCCTTTGCCCTTACCCTTCTTAGACGGAACTCCGTGCTTCTTGAGCCCCTTGCCCTTTTGCACCATCAAAACATCCTTATGCTCCTTTATGGGCTCAGTAGGCAAGCTCCTTTCAGCCTGAATCAGTATACCATGCAACTCTTGTATGGTCTTTTCCCCTCCTTGCATATAGAAGTTCAAACTAAAGTTCTTATATGCATCAGTGAGTGAATTGATGATCATATCAATTGCTATCTCTTTGGGATAGGAAAATCCCAACTTGGTCATTTGCTCAAAATGACTAATCATTTTGAACACGTGGGGACCAACTGATTTTCCTTTCTCCATATTACACTCAACAAGCTTGCGGTTCACTTCGAACCTCTCCAACCTAAGATGCTTTTGAAAAAAGGTTCGCAACTGTTGGATTATTGTATAGGCATCCATTCCTTCAAAACGTTTTTGAAAGTCAGGTTCCATACATGCAAGCATCAAACATGTGACAGGCACAGATTTGTTTATGAGTATTTGCCTAGCTATCCTATCAGCTTGGCGAGAATTCTCGGGAAGTGCAGGAATAGGAGTTTCAAGAACAATTTCTCTCCTTTCATTTCTGAGAACTATTCTCAGATTTCTCTCCCAGTCTAGGAAGTTCTCTTGGTTGAGTTTTTCTTTTGCAAGAATAAAGCGCAAATTATAGCCAGAGTGATTGTTGTTGTTGTTAGACATGACTACAAAAAATAGTAAACAAGCATTCAATCAAAAAGTTTATCAATGATGGTTATTTAAACAAATTTAAACAACTATTAATACTTTATTCAAAATATAAAACCCCATATTGAATAAAGAAATAACCAAGATCCCCTCCCACTAAAATTAAACGGACTTTGGCCCTGCCTTTAAAGATAGTGATAGAGGTAAGTAAACCACTTTACTAATTATAACAATTTATAATTCTTGGTAGATAGGTTAATAACTCTTTATAAACTCCTATCTCACTGCTTCAAAACCCAAAACTTTATCTTTTGATGATTTTGTTGAGTCAAACCAAACATTAACATGTAAGTTTCAAAAAACCTACCCTACTATCCTCGGAATTATGAGCAACACCCTGCTTTGGCAGAACCTATTACTCATGATCTAAGGCTTTATAGGTGTTGTTTGGAAAAGCATTTAAACTCAATATCACCCTTGGGGACTCAAGTTTATTATGTTGGTTATATTAAAAGGTGAACACATTACATAAATAACCACACATAAACTTGAGCGAGAATTTAAATGAAATTAAATGCATAAGCAATCAAAAAAGAACTTAAAACGCGATCCTAGTATGGCCCCTAAATCTAGAAAATCTAATCTTCATGAATCCTCCCTTGGGACTTTCTTGGATCTCCATCCTTGATTCTCCATGGAACTTCAATCTTGATCTTCATTTAAATTATTCTAAGCAAAGAATTTAAATTACAAAAATACAAACGACACGCAGATCGTATTTTAATTACAAAAATACATAACGATGCACATATCGTATTTTCTATCCTAATTTGGGCCATACCAGTCACGATTGTGCAAATATAATATCAAACATATTATAATATACATCTAAGCAAAATTATAATATCAACATATTATAAAAGATATCGACGCAGTATAATATCAGACATATTATATGCATTCATGAAAGAAATATAATATCATCATATTATAAATCATAACTTATTTACTCCATTAACGTTTAATGGGTAATAACAAATATTTCCAAAATATATAAAACATTCACGCATTTATTTAGAAAATAAAATGCAAGCAAAAAAATAACACAATAATATAATAAAAAATTTATTTACTCCATTAACGATTAATGAGAAAATCAAATTTTCCATTATAATTTTAAAACTTAACAACTTTAAGTTAGAAAATATTTAGGAAATATTAATCGAATTAATAATTTTCCTAAAATTAGTCATCTTAACAAATTTAAGAATATAACTAATAAGGAAACTTTCATTCTTTTCATTCAATTACAACTTTAATATGATATTAATCTCCATTAATATTAATTTGCATAATTGAAAATTTTATAACTTTTGCCCAAAGAAAATCAATAAATCAGAATTTAAATCACCATTAACCAAAAAAAATAAAAAAAATAGATGGACTGAGCTAGGCCCGGCGGAGGCCCGCAGCCCAGCCCAGCCCAGCTGCTGGCCCGCGAAAGCAGCACAGGGCTGCTGGCTTCTCGCGACCACCAGATCCGCAGCAGTGACGCAACCACACAGGGCTCCAGTCACGCGTGCGACCCGCCGGAGGGATGGTGGTGGATCGCCGGAGTGATGTCGGTCAAACGAAGCAACTGGATTGCCGCCATACTCGCCGGAAAAAGCAAGGAGTAGCCCAGAATTTTCGAAAACATTTTCGTAAAATCTGGGTTGTTTTCAAACCAAAAGACGAAAGATTTTCGGCCAAAACAACTAATTTTTGGTTTTGTTTTGTGATATAAACTTACAATAAGCTTATAAACACAATTTGGTTAACAAAGTACAACTCAATTGCAGATATTTAACCATAAAACGAATTGGGGAAAAAATTAGGGTTTTTGATTGTTTCGAATCAAACTATTTGATTTCGAAACGAAAATCACAATTAAATACATCAATTTGCAATTCAAATCAAAACAAATCAAAGCCCTAATTCAATTTTACAAAATAAACACATTGAATTGCTGAATTTGGGAGCAAGAATTTCGACCAAACTAGGTCGAACAAAACCAAAAAAAAAAATTTCGATTTAAATTTCCGTAAATTAAATCAAAAACAATTTATTTTTTTTTGGGCAATTTTTAACATAAAATTCATAAAATTTATGCTTTTCAATTTATTAATATCAACATATTAATCTTGCAAATTAACACATATTAAAAATTCTCCTTGAATTGAATTAAAATTATGAACTTGATCATATAAAATTATGCAAGAGGCTAAAACTGATACCACTGTAGGAATTCATAGATGCGAATAGCGGAATTTCAGGAAACAATTTCCTAACATCTATAACAGAATCGCATGCATAACAATATATGAATCGATACATAGAGTAGAGAATACACAAACCTTTTATTCACGACTTGAACAGGTATGTAGGGTTTGAATACTACAAAGTATTATTGCAGATCTGGTTACTTTAGAGATAAAGAACTACAATTGCAATTCCTCTACTTAGTCCACGAACACCGATTAATACCCACGTCTGCTAGAACGGAAGAGTATGAACTATTCACTCTCTTACTTTTGATGGGATAGGCGCCTAGACTAAAGAGGGAGAAGGGTTTTTCTTTTTCTCTCTTTTGTGTCAAGTTACTGACTAACTGAATTGCCTCATCTCTCTTCTTATTATATCTATATATAATAAATAGAGATTAGGTTAAGAGGAAAGGAACAAACTAAAACCCTAATCACCCTAATAGTGGCCGGCCCTTATAAGCCTTTATGGGCTTATAATTTATTTATTAATCAGTGTTACTCTGTGTGACCTCATAGGATTAATTAACTTAGTTGTAGGCCCAAACCAATTTGTCTACAAACCATAATTTATTCTCTAGCAAGCAAATACGGTTACTAAAATAATTAACTATATTATCTCCATAAATACAATCCCATTTATATTTAGTAATTGCGGAAATTGTCTAAGGACATATTCCTTCACTATCACTACGGCCCAAGCATAACCTATTCCAAAACCCAAACTTCTTGACCCGGACGAAGGCCCTTGGTGGAGCATCCAGAGCCCCCCCTCTTCCTCTTATTTCCATCTTCTCCACTTAACAAAAACTCAAGAACTGGCTCTCGTTGTTGCAATTCAGACGCCTTTACTTTCAGGAGTTGCTTCAGCTTCAAGTAGTGTTTTAACCCTTCTCTTTCTTCTTTTCTTTTAGGACCCATGTTTATTTTTCGAATTTTCGTTTTTTAGCTCCTTTTTTTCTCTTAAAGTTTGTTCATTTTTTAAAAATTCTGTTCGGTTAGCCTTTTTCCATGGAATTTTCTTTTACAATTATACCCATTATCACTTTGTTTTTGCATAATTTATTTGCACAAGCTATGGATGCTATATCTTGTATACTTGCACTCGATACTGTTTGGATAATTACCAGATTCAGATATTATAGCCTGTTTTATTAAATTGGAGTGTAATTGTATGTTGGGATTATAACCAATTTACATGGATGAAGTGTTTTATGATCCAAAGTCTCTATCTTTTTTCTTTTTGCTTTATGTTATCTGTGGTTGTGCTAAGTTTTTGATGCAATGATATACTAATTTGAAGTTCACCAATTTATGTGTGTGAATTGTGATACTTGATGTTGTTTAGGCCCCGTTCTTTTGGACTGAATCAATGGAAATTCAGTTCAATTTAGACACATTAATTTCACTTCACTTAAGTTTAGTTGTATTAGTTTCATTTCACAGTTTTCCCTAGATAATTTCAGTTTCGGCTGCTGAAAATAGCTCGACTGAACTCAACTGAAGGAATAGTAAAATGTGAGAGTAAAAGTATTGTCAAGAGATGAACTGAAAATAACAGAGCTGAACGGAGATGAACTGAAAATAAGCTGCAGAGAATTGGCCCCCAGTTTTTTTGAGCTGGATTAATGTAAATTAATTTTGTTTCAATCCAATTCACTCCAGCTCACCTCCGTTGAGTTAGGTATTTCAGTTCAGCTCCATTTCGTCCGAAAGAATGGGGCCTAATTGAATTCAGTTGGATTCATGAATTCAATTAAGTTCAGTCCTTAGACTTTTTAAAGTACTCATATTCAATCGTTTGAAGAGCTCTTAAAAATGCTGTCACCAATCCTGGTTATTATGTGAGTGGACTCCCACATTATATTCATGGAGGCTGTGGTCTGATTAGGGCATGATGAGGTCTGCAGGGTATACTCTTGCTGCTTCGTTTGCTCCTGAACATTGTATTGCTGTTGGAACTCGAGGTAGAATTTCATCGAATTTAATAGCTGGAACTTTAACATCAAAGAAATTATACTGTTGTGGCCCAGGCCACAAATCACAGAAAGGATCACAAATGGTTGTGGCTCGGGCTCGCTACCCTCTGCCCCTCTTCAGGTGTGTTTTATCATTGGATTCGAACTATTCTCTCCGTTTTACTTGAATAACTTGGCAAGAAGAATTTCTTTTACATAGGAATTTCTCATCTTACTGATTCTCAGTGTTGCCCCCATGATGGAGTGGACGGACAATCACTACAGGACCCTTGCACGGCTCATATCAAAAAATGCGTGGCTTTACACAGAGATGCTTGCAGCTGAAACGATTGTCTATCAGAAGGGTAATCTGGTTAGTGAAGATCTTTTGCTGATTAAGGCCTAAGACTTGGGCTTTGGATACTGTAGTAAATGAACAAAATCTTTATTTGTCTATTAATTTGTTTGTGTTTTAGTTGCTGGATACTGCTGCGAACCCAATTCTCTAATGATCTAATATCTGTTGATACCTTTTTGAAATGAGAGAAAAAGATCTTTTATTTGTAATGCTATGACGTATGCTTTGGATTACGTTGCTTATTGCTTAAATATGAGATTGGCTTTCATCCCTAATTATGAATCTGCTGCTTTTTATGAAGATGTCCTTGTTTTTGCCCATTCTGTACTTGCATGTGAGTGGTAGATGGACTATAGGTGTAAGTTGATCTAATAGTGAATTGAGTAATAGCATCTATATAAAAGCGTTTGAAAACTTCCTTAGGGACATGATTCCTGTATTTGGTGCATTAATTGGGTGAAATATAATTTGTTTACTTGAAATTTTCAGGACAGGTTTTTGGCATTTAACCCAGAGCAACACCCTATTACTCTTCAAATCGGTGGGAATAATTTGGAGAATATTGCAAAAGCGACACAACTTGCTAATGCTTATGGCTACGATGAGATCAACTTAAAGTGGGTACTCGATATCTAACTAATAACTGATGATCTTGTTGTTAGGAAGCAGCTTTCCGAATATTTGTTCTGTAATATATATATATAATAAGACCACTATTTTCGTAAATGAGGCTGAGAAAGGAAGTTTTCCCTCTGTGTCTTCCCCTCAAACATAGCAAACATTTTCCTCTGCTATCTCTTATCTTTTCATCGTCATGCTCGAATTTCCTGCTATAGATCCCCACACTCTTCTTAAACCATCTCCTTTTTCATCTCCCTCCCTTGCCTTGTCCTCTCTTTACCGTCAACTTCACCCAAGCCCTAACCCAACCATTTCCTCAAAAATTCACTAAAACTCGATGAAAATAGAGCTAACTGAACTCCTTAGTCTTAAAATCAATCCTCATCATTTTAACCACCTATTCCCAATTTCATTCCACCACCATGAATTTTTTCACCTCGGAATCAACCTAAACAGAAACAGAGCCTAAATTGAGGATGAAAATACATAATATGGCACACATTCTTTTTGGCAGTTTTTTGCACCTAGGGGAAGTTATCACATGGACCAACCAAAGAAGAACGAAATGGGGAATTGTCTCAATTACTAACCAAAGTAAAGCTTTCAATTTTCCCAAAAAGGGCTTGGTTTTAGCACAAATGTGCTCACCTTTAGTTGTTTATCCTCTTCAATGCAAAATCCCCTAGCATTTAGCTGTTCAGCCTTCCTCTTATCTTCGCACTTAGTTTAATTAGGTGCACATAATCACATATTATGAAGAAGCTGGCACAAAAAGTCAGGGGCAAAAGAGAGAGACGGAAGAAGATGAGAATAGAACAGAAGGAATCAGGAGAAGAGAGACCGTGCGGGAAAAATTGAAGAGTGAATGTCTCAAGCACTTTCGGATGAAGGGTAACAATAAAAAGTTGAATTTTGTCAGCCCAAAGTTAGCTTGTAGTGCTTCTTTTTTTTAAAACAAGTAATTCTTAGCTGAATAGAAATAAAAAAGGTGCTTCCTAACTTACTTTTGTTGTTAAGAGCATTGCGTTGGAGATGAGAGCAATATTGAGATGTTGTGCCCCAAGCCCATGAGCTAGCCGTTTAAGCTATAAAAAGGAGGCTAATTCTGTCTTTTCTTTTGTCCACTGCTAAAAAGAAAGAGAAATACAAGATTTAAAAGTATAAAAGGTGCTTTCCGACAAAAAAAAAATTCTTGCTGTTTGTTTAGTTTCATTGTCTTGTTATAGTAGGCTAGTCCCAATTGATCCTTCTTCTCATCAAATTGTTGGGACCTTCATCTCTTTTTACCAGTTGTGGATGCCCTAGCCCCAGGGTTGTTGGACACGGTTGTTTTGGAGTGCGCCTGATGCTTGATCCAAAGGTTAGACACAAACTTTAGTTCTTTAGAAACTGATTGAACTGCCAAAGAAGTTGCAGTTTGTAATTTACTCAGCTAGTAATTTTCCTATTGATATTAATCCTTGGTCTTTGCAAGGGAAGTTTGTAGGCGAGGCCATGTCAGTGATTGCTGCGAATACAGATGTCCCTGTGACTGTCAAATGCCGTATTGGTGTTGATGATCATGATTCTTATAATGAGCTGTGTGAGTCATTTTTATTTGAGCATCATTTGTCTTTACAAGTTATCTAAATATGGGATGTTTGAAAGTGTGTTCTGGTGCTTCTTCTGGTACTTGCAGATTTTTGCCTCTTTTTTTGCATTCACTTCTTGGGTCTCTCTTTGTCCTCCTCTCTAGGGGTGTGACTGATATAAGACTCTTAGTGAACTTTTTGAGCTTAGGTCTGTCTATCGTTTTTCTTCATTTATAGTTTGTTTATGGGATGAACCAAGTTTGAATAAATTTTTTAGTTTGTTTTAGTAAATGAGCTTGATCAGATATGTTTATGAACAATTTATTTGCATATCGTTGATGACTTGTTTATTATGTTTATTGAACATTATCTACTTTCACATATTTTATTTTCTGAAATCATATTGTGAGGTTATTACCAGTGTACTCTAAATTTGCTTAATATGATGAAAAAAGATATGAATTAATTTTTGAGAGCCTATTCAGTTAAAAAAGCTATAAATATGAAAGTTCGTTTATCAGCCTAGTTTGATTACTAAACAAACTATGCTTGAACAAAGTAACTCTTAAAAGGAATCACGTTTGAATAAATTTTTTGAGCTCGACTGAGCCTGAGCTTGAGCTTGAGGTCAAGTTCGACTAATTTAAACGAACATGGTCTTGTTTATACGACCTCCTCCCCCTCCCCCTCCTCTAATTCTCTTTGTGGTTTCTACGGCCTGGACCGCCTCGTTCAGCTCATAATAATTGTATGCGACATTGTAGAAAAGAAGATGCATTTTTCCCATATGGTTTTCTTGTTCTCATTTTGAACCTTTTGTTTTAGACATTTGGAGTCCAAATACTGTGTGAACCTTTAATTAGAGTGCTCTCTGATACTGCCAGCCAAGTCTTACTTTTCTTGTTTTCCAGGTGATTTTATCTATAAAGTATCTTCGACATCTCCAACCAAACATTTTATAATACATTCGCGGAAAGCACTGCTCAATGGCATTAGTCCAGCTGAAAATCGATCAATTCCTCCCCTTAAGTATGTAATGTTATTTTTAACTTATGTTATTTCAATGCGGCCTCCTCTGCTATCAGCATAGACCAAATAAACTAGTGGTCAGAGTAGACATGTCTGTATTTGGCAGTGTTGCAAACTCGAATTGGAGACTGATAGGTAGTTTTTGTAACTTTGGTGTTACACAGGTACGAATACTATTATAGCCTTGTGCGTGACTTCCCAGACTTACAATTTTCAATTAATGGAGGCATAAATTCAGTTGAAGAGGTAAAATCAATGTGTTGTTTCTTTTGTAGTTGTCTATAATCAATCTTATTTCCCTGTTTCTCTGATTGCATGTGGTGGACATGGGCTATGGTCTGCTTAAATCAACATTCCTTGTTTTATGGTGCCTTGAAGCTACCTATGTGCTTCTTAAACAGAGTCTAAACCTTAAAAGAAAATTTTATCTTCTTACATGCTTTTTTCCCCCTTTCCCCTGTCCTGTAATGGCACCTTTTCACTGAATCACATTATCTGTCTGCTATGTGAACAATTTAATGAATTTATGGAGATTGCCATCTTGCATATTTCACAACTCGCAGTTATTCACTTTAGGTTTGATAGTTTCTATGAGCAAAGGTTCCAGTAAGTTTTCAATTGATTGGAATCTGCTTCAGCAGATCAATTTGTTGAGCTTATGTGTGGAAACAATTTTCACTGATTTTATAAAGGTCAACTTCTGTGGGGTTTGAACTGGCCATTTCTTAAATAGATGACCAAGCCCTGTGGACTGTGGTTCAATCTTCCAAGCACCTGGCGATGTTATTAAGCATAGAAATTACGCTTTTCATGTAGCATTGCAATATTTGCTGTGGCTCTTGTTCATTTCTTTCTTCTTTCTTTATTTCGGGGTGGTATAGGAACAAGGTGGTTTTTCAATTTTGTGGGTGGATCGGGCTATAATCAATATTAAACATTCTAAATGAAATTTAATTCTACAAGTACGTTGTTTCATCATTTGTTCTCTGATGCTGTCTTAGAAGTTTGCTTATTCATTCTTTTTGTTGATGATTTTGATCAGTGCATCCTGATGTTATTTTGTTCTCTTTCTTGTCTCTTGATCAAAGGTGAATGCAGCACTAAAAAAAGGAGCTCATGGAGTAATGGTTGGACGTGCTGCCTACAATAAGTGAGTACATCCTTGATCATTGATTGTTGTGCGGAGACATTCTAATGCCAGTTTCTTAAAATTTTGTTTTACTCATCTATATATATATTAAAACGCGTAGACAAGAGTTGCAGCTTGCCATTTGTCATCCTATGTCGGTTCCACAACCCTTTTTGTTGTCATATTGCAATTGCAATTAACACTTCCTTTGGGAAAATGATCTCCTACATTACACTATTTCATGATCCTTTTAGATTGTTTTATTGGTTTTTAAATTACGCCTTGTAAATATAAACAATTATTCGTTAATTATGATTTGATGAGGTATATTTCTCTAATCCAATAAAACATAAAAAATGGACCCGGGGCATCGCCAGTGCCACAAACTAGTTTATATCACATCAATTCATCTATTTTAAGAAGTTCTTTTTCTTGATCGATTACGAGCTCCTAAAAGATGTAGATGCCGGGGCCTTCTCACACAATACATTTCTTGGTAAATGTTATACTTCCTCCGTTTCTAAATAAGTGATACACTTTCCTAATATGGAAATGTCACAATAAGTGACACCAAGCTTAAAATAGGATATTTTAAATTATAAAATTATATGATTACCCATACTCAAGCAATATATATCCAATTGTTTACCCTTTCTCTTTTTAATTGTGGTCCCCAACTTTCTCTCTCTAACCTCTTTGGTTTTCCCCCACTTTCTCTATGTTCCACTTTTTTAGAAACGGAGGAAGTATTAGCTTTCATATATGGAGCTCTTGTGATCTTCTTCGCAACTGTTCTAACTTTGAAAGTTATGACTGTGCATGGGTTATTGATACTATTTTGACCTTGTTGTGGTTGTAACTTGTAGGCATGCTTTGTCATAAGATTTTGTGTCTTCTTGTTTTTTCTTTGATTGTGAAAATGTGAACTTAAATCCTTCTTCACTGATTTGTGAATATCTTACTTGGCATTAATATTTAAAGGATATAAGTGGAAAGTCCCGAGGATTTGACGATAAGCTTGTAGAGCTAGGTGGATTAAGAAATGCCATCATCATTGGAGATGATAATGGACACCTGAGAGAGAGGGAGGGAGGGAGAGAGAGAGAGAGAGAGAGAGAGAGAGAGAGAGAGAGGGGGGGGGGTCTCACATTCTTTTTTCTATCTTTTCCTGGTCAAGATGTTCGTTTGCTGCAAATATTTCCCTTCCTCTGGTAAAAAAGAGCCTGGTGGTAAGGACTAAAAATTTAGCTTGTTTAGACAATACATTCTGATTTGAACTAGGAAATTGGTGCATACTTTGTCTTCACATCTGCTGTTTGTAGAGGAGTAAGAAGCCTAGTTGATTGCCTGTTGAAGTTATATCTGCATTTACATGATTTCTATAAAAAAAGTCACACAGAGTCAAGATTAATTTCAATAATTGTGTTTAGACTTGCTCTTGATACTTGGTGACTCTGTACTTAATTAGTTGTATCCATTTGTTATTGCAAATTTTGGCTGATAACTGTCGATTTGCAGCACTTGGCAGTTGTTGAGAAATGTTGACACTGAAGTCTATGGTGCTCCTCCTACTGATCTTACACGTCGTCAGGTTAGCCTTACAGATTGGTCTGCAGGTTGTGATTGACTATATATTTGATATCTTGGTGTCATCATTTTATTGATCTTTTTTGATTTAGGTTTTGGAGAAGTACCAAGAGTATGCAGATTCCGTTCTTGGCACACAAGGCAATAACAGACCGAACATTCGGGATTTGGTTAAGGTCTTTATCTAAATTATTTATATATTCTTGCCCTCTGTCTCCATCCTATCTGAACTTCTGATGGTGCAAACAGCTCAAGGAGAGAGTATAGGATTCAACTATTTCTTTTTTCGTGTAGAATTCCTACTTCCACTGTTCTTACCTTTTTCTTTTTTTATTTTATTTTTATCTCCACCACCTTTATTTTCTTTTCTTCAATGGTAACCATGTTTTAAAATTTTGGACTAAGAAGCAAACTATCTACAAAAATCCAAGAGCATATACGGTTGCTTACTCTGATTGATTGCACTCTAGGAACAGGAAGGAACTTCACAGCCTTCTTTTTCTCCCCAATAATGTACTTAATATTGTTCCTTCAACCTCTGAGGTAACTTTCTTCTGTATACTTTGTGTGAAACAGCCTTTGTTAAACCTTTTCCATTCCGAGCCCAGAAATGCTGTCTGGAAGCGCAGTGTAGATGCTGCATTTTTCCGTTGCACGGTATGTCCGTCTTTTATCAACATTCGTTTGCTTTTTTAAATTAACAGGAGTAGATGGCTTTTGCCTCCACAAAAATAAAAAACGTATAATTTCTAAAAATCATTGTGTATTTGTGTGGCTTCTGCTGTTTTCTCACTCATTGTTGAACCTTTGCAGACAGTTAAACAACTCCTTGATGAGACATTGGTCATTATTCCAGACTACGTCCTCGATTCACCTGCCGCTAAGGCGCCACCTAGTCGTGGAGATATATTTGCAAATGTGGATGATCTGATGCCTTCTCCATATAATATAGCAAGTGAACTGGAGCTACAATATGCCTAGTTCGATTTTTTCTTATAGATGATAGTCCGCACCAGCTGAAAGTATACACAATATTCGTCATTCTTTTGGATATGATTAACGTTCCCCTGTAATAGAATGTAGATTATCTTCAAGGTACTAGAAAGGTTCTCAAAAAGTGTATTTGGATAAAATTAAGAAAATGGTAATAGAATCAACATCTTCATTATATTGTCCCTTCCATCTTTTTTACTGATTCATACTCGTATCTAAAACACAAGCCAACTTTGCGTCTTGGTAAATTCTATGCCATTAATATCTTATTTCGAAGATAATCATCGGATAAATTAAAATTTGGCATATGGGGTTACCAGTATAATGACAATAGTAAGTTTGATATTATGGGATACGTATCTATTTATTAAGAGGCTTGAAAACGAAAAAGTAGGGTGGAAAGAGGTATTTTTGTATGTGGAATGTCATTTTCTGAATGTTCAGGGTATGACATGGCATTTCTACGAAATCTTGTTCTTTTAGAATGCTAGTAATATGAAGCACCAATGCCAGCTAGGACAAAATCAACATTGACAGGTGGCAGGTTATTGTTGGTTAAATATAATACAGAGATAAGATGCATAATGTTCGCCAAAAGTTCCAGGTTGAAAATAGCTAAGCTATCCTCTTCCTCTGTTTGCTCATCTCACACATACACACAGTTGCATAACTTCATTTGTAAACTCCAAAAACAGAAACATACATGGCTTCAGTCAGCATGGCAGCTTCTTTCCTTGGTGGTGCCGCCACTCTTTCTCCCGCAGCCGCCTCGCAACACCGAAGGCTTGTCATCACCAACAGTGTTAAACCCAACACTGTGAAGGTCAGCTGTGAGAACAAGCAAGAGGGAAGCAGCAATGGAAGGAGAGACATTATGTTTGCTGCTGCAGCTGCTGCCATTTCTTCTGTTGCTGGTGTTGCCGTGGCGCAGGAGCCGAAACGTGGAACCCCAGAAGCTAAGAAAGCCTATGCTTCTGTTTGTGTTGCCAACCCAACTGCTAAAATCTGCAATAACTGAAATTCATGCACTTTCTTATTATTGTTCTGCATTTGAATCATCATGATGAATATGATTATGATTATGATCATGTAATGTATTTACTTCTTAATGCTTAATTGAGAATTCTGCTTATTTATTATCTTATGTTAGTATTGTCATCCGTTATGCTTTCATTTGCTGCCATCATAATTCAGTATTATTACTCTGTTGCTTGATCTTCCAGTGATCAGAAGCTCATTGAAAAGGGGATTAAAATCAAGTTATTATTACTCTAATCTTTTCATTTACCTTCCAATCTTCTTCAACCTTTCGTATTCTTTGATTACTGCTGTTAATGGAAATCATCAATGCATCGCTTTTCACCTTACCTTTCTTAGTTTTTTCTTGCTATAAATCTCTGATCTTTTACCCTTCTCTGTGCACACTAATCTCTTTACACTATTCCTCAATCATGGCAGTATCATTCTTAGTAAACTTGCATTACTCATGCTTATTCATTTGCTTTTCCTGCATAATAGCAGCAGCACTAGGTTTCACCATAGACCTCATCCACAGAGACTCCATTCTGTCTCCTCTCCACAACCCCACCAAGACTCACTGGGAACGGTTGAATGATGCCCTCCGCCGTTCCACCACTCGTGGCCGCCACTTTGGGGCGTTGGCCACTCGAGCAACCGTCCAGTCCTCAGTGGTCCCTGCCCGAGGGGAGTACTTAATGAACATATCAATTGGTAGCCCCCCAGTTACCTTGCTGGGGATAGCTGATACTGGGAGTGATCTCACTTGGACACAATGCAAGCCTTGTATTCAATGTTACAAGCAAAGCACACCCTTGTTTGACCCAAAAAAGTCCTCCTCTTTTAAGCCAATTCCTTGTGGGTCCCCTCTTTGCTACTCAAACTTAGCCACTAGTACTTGTAATTCTGATGGTGCTTGCTCTTATTACTACTCCTATGGGGATAAATCCTACACAAATGGAGTCCTTGCCTCTGAGACCGTTACCTTCGGGTCCCATACCCCCTCGTTTCCTGAAGTGTTAGTCGGGTGTGGGCATGACAATGGTGGTACCTTCAACGAAAAGGGATCTGGCCTAATCGGGCTTGGAGGAGGTGGGCTTTCGCTTGTGACACAAATAAAACCAACTATTGGTGGAAAGTTTTCATATTGCTTAGTACCCTTCTTCAAAACTAGTTTAGTCGGTAAAATCAGCTTTGGACCGGAAGCCTTACCCTCTGGTTCCGGGGTAGTTTCGACCCCTCTTGTAAAGAAGAACCCACCAACATTCTATTACCTCACTTTGGAAAGCATAGGAATTGGTAATAAGAAGTTTAGTTATAAAAGATTCAGCTCTTCTGAATATGTTGAGGAGGGTAATATCATCATTGACTCAGGAACTACATTAACACTTTTGCCTGAGGACTTTTACCAGGATATAGAAAATGAGTTGAAGAAAATGATCAAAGCTGAACCTGTTGAAGATCCAGAAGGAGTTATGTCATTGTGTTATAAGAACGACGAGGACATGGATGTTCCAATTATTACAGTGCGCTTTGCTGGGGCTGAAATAGAACTTAAACCTGCAAATACCTTTGTTAAAGTGCAAAATGACATGGTGTGTTTTGCTATGATACCAGCAACTGAAGTGGCAATATTTGGGAATTTGGCACAGATGGATTTCCTTGTGGGGTATGATCTTGAAGAGGGCAAAGTTTCCTTCAAATCAACTAATTGCTCTCAGCTTGAATGATGAAGTCTTGGTTGTGATTTTGTTGGACTTTGTTTGATGATATCTTCCACTTTTTTGATGTTTGGTTAATAAGTTTTGGTATGTATTAGTGATGAATGATGGATATAATCTTTTGGGCAAAGTCTTGGATATGTTTATTTGCTAGTAAATGGTAAAAAGTAATCCTGATGTACAATCAAGTTCATATTCCCAATATAAAATGAAACAAGACATACTTGATAAAAGGATGGAGAGTTATGACATATTAGTTCTAAATTTATTCTTAAAAAGATAAATTGCAAGACTGAGTGCTCTTTAACATGGTTGAAGTAACACTATCAAACTTCTATAGTTAGGGTTTAATTCAATGGGAATACGATTTTTAGATTGAATATATAAGTTGAGATAAATGGCTTTTTCATATTCTCCCGTTTCCTCCCGCTTTTTTTTAAAAAAGAGTTGATTTAAGTTGGATCTAGGTGAGTATATCATATCAATGTTCAAACTTCTTTAATCCAAGTAGCCCAACCCACGTTCATGTCTACCAATCCAAAACTACGTATTTGCATTATGCTTCTCTTATAGTCGACAATTTCTCTCTCTCGTTTCTCTATTCCAGATCTCACTCTGCCATACAAGAACCTTTTGCCTTGATTACATTATGTCCATGACTTAAGTAATCTATATATATATTAAAAAGCGTAAGCAAGGATTGCAATCCGCCACGTGTCACCATCCCTCTTTGAACGACACTCTATCCACTTCATTCTCATATAATAAAAAATATGTCAATGTGAAGATTCAAACCCGTGACCTTGAGTATGCAATAAGGAGTTCCAACCACCACTCCAATATGTTATTAGTGTTTCTTTTATTAAAATCAATAATAATGTATGAATAGGAACAAAGAGTTAATTTGTATATTTTTAAAATGCAAAAATATGTCAATGTGAAGATTCGAACCCATGACCGTGAGTATGCAATAAGGAGTTTCCAACCACCACTCCAACATGTTATTAGTGCTTCTTCTATCAAATCAATAATGATGTATGAACAGAAACCAAGACTTATGTTGTAAATTTTTAGAATGCATATTGTAAATGAGATGAATTTTCTTGGATAATTTTTCACAACAATTATACATCAATTATTTTAACTACTATGAAATTCAATGCACAAAAATCCCCGAGCATCGTCGGGGCCTAAATACTAGTGCAACATGATAAAGTGCAAGTATATGTACATGAAATCAGGGTATCAACATCATATCTATTAGCTATATAAACGATAAATTGTGCAATATTTGAAATTATATAAACAAATCTCCTAAATATGTATTATAATTTTTTTTTTGTTGAGAGTCTTTTAGGACATCCAAACAATATGTTTTTTTGGTGAAAATTATATACATATCATATTCATAATTTTGACACTCATAAGATTTTTCTTTGAGCGCTACAAGAAAAAATCTTAAGCATATCCTCGTCTCAAGAATGTACCTCCCGATAGATAACGCCTTGATATATACTATACTAGCCTTATATGCACGCGATGCGTGCATCATGCGAAAGAGTAATATGTTAGCATTTGGGAAAATTAAGTAAGTTCTCCAATGGAGTGTATACATATTTTTCATACTTTTAAAAATAACCGTTAAGTTTTAATTATTGTGGTAATTAGAGGGTGTAATTGTAATTTCAAAAGAGTTTAAATAGTGAAACAATATAAATGCATTGAAAAAAGTAATAAATATTAGAGTGTAGATTAGCAGTAGTAATTTAAAACAAAACGCCAAAAAGACAAAAAATCTTACCAAAGATTAATGGAAGATGTCATTTAGAGCATCATCACTCCTTAGTAAAAAAAAACATCATCACCCCTCTCTACCAATTTCTCACTGATCCTTAAATATGTTATTATGTTTCATGATCAATTTGATTAAATGCACCCAATTCATGAACAATCAATTACTCGTGTATTTGAAAATAAAAAAATTCAAAAATATATGAAAACTATAGCAAAGTGGGTGTCTGTTTATAAATCTCAAGAAAATATAACCATTGATATTTTTAAAAATTGTTTACTTTGTAGATTTTCAGATATTTTATTTAGTTTGAAGTTTTTAAATATCTTTTGCTAAAAATCTGATGTCTAAGATTGGAAATAAAACTAATTACTTAATTATTGAATTTGGAAATTTAATTGATTAATTTAAGAAAATTTTGTTAGAAGGGACCTTTTAAAACATTTTGGTTGTGAAGAGGTACCCATAAAAAAATTAATTATAAACAACTACCCATTAATTAAATATATTTGTTATTTAGGACCCAAACTCTATTTTCCGGCAATAAAGTCAATTTTCCGGCATTGACTCTATTAAAACAATCTCTCTCTCCTTGAAAAATGTATGTGAGGCTCACTCTCAGGAAACACTGCTTCTTTCTTAATCCACCACATCCCCTGTTTCTTCATCATTCATACAAACACCTCCACCCCCATTTCTTCATTATTCACGCACATAAATTGCGGTCTGCAGACACCTCCACCATGTTTCTTCCTTAATCCAATCCGCAGACCCCCACCCCCTGATTCTTCCTTTCTCAAATTCGGCAGACCCCTACCCCTCCACATTTGATGTTCTAATTGATAGACAGTTTTGGGCATTTTGGTTTGATGGAAATGTTACTAATATCCCCAACTTTAATAACTCACTTACTATTGTGTTAAATGTGTTCAAAACATCATTGTGTGTAAACAAAACTATATGGAATATGTATTGCAAAGACTTCATTATAGCTGATTCAATTAATGTAAACAAAATTATATGGGATATGTATTTCAAAGACCTTCTCCCAAGACTTGTTAAGGATGGAGATGATGGACATTATGAGTCTTCTGCTGCCTGCGATACAATATATTTACAAGTATAAAACTTTCTCTAGGTATCTACCTTTACAACAATTGAAGCTAAATCTATTGGTTCAGTGGCAATATAACGAAATTTTCTGCACTTATCTTTTAGTATTTTACTTGTATTTGTTTTGTACTTTAGTGTCCATTGTTGCAAGAGTGCGATAGATATTCACAAATTGGATACTTGCTTTGTACCCAGTGGATTCGAGTACGAGAAAAGCACAGGCGATGGGAATTGGTGTAGGGGACTCTGGCGTGGGATATGAAGAACAGGGGATGGGGGTAATTGGGTGGGTTAGAAATTAGGAGAGTGAGCCTCACATACTTTTTTTTAAGGAGAGAGAGATTGTTTTAATAAAGTCAATGCGGGAAAAATTGACTTTATTGTCGAAAAATAGAGTTTGGGTCCTAAATAACAAATATATTTAATTAATAGGTAGTTGTTCACAATTAATTTTTTTATGGGTACCTCCTCACAACCCAAATGTTTTAAAAGGTACAACTATTATCATGCACCCGGGTGCACCGTGCGCATGGTGCACCCGGATACAATCTGGAAACAGTTATATACTGAGAGCGTGCAGAAAGTAACATAAAGGCTGCTTAGCCCAGTTGGTCAGCGTGCATGCTTGAGTTGTTAGATGGTTGAGGGTTCGACTCTCTTACCAAGCAAGTTATTTGGTTTTTTCAATTTTGTCTTTTTCTCATAATATTTGTTTTCTGAATCTCATTTTTTCTTCTACAATTATTTTTTAAAATAATATTATTTTTTCTTTCATAGTCTTACTTCTTATTTTTGTTTATTTATTCTTTTCATTTATTTTGCATATTGTTATACTATAATTATTGTTTCTAAATTATTAAATATTTAATTTTACGGGTAAAATATATAGTTATTCTAAATTCACTTTAATTTTTAAGCTTCCAATATATGACTAGAATGAGCAATACATTATACATAGTTCGAATGAGCGATGTATTTTAAATGAGCAAATATCTATTTCTAATGTTTTGAAATAAAAAATAAAAAGAGTCATAAAAAATAAGAAAATGAACAATATTGCTTTCAAATGAGTAGTAGTTTTACACTCGAATGTGAAAAATAAATAAATGAGTAATTTATCTTTTAAATGAGCAATTCTACAATTTTTTATTGATTAGTAAAGATGTGTATATTGTTTCACATTAATGAATATATTACTAAAATGATCAGTTCATATTTGAAATGAGAAATATATTTTATTTTACTCATTTTGACAAATGAGCATTTTTGTTTAGATAAGTAAACATTTTGGTCTCAAGTGAGGTAAAATAAACATGCTCATTCACAAAATGAGTAGCTTTATTTACTCATTTGATCAAATGAGTAAATAAAATTGCTCATTTGATCAAATGAGCAATCTTATTTTCACAGGAAGATCAATAATCTCATCTTGAGTGAGGTAAAATAAATCTGCTCATTTACCAAATGAGATGTTTTATTTTACTCATTTGATGAAATGAGCAATATTTTTTGCACAAGAAGATCAGTAAACATTCTAATCTTGAGTGAGTTAAAATAAATATGCTCATTCACAAAATGAGCTGTTTTATTTTACTCATTTGATCAAATGAGCAATCTTTATTTGCACAGGATGAACAGTCTACAATATGATCTTGAGTGAGTTAGAATAAATCTACTTATTTAAGAAATGAGCGACTGTTATAGGTTATGGTATTTTTTATTCTAAGCCCATATTTTTTCATCTAAGCCCTTATTTTTCACTTCATGAAACAGTAGTTCATCTTTTTAAGATAATCAATTCCATTTTGAATGAGCAATTTTTGTTTCAGATGAGCACCTGCGTGAACAAGAAAAATAATGAGGGAAGACGGCAAAACAAAATTATGAGCAATTTTTTTAAATAGTTTTGAAATGAACAATTTTTCAAATTAGCAATTTCCTAAGCAAGAAAACTAGGGGGAAAGATAAATAATAATAAAAGAGAAATTTAAAAAAGTAGGGGAATAAACAATAGAGGAAAAGGATGTTATAACAATAAATTGAAAAAAATAATAAAAAATAAAAATAAGTTCAAGGGGGCTCGAACCCGCTACCTCCTGAACACTCACTAAGATGAAATGCTAGTGCAACCATTGTGCTACATCTTCTTTATTGTAGAATGCTGCACAGAAATAGTATTAGAGCTTTTATGCTGAAGTTTGCGAAAATTACGACTATGCCACCGGGTGCACCGTGCGCACGGTGCGCCCGGGTGTACGGTGCATGGTCTCTTTAAAAGGTCCCTCCTGACAAAATTTTCTTAATTTAATTTATGTCTTTTATTATTTTTGGTGTCCACCCCATCTTCTTCCCCTTATAATATAGAGATACTCTGTAGTTAATGCTTAATTATGCTAATTACTAAGTGCCATCAACTACAAATAACCAAACATCTATCTATCCATCAAAAACCTTCAATTTTTTTTGCATAATTCAAGATAATTGGCAAACTTTCCAAACAAACTACTCAAACCTATTTCGGATCTTTGTATCTAGTTCTCTCACACACTTCACACCTTCAACAGAAGTAATACAAACAATTCCATAATCAATGGAAACTGTAAATTCGGACAATTCGCTAATCTCTGCAACCAACAAAACTTCATCATGGCCGATCATTCGCGGCTCCATTGACGATACTATCACTTGCGAATCATCGATTTCTTCCATCGATTCAGTTTCTGATTCCGATCATTCGGTTCGTTCGAGTTGTAAATCTTCTCTTATCCTGCGCCGTCCCTCACCGGATTCCGCCCCCTGCGAGCTCACAAGTAAGGTTTTTATTTTATTTTTATTTTTTTTTATACTCTCATATGATGATTAATTATGCTTCTTTGATGAATTTTGAATTTCATTCTTTAGAATTATGTTTCTGTTCATTTTGAGTAATTTTTGCTTTTGAACTTACAAGCAATGTGGTTTAGTGATAATATGCGCGTTTTTGATGATCTGTGGCTTTATGAGTTGGATTTTTTTTTGTTGTTGCAATCTGATTATTTTTGTAGGTTTTCAAGGTTTTTGATAATTTGTGATGCTTGATTGAATTTCTCGAATTGTTTCATCGATTTTGAATCACATTTATTTATTTATTTATTTGCAGTGTATCATTTACTCCATTGATGCTAAACTTAGCTACGATCTCGAATTGATCAATTGAGGTAGTGTCAACTTTAGCTCCATTTGGTTGGACTGGAAATCGTTTTTGTGGAAAACAAATTTTCACGAAACGAAAACTCAATGGTAGATAAGTTTAGTTTTGTTTGGTTTCTTACCTGAAAAGTTGGAGGAAAAAGGAAGATTGAAAAAGAAATGGGAGGATTGAATGATTGATGAGAGAAAGATAAGTGGAAGGTAAGGAATGGGGTGAAAATGTGTTTTCCCTCCATTTAAAGAGGAAAATATTTTTCCCTCTATGGGGAACTGATTTCAATTATTAGGAAATTGAGAAATTAGTTCTCCGGGAAAACGTTTTCTTCCCAACAAAACGGAGTCTAACTTTATCTTAACTTGTGGAAATCTGATCTTTGTGGAGATTTGGAAGTTTATGCAATTTCAGAAATAAATTTGATTATGAGTTATAATATGCCTAGTTTTTTTAGGGTAAGGTTGACAATAGAGGTAGAGCTGCACATGGACTATTCTTCTAGTTTCAAAAGTAAACACACGAAATATGTATAGACGAACAACCATTACTACACTCTTATAGTATTGGTTGGAGGGAGGAAGAGGTGATTGAGTGAAGTTCTGATTCGATTTGGTGCCGATGGGGTTTAGGTAAGTTCTAGGCTGGTCATATGTGAGCCCATTGATAAGTTAAATAAATTAAAATCCATTAATATTAGTCAGATTTATATTCGGATTAGTTTAGTGGATGGTAACTAGTTTTGTTGGATAAATCTTGGGGAATGGTAGCCGAGACATGGGATTGAATTCCGTATACATTTCCTCCCTTTGCTGGTCTATGGTCTCTGTGGCAAAAAATCCAGATCAATTTGATTCTCTCAAAATTGGGTTATCTAGTTTAGGATACAGTTTTTGTCTAGGTAAGGTATTTCTGTTTGGATCCTGGGGAAAGTTACTTCACCAAGTTTATCTCACAGTCCCCAACCTAAGCCATATGGGATATAGGTCCTCTATAAGGGACTAGTAATGCCGCTGTTTCATCTCACTACTAATATTCCCTGTCCTTGGGAAAGAGCACTGCAGTCTACTAGTCTCTGATTTAAGGTTGCATGAGATGTTAAATTCATCGATGTGAGCTAGTGAATGTTTTTTTTCTTGTGGCCTAGGGGACAGGTGTTATTAAGGGAGAGAGAGACGGACTGGGAGCCGGAACCTAGCACACAAGCCCAAGTGAGGTTCCATCCCAAAACCATATGGCAATAGGAGGAGTAGCCCACTTGACTTATATGCTAAGCATATCCCACAACATTTTCCGATTGGGACTTAGCTCACACATGTTACTACAACATGATTATGTGGATGCTAGATACCTGCTGCGACCTTGAAGAGGAATTAAGTGCAGGCAATACTTGAATGATGCTGAGAGAAAGAAGGGTAATGCAATGAGAGAAGCAATCACGCCTTTTGCTAACCTTTGCTTGTGCTGACATTAGAATTTCTGTAGCTGGGCACATAAATTTCATGATTTTGCCAGTGATTCTTGGCTATGCTACTAGAACTCTTCCATTTCACCTCACTTACCCATCTCAGAGAATCTGACACCCAGACATGGTTTAGGACACGTCATTTTGGGCACAAAATCATGGATTTTTTTACAAAATAGTTGAATCAGATAGCTGTGTACCAAGTAACATATTCTTTGTGCATAGTTTTGAAAATTGTCATGATGATCAAAGTGGAAACCTTTTATCATATAATCTTTGTATCCATTTTTTTTATATGTTATCCTCATTTCTTTTTCTATCCATTGCATGGACTAATGTTGTCCTTTGTTCAGTTTTGTTCACACAGCAACATGAAATTAAGCAGGTCTATGTTCGAAGTACGGCTAGAGTCTATGAGGTATATTATGCAGCTGATGAGAAGGGTGGGAATGAGTACCTTTGTACGGTTCGCTGTGGTGTTGCTGCTAGAATTGAAGATCAATTGCAAGAGACTGATGGCGTTGGGTCTACAAGTTCTAGTAGCTCCATTAAAAGTTCACAAGAAGGGTATTTTAGGTCTGAAAATGGAGGCAGTGCTAGTGAAGATGGTTGGGTGGACGTGAAAGTACAAACTTCCTCTATCACGCCAAATAAAGATGAGGGCTTCATGGAACAAAGCAATCAGGTGTGAATGTAGACCTGTCCAACAATGGTTCTAGTCGGTTGGTTTGATCACTTTCAAGCTCCAGTCATTTGCATGTTGGATCTTTTCTTTTTCAGTTGGCAAATATCTGATTGTGATGAATGTGATCCAATTTTTTAGCTTTTCTTTTTTAAATCGAATGACAGAGGTCAGAAAATTAGTTTTCCTCGCCAATAATAAGAAGCTGTAAAAACATTGAACTGTTAGATTAGAATTTTAGAATGACTTGAATACATTATTCCTATTTGTCGACTGCGTTTCTCCCACTACTTTAGGCCAATATGGCCTACACTATATGCTTCTGTAAACTTCTTTACTTTACCAGACATTGAAAGTTCCTTGACCCACTAGGTTGGTTGACCTCATGCTGGGTCAGATACACTATTCTGCAGGTCATAGTGGTTTATTGAATTTTAGTTGCAAACTACGAAAATTATATTGAGACTCGCTTATTGGTGTTAACTTTCTTGTTGGGCTAATTTTTAGTAGCTCACCCGCTTTTTACCCTTTGTGATTGATGGTTTGTCACTAGGCATTCTTTTCATCAAACATCTAATAGCCCTTCTTTTTGCCATACTTTACTCCTCTTTTAGTTTCTACTTCCTTTCTGCTCCTATGAATCTCTTTTTAAGCCAATAGCATGCGAAACACATGTGCCATCTACGACACTGATGACTTCGCTTGTAACTTGTAAGCATCCTTTGGTATTGAAATCATTCTAAAGCCAGATATGGCTGTGGTTTTGAGCTCCTAAAACTAATTTTTTCATTGATGAAATTTTCAGGATTATTTTGAGGCTACTGCAGAGATTTCTGATGCTGATCCAGTCTTGTCCGTAACTCTTCGTTTGCTATCGGTTCAGAGCGGAGATTACATTTACATAGATGAAGTTTATGTGTTTGCGGATCCTGTAGTACCTCCTGATACCAATCCTTTAACCAAATCACTGGGAACCTCGTCTGAAAGTGCTACGATGTCTTTGCTCATTCCGACACTTTTGCAGCTCTCTACATCTCAAAGGAACCGAATGCAAAAACAAAGTGACGCTGTTGTAGGAGAGAGGAATCTCCAAGATACTGAACACAAGGCAATATGTGCAGCCACACTATCTAATACTCCTCACTCAGAAGGTATCAAGAGCACCATGCTTAATGGTGCATCTTTACACATGTGCCAACCAGAGGTTCCTGTACAAGGGCCAAATTTCCAAAACAATCCTTATTCTAGTAAATGGAATGAGGTTCCTTGTAGTCGAATAGAGAAAACTCTGGATGAACTTGTTTCTCGAGTTGCGAAAATTGAACTCTTTTGTGCGAGGTTTGAGGAAAACATGTTAAAGCCCATTAGCAATATGGAAGCAAGGCTTGAAAGGGTAGAGCAGCAGTTAGATTCGTATGTGAACACCGTTATGTTTCCCGTGACAGCTTGCAACAAAATTTCTGCTCCTGATTTTTCTTGCAATGAATCTGAATCCAATCCTACTGTAACTGGAGGAAGTGATGCTACTGGTATCATAAAATCTGAGCCAATTAAGAAGGATGAAGGTCATCTTCATGGCATGTCTACCCTACCCTCGGATGCATGTCCATCTCTCTGTATTCAACCTGATGATGTATTCTCATCCACCAGCAATGCTTCGCAGTTACTTCCTAGTCTTGTTGTCACTGCACCAGACTTTTCTTGTGTTGATGATGAGGGAGGCAATGACCCCTTTGAAGTAGTAAGGGACTCCCCAAAAGAAAGTTCGAAGAAAGCATTATCAATCGATGATGCTCTAGCTTCTGCACTTGCTGGGTTTTTGTCTTCTGCGTCCATTAATACCGATATGGTTGAAGAAACTCCTGATATCTCCAGTGAAGAAGAGAGCAGGAACACTTGCCTGTCAGAATTAAGTCAATCTGATGAGCGTGTAATCCGTTCTGTCCACATTGATGGCCATAATAGTCCCGGAAAGGATGTTGTAGTAACTCGACAAGAATCCGATATTGTTGACGATGGATCTGAGGAAATGGCTGAATCTGTTGATGAAAATAGCCGTCTTTTTAAAGAATTTGATAGTGAGAAGCCCCTTGGGAACTGTATTTGTAATGAAGTTGATCTCGACCAGTATCTTGACCAAGTTAAAACAGATATCAGTGATATGAACGTGGATGTCACTCATGTCAGATCCGATGAAACCAATGATGGCTCAACTAAAACAATTGTAATTGGTTCCTCTGACTCCCTTGCCAATGATCTCTCGGCATCTACATTAGGAGTACCATCAGACAACATGAACTCCTCTCCTAGTGAAGAGACTGCAAAAGAGTGTCCTGGTGTACTGCTGAATGTTCTCAAGCTACAAAGCCCTGCTATTGTGGATTTTGGAGTTCCAATATTGGACGTGAATTTTTTGCCGCGAGAGTGCTTTTGTGCCGAGTCTTTTCTTGACACCCTTCTGGTGGATATTCCTGAATTACGGAATGAAGTTTCTTGTGTTGAAGAAGATAATGCTACTCATAATGCTACTTCATTCAGTGAGCAATATGACTTAGTTATGATTGAGAATTCGGACTCTGTAGCTTCTGAAAATCCTAGTACTCAGATGTTTTGTGTTGATGATTATGACTCTGGCTGCATGCTTTTAAATAGAGAGGAAGAAGAGCTGCAGCAATGTAGTTTCCAAGATATGGGTGCCAGTCTTATATAATAGCAATGTGTCATGGAAAACATTTTGGCCTGTAAATAGTTTTTAACCTTGAAAATGCACTAATTATTTTAATGTCCTTCATTCATTTCATTTACTTCCCGCTGTTATTAGATCTTGTGCTTGTGGATTGAGCTCCTAAATTTTCACCTTTTTTCAAAATCTACAGTGCGAATAAATTATTTGGAAAACAAAATACTTTTCTTCAGCCTCTGTGACTGAGTGTTAAGATGGCGCAGAAAGATGACATGGAGCAAATTTCTCTGCTTACTATTTGATATTGTTCTACTGTCCGACATCTTGTGTTTTGCCTTTTGCTGGGTGTCCTATGCGTCATAATTGGTAATATTATACTAATTTCCGTTCTTAAGGTAACACCCTGCAAATTCTCGTTCATAGAAAGTTTGATTAATGCTACTGATTCTGAGACTAGTATAATCATATTGCTGTTAGTGGAAAAAGTGACACACTGGGAATTATTTGCATATAACCTATTCCAAAGCATAAGACCTGCTATTCAAGTTGATTCTGTTACTGGTGTTAGTGCGGAGGCCGCTACCTTCTCATGGCATTCTTGCAACACATCAAGGTTTCTTATTTTGATGCATCATATCTCTTCCAGAATATAATGCAAGTTGGTGCTATTGGATATAAGCAGATGCATTCTCTTGATGTTCATGCAACCAATGATTTTCATAGCTCTAAGCCGTGATTGGGACTTCCAAGCTTGCTGTTGCAATCACTGTAAGTCGCTGGTTTGCTTGTGGTATTTATATTTTTAAATTGAGACTTTGATGATGGATGAATGATCATTTAATGAGAATTTAGTATACATTTCCCTTTGACACCTTGAGACTATCACTATGCTTCCTTTTTTTAGATGCTGATTGAATACGTGATACTGAGTGTATTTTCCCCCTCAACACTTCGAGATCATAATCATGTTGCCTGATCAATTTATATCAAACATGTCTCTTTTAAACGAGGAATCTCATCCGGCGTACAAAGTTAAGACTTTCCCCCTGTTATGAAGTTTCAAAACTGTGATTCACTTGCACCCCTTTTTCTTGAAATTGGCATTAGCACACAGCGAGCTTAAAAGATTAAAGTGTTGTTTTAGGCATTATTCATAATTCTTTTAGGGGAAATTGTTTTCTGCTTGCAGGGTTGATGGTTTTTCTAGTTTTATTGGGAATTTTAAGGTTGTGGATGTGAAAGGGCGGAGCTTGTTTTATGTATCTGGCTAACTTGGAAGCACAGTCCAAGATATAGCAAAAGTCTCTGGTAACTCCACAAGAGTTTCTGGGCCTTAGCCTGAGGATAGACGTAGGAGTTCGTGACTTAATTTAAGCTTCTAGGATGTCTAACCCCAAAATGTTTAAAGATAAATGCTAGGCCATTGATGCCTTTGATAGACAGATTTCACTATCACTTTACAGAGATACTGACTGATGCAAAAATCAAAGTTTGAAAAGTAAAGAGTGGTTTTTGTCTTTATGTTTCTGAAAGTGTCCAGTTCAAAGAAGATCAATGCGCCCACAAGCTTGACTCTGTTGTATTATTTGCTAGCAAACAAGAGTGGCGAAATGGTTGTTGCGCCAATAATATAGTGCAGGACAACCATGAAAGAAGTACTTGCACGAGAAACTGACTAGATTAAACCACTAGAATATGTGCTACAAAGTAAATGGGATAAGATCATATTTACTTTACCCCATTACACTCGTGTAAAGAGAGGGAAATAACAGTCAACCTGATCCTTTCTAGCCGTTTGGCATTGTTGATTTGTTGCCATCTCTTTGGACTGACATAAGAGATGTTTAGATAGATGCAAATGAAGGTTGATGTGATTGAGCAGCACAAAGGATCTGATAAATTGTGCAACTAGAGGAAAATGGATAGATATTTTCTTCCACTTTATGGCAGAACTTTACGTCTTTAAGCTCACATATGAGAGTATATGAAAGATAAAGTAGAACTAGTGGATTCTTTCATTGTACAATAATTGCTCAGATTCCCAGCTTTGTCTGGGTGCAACTGTTTCATGTGTTGGTGCATATTCCTGCATTATTCACAAAAGACAAATCATTCCTTGTGCTTTTGTAGCATGCTGCTAGCTCAAATAATTTAGTTTTCTGAAGTCCTTTCTATGAAGTAAAAACATACCTCCATCTTCTTCAGCAGCGCTTCTGCTGAATCTGCTAAAATCACTATGTCTCTAGCTCTCTTCTCTATGAACCCCTCCTCAACCCCTTTATCAAATAACGTAAGCAAGCTGTTGAAGTACCCACCTACATTCAACAAGCCGACCTTTTTCCGATGGAAAAAATGTGTCAAAATAATGGCGAAGGGGAATGGTAAGAAAAAAGATGGAAACAATATAAGAGCAACAAGAGAATGCCTTACAGGTTTCTCATGAATTCCCAACTGCGACCAAGTAATCATTTCTAACAGTTCTTCCATGGTTCCATAACCACCTGAAAAATTAAAACTTGAATCCTTTTCTTTCTATACAATGAAGACAAGAAAGCGAATTCCTACCAGGAAGTGCAATAAAAGCATCAGCATGTTTTTCCATTTCTGACTTCCTCTGATGCATGTCTGCAACTATCTTCACTTCTCCATGTGTTTCTCCTACTATCTAGATTGAGTGGTTATTAGTAAAAAATCTTCTTAAGAAAGTACCTTAAGCTATGTTGAGGGTGATAGATGTTTTACCTCGATTGGCAGGAGCGCTCTAGGAATTATGCTGTACAAAGTAAAACATGAATACATTCATTAAAACAAACTAGATTATTGCTCAAGGGTAAAGGTTATTGTGAGTAGTTTCATTCTCTTTCCTTTAACTAACCAACGGTGACAATGAAGGCATACCCGAGAACATGACATCCACCTTCAAATACAGTCTTAGATATGCTTCCCATAAGGCCGATACTTCCTCCTCCATAAACCAAATTGATTTTTCTTTCCACCTGCAGAAGTACATCATGTTACATTTAATGGGGTTGTGCCTTATTTAAAACTAAACCCAGTTGAAACACTTACATACGAGGAATTACCAGTAATTTACCAAGTTCAATAGCTGCTTCATCAAACAAGGGCTTGTATCCAGCTCTGCTACCACAGAATACACAAATCCTCTTGAATCTCCTGTTATTATCTCTCCTTGACGGAGTCGCTTCCATGTTCTTAGTTGACAATATTGGAGAATCAGGAATGAAATTTAGCACTTAATGAGATTTGTGTTTTACTATGAAAGACTCGAAATGGAAAAAACACCCTGTAGTTATGATCTCTACTATTTTCCCCCGCTCGATGGCAGACCTTTTGTCTGCTTGGACTAGTTGTTTGAGAGGGAGTGGTGACAAACAGTAGGCCACTCAACTCTTTCTTATAACTTCCTCTTTCCTTGCAAAGATCATATCTTGTTGTGGTCTCACTTTGTGCCAAAATAAACCAAGGTGGTAACTGCTAAGTAGTTTGCTACTTATAGAGTTGGTTACCATGCAAAAGAGTGAGCCATCACTGAGCTTTATGTTGGACGTTGACTATTAAGACAAACCTCACTGAAGGTCTTGGCTGGTGGACCATGTACATAGGAAACAAAGAAACTAAAGACGTACGCGCACAAGCTGGCCTTCCCTCTCTCCTGGGGAAATTGTGTCACAGTATTCATCATTTTGTTGAATTCTGGAGATGATCCATTTCAAGCGGTTTTCTTTCTGTCTGTTCAATGATGTCTTGTCTTCTGCTACATTAGTGTTAGTACTATAACTTCTTACTGGTAAGCAGAGTCTTCCTCTCTAATGCGTGCCGAATGTTGAGGCACTCATTATGATTTGAGCTTTGAAACAAATATTTGAAGGAACTTCTTTCAGTTTTTAGTTTTTAGTTTTTATTTTCATCATTTTAGTTTGATCAAAAAAGTTAGACTAATGTGAATATTTAATTATCTGGCTGCCTCTTTTTCCATTTAATATAATTGTTAAGACTTGAAATGCCTTTGATCATGAAATTGAGAAGTTGTGAATGGTAATTTGTACTCCTGTGATGATGAGCTTTAGAATAATTCTATTTTTAAACATGTTTACTTGTCAACTAGTTCCCCTTAAAGCTAAACAAACACGGCAATGAATCTGGCCCTCACAATGCTGAAAATGCCAATTACCAAACATGATTATTCTACAATTATGTCGTTTTCAGAATCTAACATAGACAAGCACCACCTTTTCTGATAAGAAAGGTGGGATTGTGGATAACAAACATTGCAACTCTTATCCTCCATGCTGTTTATTGAATCTTCACATGGAGTGGCATACATTATGTAAAATTTTGATCTGCTCCTCTGGTGAGGGCAAATTAGGAAGTCACATTCTTTCATAAAAGATTGACCGTTTGATTTTCAATTGAAACAAATTGTTCTCTGGAGTACTTGATGGATGAAATACATAATAAGATTCCTTATAGGAGTGAATTTAGGACAATCATTGAAGATTGAAGCTGAGTAGAATATATATATATATTCTTTTATAAAAATATAATCTCGTTTATAAGTATGAGATTATATTATGGTAAGAAGAATAATCCTCCGGTCTGCCCTCGCACAAGGCCCCCACCCAGAGGCTCATTACAAGCCATACACCCCCAACCCCCAACAACAATGGAATTTGCTTCCACCAAGATTTGAACCTTGGTCTCCCATGTGGGAGAAAGGAAGCTATACCATTGGACCCAAGAGTCCTTGGTGAGTAGAATATATATGGTTGTGAGTCTTTATTGATAACGTTCACGGTACGTTTGATAGATGGTAATAAATGATGGTTTTGCCACCAAATATACATGCAATTTTTCGAAGAGAGTAGCATGTCATTGTACATGCCTATCGATATTTTCTCCATTATATCCCAAAAATAATATCTTACCCTTCATAAATGTTCTTTTTTAAGAGTAAACATGTTTTAGATGAAGTTATGTTACAATAAGCATTGATGTGACTTCTTTTATATGTATAAATTTACATAAACTCATCATTATTGTCATCATTTATAACTAACTTCCTAGCGGGCATTAGATTTGAGGGCTTGTTCTCTTCGGCTGAAAACAACTGAATTGAACTTAACAGTCGAACTGAACTGAAATTAACAATGAGATGTGAGAGCAAAAGGATTGTGATGAGTTGAGCTGAATTGAATCGAACCAAACCGAACTGAAAATAGGTTGTGGGAACAAACTCTTATATGGTTGTACTTCGATCTTCTGAAGAACGCCAATGAACATATTGTTTGAGACTAGATATCCTCCAGTAGTAGTGGTGAGATATTGTAAATCATTGCCTATAGGTCATGTCTTCAATATCTTAACAAGCTTAGTGGTCCTAAAATCCTAATATTCTAGATTTCAGTATGGTAGTAACTCAAAAGTATAACATTTGGTTAATTACCGTGTTACATAGGGGCATCTACAGGGTTCAAGACAAAAGAACAATTGACATGAAATCAATAATTAGTTGTTGTGACCACATTTGATGGCTGGTTGCATATTAGGTGACTTTGGATTGAGTTGGCTTGGTTAATGTTGATGCTGTTGGGAAATTGCCAGGGTGGTTTTGGCTTATGCTATATGATGGGTTTTACCCTTTTGCAAACATGACAAATGTAATGCATATGATGAATAAGTACAGTAAACCTCACTTTGGAAAGGATAGGGCCCCCCTGAGGACTTCATTTCATTTTTAAGCCTTCAGTTGTAGACAGCTGAGCTAGAACCACTTAAAAGTATTGTCTTTTGTTTTGCTTATGTTTGCTGTGTTTTTTTCTTTCTTTTTGTAATTTTAGCCCACTTATCTATTTAGGTAAAACAGCATTTATTCTAGATATCACCAGGCATTTTGAGGGATCAGGGATGTATGCAGCTATATCCTTCACCTTGTGAGTTACGAATTACGATAGTAATGTAGACCTGATTCGAGTTCGTGCGAGTATTTCCATTCTAAATTCTCATGTTGAAAGGGAAATTGTGTTCATCAATTCTTTCCTAAGGATCGTTTTACTTTCTCCTATGTGGTTTGTTTTAGAATATTAGAGTAGGGAAGCACAGGACCGTATATTAACGTGTCCTGATAGTTTGGTATCGGCCCTTTACGGTGATACAACCCAGTTAAGTGATACAACTATTGTATTGAATAAAATTACTATTGAGATTGCACCTCTATGTTAATAAAGAAGTTTGTGTTAGATGATTGTCAAAAGATGTGAGAACAAATATGTTGTCTGTTTGTGAAGAACAAAGCCAGATGAAATAATCTATGCATCAACTTCTTGTATTATTATAACAGAGATGTTTGCTCCAATACATACGGTTGCTCTAACTTTATTTGCACTAAATTTTCATGTTAGATTTTGACTTTGGCAAGAAAACTTTTCTACTGGGTCACTATTGTGCATTGAATCCTAGAAAATGATTTGGTAGATCATGTGGATTTAGTGCAGCAGTAGAAGCAGAGTCAACGCAGCTCTACTTTTTTTTCCCTTTTTCATTATGCACTTTTTGTGTGATTTCTTATAAACTTGTGGCCAATATGGTAGTCGGTAATGGTCTTAACAGTAAACTCTTGTGTCAAAAAATTCCGTTATCACTCAATATTGCGCTAAAATAATGATAATGGAAATTTACGAAAGAAAAATTGGGATGGACAAGTATTACCATGGACGTTAGAATGAAACCTTCTTCACAAATTAGCTACCAATTAATTTCTTTTACCAACATTTATACCGCTAACAAAACAGGAAGTTAGTGATCCATTATGAGTATTTGATGTTATCTCAATGTCATTAACATTTTAGATATTTTTTCTTCATGGAGAAGTTAGGGGTAGAGTTTGGTTGGTAGGACCTGTGGACATTGAGCCTCTTGTACTACATTGACAAGATTTATTGGATGAAAGTTGACTACTATGCTTCCCGTGAAACCCAAAGAATTAAAAAACAAAAAAGAGATGTGTTTTTCTTACTGCAATTTTGCTCAGCAGATAAGGTCACTACCCTGGACATTGTGCATCAATGTTACCTACAGTAGCACTTTGGTAATCTACCAAACTTTTTTTTTTTTTTTTTTTGAAATGGTAGGATTCTGATTTCAGAAGCAAGAAATTAGAGTCTGGTTTTATAGTTTTTCTGTTTGATTTTGTGTTTATTTCAAGCTGCTTACAGAATGTGTTACTCGGTTTATAAAATCTTAGATAATCGAATATTGAGTTTTTAGTGCTTTATATTTGTATCACTTAGGTTTGGATTGGTTCGGATTCGAGCTATTAAATATCTTTCATAATGTTAATACTAGGTAGGTACGTTTTGTTTCTACCAAATGATTTAGAGAAGTACAATTGAATTTAACATGTGGTAGTCAACATATGCCAAGTTTAGCCCTTATTCTCTCAAACCATGATGATCTAACAAAACCGTTCAACTTTTACCTTACTTTGGTGTAGGATGATGTTTGATGTATCCAAGATTATTTTCTTGCTTATTGCTTATCTGAAAAACTCTAATTGAAAAAAAAAATCACGCTATAAAAAGAGTTTTAAATAAGCAGATGAGCAAAGATTATCCTTAACTGTAGGACAAATACACTCGCGAACCCCTTTGAGGTCCTCATCTGGCCCATCTCAGGATTGAGCCTATTATTTTAGAATGGCCCTCAATCTCTCAACCCTGTAACTCACTTAGTCACTTGGGCCAAGGCCTGGTTGATTACTTGATAGTATATCCATCAGTCAAGATATCATTGAACCCTATTCATCATAGTTGTTGCATTGTCTGTTGTCACTTTGTCAGGAATTGTGTATTTACATTGCACAAGCTTTCTCCTATACGAAGTATTACTCTTCCCTTCAAATTTATTTGGAAAAATTGTCTAGAATAATGCAACCTTTTGGTGATTCGCAAATAATAATGTAACCTTTCGATTATTCTAGAATAATGCAACCTTTATACCCCATTTATTTTAAATAGGCAAAAACCGGATATAACCTGAAGAATAGGTTAAACGGGACACGTGTCACATAATAATTGGTTATTATTTACAATTTTTATAAAAAAATAAAAATAAAAAGATAATAATAAAATCTACAATTACCTTCCTACTTATTTCACTAATTAATAATCATCCAACATAATTACCCCCTACCCACCTACCAACCACTCTTCAGTCTCTCTCCTAAACCTTTCCCTTCTATATTCAAACCACCACCTGCACTCTCCCCTCCCCTCACCCAAAACAGCAATCCCCCTCTCAGACCACCGGAATCCAACCCAACACCACCGGTGCTAACCTAAACCCACCGAAACAACCCTAGCTCACCCAAAACACAAACCCCACGAAAATAATTACCCAACCCCACTGAAAACCCACCTCCAACCACCTACAACCGCACCGGAAACCGAGTCCTACCCCCACCGAAAAACCAACCCAGCCCAGTTGACTAGCCTCACCCACAAAACACCACCACCACCCTCCACTAGCAATCATTCGCTGACCCTTCCTCAATCTACATGACCGCCTTCTCGAAACACCACCACCACACTCCACCGTCATTCCCCCTTCTCGAAAAACGCACCACCACCCTCCACTGTCAATTTCCCTCACCAAAATTGAACTACCGTCGTGCAGTCGCCGACCCTCCTTCTCGAAATCACCAGCCTACTACTCTCTTCTCTCTCCCTTCTCAAAACACCCCCCTACCACTGTCAATGGCGACGGAGTTTGAGCTGCGATATTGAAGAGAGAAAAGGGAGGGAAAATTGAGGAGAGAGAAACACGGAGGGGTGGGGGTTTCGGGTGCAGGGGAAGAGGAGGGAGGGCTCTGGATTCGTTATGGTGGTTGTGGTGGGGATGTTTGGGTGGGTAAGGGGTGGCAATGGGTGGGGGAAGGGGAGGCTTTAATTGGTTTTTTTTAATATTTAATTAAGAGTTTTAATTGGAATTAAGAGCTTTACTTGAAAATTTACCAGTTATTCATGTCACCAGTTTTTTTGCCTATTTAAAATAAATGGGGTATAAAGGTTGCATTATTCCATAATAATCGAAAGGTTGTATTATTATTTGCGAATCACCAAAAGGTTGCATTATTCTGGGCAATTTTTCCAATTTATTTTACAAAATAAATATCTGGTGCTATAAAATATTAGCAGTTGGTTAATCAACTATGAACAATTATCTGTAAATATGTACATAAACTAAAATTTTACTATATGAAATAAGAACTATATGTAATTGAAATCATTAAATTTAAGTTTGTCTAGAGCATTTGGGTGAAACCTTCCCTCTGTGAAATAATTCTACATTTTTACAGTCAGCTGTAGTTGTTTTCTTGCCTTTTCTCATAACCAGGTCTATATTTTGCAGCACTACTCCTTTGCATTGATGGCTTTTGCTGCAATTAAATTTTATGGCTGCTTCTGTAAAACTTGTTCCCTTGATGTTTTTGTATACCACATTTTCTATATATACTGCTGATTTCTGCATGTTTTTGGCAACACAAATATAATTTTGATGAGCATTGGTTACTAGAATTTGTCAAATTTAGAAAATCTGAACATGGAGGTGGACCGTAGTCCGTAAGTATGAAGGCGATCCGGTATTACACCTTGTTAAGATTGTGTTTGCTTGGCAACGAAATCATATTCGAGAAAAAGTAATTCATTTATTTATTCATATCGGGCTGAAAATAGTTTTTCTTAGAGTGTTGACTCTATTTTTTTCTTTAAACATTCTTTGAAGAAGTTTGAAATTTACTCTTATGGATAATAATGTTCAATTCAAAATATTTTCTTTTAAAGTAAAAAAAAAAGTCCAAATCTGAATGAAGTTTTATTTCAAAATCAATTGGCATTGATAAGCCTATTCTAATACTAATATGTTTATAAGATCTTTATCAAGTCCAATTTTCATAAATTACAAGTATATACAATAATACAAGGGGTCAATATATTACCATTTCTCGACAAGGTGTTTTTTGATCGCAATAATGTTGATCAATAATTATTGGATTGCTAACATTTTGCATTGCAATATTTTGAAATACAATATTTTTTGCATATCCTTGTCCTCCCTGAAATCAAAATATAAAGGCACATAATTAATTACTCTTGAGATTTTAGTTTCACCTAATTATATATAACAATAAAAAAAGGAAAATTGTAAAGTCACCCAAACTTGAGAATTGTAAATTGCACTAAAATTTTGTGGAGGACCTAACTAATGGAGAGAGCTAACCCTTACCTGCCAAGCTATATTTATTTTTATTTTTTTAAAAGAAGGAAATAAAGATTCTTACCTGCCAAGTCTTAATTCTCACTCCATTTTGTGTTCCAATAAGTCTTGCCTTGTTTACCAATACATTTGAAACATGGGCCTGAGAATGCCCTTTGCCTAGGCTTCCAATACTATAATAAAAAGACAAAAGGCAAAAGTCAAAAGTCAAAAGTCAAAAAAATAATTATAACTTTTTGGTTTTTTAAGAGTCTTAAACGTGGGATGATAATTGATTCTAGAATCTCCTGAAATTGGAAAAGATATTCTAACCAACTGAGCCTTCCTCACACTTTAGAAAAAAATAATAGTATAATAATTAAAGTGTAAATTATGGAAGCATTTATAACATGCGATTAAATAAGTAGAAGACAAGTAGTCAAGAAAATGAAGGGGTGAATAATCATCAAATCCAAGGAAGTAGAATTTAGAAAGGTATTGGGTGAAATTAGATATCAAATTGAAAGAATAAAGAGAGTCAATTTCTTAATTAGTTAATGGTTAGAGTTGTGTTTGAACCTGATTCCATGGCCTGGTCCACAAGTTACTTCTGATACTTGAACATCTTTTGATCCACTTACTATTGATACGCAGTCATCACCTACAATAGAATAAATTTGTCAAAATTAGTAAAACATAAAGTAATAATCTAAAATTGAGCAAACACTTGCTGACATCTATATATATATATATATATATTAAAAAGCTTAAGTACGGATTGCAATCCGCCACGTGTCACTCTCCCTTCTTTTCAACATAAAAAAATGCAAATTGTCCATAAGGAGTTTCGAACTTGCGACCTCGAGTATGGGAGAGAAATGCTCTAACCATTGCGCCACTACATTGTTGTTGCTTTTTTCATGAATACTAATAATGATATTATATATTTTCAATGAAAAATAATATTTTAATTGCATAAATGGATAAAACTACTAATTTTTAACTTTTGATTGGCATCTTTTTACACCAAATTTTATTTGTCTTTAAAGTACGAACGTATAATACAAATAAACCCCAGAGCATCGCCTGGGTCAAAATACTAGTTAAATATTTATAATAGTACAAAAAAGGATAGACTACACTTTTATGTAATGGCATATCAACACGTACTCTGTGTTATTTGGTCTATTCATTTTACATCAAGTACTATATATGTTGATTTTCGACATTCTAACATGAATACAGATATTCGACACTTTATTTGGACTAAAACCATGATTTTTTTTCATAAACTAGACTAATTGGACACTTACGTACGATATGGATACCTGAATTGGAGTAAATAGCATGTAACAGTGTATGCAGAAGATACATAGACCTATACACTATGATAATCTCGTGTATGACCTAACATTAAGGGCCTAATGTTCATATCTTCACACAACTTACCAGTTATCACCTAGTTTCTGATTATGAAATTAAGAATCGATATTGGTGATATGAAGTTTGACCGTGTTTGACTTCTTAACTAACCAATCTAAGATAGATCAAAATTAATTGACTACTCCTAATTACTTTTGGCAAGCATGGAACCTAGTCACTAGAGTCTGGGAAAGATGCACTAGCGCTCTATTCTCGGACATTGCTACACCTATTTTGTGATCTGTGGGTAGGCAACCCACTACTAATTGAACATTAAAAAATTATATATTAAGTTGAGTGGGGTTCCACTATTACTACTCCCTACCATACTTTTATTAAGGGTGGGTTTATCTACCCGATAGGTAAACAAAGTTCTTTCCTCTTTCTCCTCGTTTTATTTCATTATTTTAGCAAAAATAAGTTCGGTTTAATAAAGTTGATATAACTATATAACTTTAAACGAAAGAGATGTAGTCTTTGTTTGTTACCTGTCCTAATAAGAGATCTTGTAATTTGAATGTTTCTAGTCTCAGTGACATGAATTCCATCAGTGTTAGGGCTATTTCCTGGTGCTCTTATGAATATATTTGAAGCTCTTACTGATGCACATTTCTGAAACGTCAAGTGCATTTGTTGTGCATTTGTTATCTTCAACCCATCAACTATGAAGTTCTTGCATCCAACAAATGTTACAGCCTTACCAGCAATTTTACCAAAAACAATTAGTTTCCTTCAATATCAGCTTATGTTATAAATTTAGTAAATTAATCATAAAGTTTAAGATATGAAATGAATACCATACCGTAGGCGCATGTTGACATGGCTGCAAAAATTAGAAAGTTCAGATTAATCAACCATAAATGTAAATAAACGAGATAGTTACCATGCAACTGAAAATATAAAAATGCAGAAAGTATGAGCATATACAATAGTACTACCTTGGATTTGTTGATCTTACAAGAATTCTGCCACCATGTATGTCCTCTGCCATCAATGGTGCCTCCACCATCAACCTTAAAGTTGCGTAAATTTTCGAATACCAGCCATTGTCTTCGATCTCTATAATCGTGTACGTTCGTAGATGCCTCGATTGTTCCTTTGATCTAACGTAACATAACCCAGAAACATGTTAATATATGCTTAATCAAAGTAAGCAAAAAAAAAAAAAGGTTGATTTATTAAGATGTTAATTTTTACCTTTATAATGAGGGGTGAGTGACAGGGTCCAGAGAACTTGATTGGCCTGACCCTATACTTCTTGTGATTCGGCACTAGCAAAACTGCACCATTCTTCTTAGAACAAGCTACTTTCCAAGCTTTCTTAAATGCCTTTTCAAAGTTAAACAATAAAACATTAGAAACTATTACAAAATTAGATTAACGGCATTCAATATAAATTCAAGATATGTATTCTTAACCAAATTATGGCTCGTGACTAGACGTGAAGTGGTTGATGTTAGGTAGTATCTTGCTAGGACTACAACTTCTTATTTCAGAGGGTGAATCTATCGAACTTGATCAACCATAACCATTAACGAGTAATGCTAGCATGGAGTAGTACAAAATTTATATTACCTTGGTGTGATCTCTCCTTTTGCCTGCTGACCTTATAAAATGTTCCACATTGACAATTCTTGATGGTGGAGATGAAGGGGCGAGAGCTCTAGAACGAGCTCGATGTGAATGCTTGACATGGTCTAGGATCACCGTGTCATAGTCAACGAGGTTTTCTGAATCAAGGTCATAATCGGAACTTCCCTCCATATCATCTTCAATAATGTTGTTGTTAGTAGAATAATTTGTAACGTAGTTACCATAATCATGTTCCGGCCAAGGGTAACTAGAAAGACAAAGAGGAGGAAATGAAGAGACTAGAATGGTAAGACCAAGTATGAGAAAATGAAATTTTAGAGACATTTGATATTTGATATGTCTTGTTTGAGTACTTTTAGAGGTGTGAAGGACGATGAATATATAAATAAGTACTATATTATTTTGCATAAGTCGTTAAATGTTATTTTTGTTAATATTGTAAAGATGGACAGGAAAATGTATTTATAAAGAGAGGTTGAGTTAGCTTGTGTAGAAGAGAAAATGGATGATCTAAGTGATTGCCATGGATGTTGTTTGAGTGATAAGGAGGTATGGATTGGTAAGGAAGAGAATGAGACGGAAGAGTAACTTGATGGGTAGCCCACTTTTACCTTTCCCTTCTTCTCAATTGTTAGTCAGAATCCCATTACTATTAACCCCTTTCACTTCTCTTTCTATCTAATTTGCAAATTGCTTGTTTACCAACAATTCCCATATGTCATGCATGGCCAATTCCCATCTATGAACCTACTAAGATCTTCTCTCATTATGGTAAATTGACCAATTCGGCACCAAATCTACATTAATACTCTTATACGTACTTCTATTTAATCAACGCAGAGTTGCAGTTATACTTCACATAACTAGGATATATTCATTTGTCTAATTCTATCAACCTAAAATAGCTCCTCGTAGAATATATCTTGTACAATAAATATATTTAATCATTGAACATTTGGAGTTTTACTTCAATTCTTAACTTAAATTTGGTGAATTAGTTAGTGTCCCATTCGTTAGTTTAGTTATTTCTTTCCTAGTTTACCAGGCTTTTTAGACCCTGAGGCATATGGCAAATTATTCCAACTCAAATGGGAAATACAAATATTCCAATGATATGTTCTGTGTATGATTCGTTCCTTGAATGGCACTAGTTGTAACTTGTAGGATGTAACATTGTAATAACTGTATTCTGCCCATACTTCTATTCAATCAGAAAGTAGGAATAGTAAGGAACAAATTACCAGTTTTAACTTAAGACCACATATCTTTCTTTTTTTTTTTTTTTGAGAGAATACCACATATCTTTTGTTTTACCTTATTTGAAAGCTGGCCAATGAAGTCAGCTTCAAATTTTCGGTTTGGTGTAAAAAGTATAATATAAAGAGTTATGAAAATAGGATGAGAATTGATTACAAAACCTCTTGAATTCTAAAGTTTTATAGAATAAAGAAATTGCCAATGAAACCTTATACTTTATGTACGCCAAGTTAGGGTCCGTTTTTTCAGCTTATTTTCATAACAGCTCAAATCAGTTCAGTTCATTTCAGGTTCAATCAGTTCAGTTCAGTTCCATTTATTATTTAATCATTTCGTTAAATCTAATTATTATTGTTGGTCTATTATCATTAATTATAACTGTTGGATAATTTAGAGTATTTGGTTGATTGTTATTCATGTAACATTAACTTGAATTACTTGGTTATGGTGTCGTTGTTCAAGTTGTGTTAGCATGCACATTGGTGTTTATGGTATAGTAAACATGTTATATTGAAGCATTGGAATTTGGAACAATAAGAACTTGAGCCAAAGCAAACGGAAGTGGAGGAGCAACAAGTGCTTGCGACTCGCGACGCTCGTCGCGATGGCTTGCGACAGGCCATTGATCGTCGATGCTCCTGTTTTGCGGTTTTGGCTTTTGGGCAGTTATTGGCCGTTTCTTTGCTTTTGACGTGCATATATGTTTTCTTCTCTCCAAAAAGCACTCTCTTAAGTTTCTCTCTAAATTGATCATCAAATCAATATCACAAACACATTTGTTCTCATTTGGTGATTCTCATACGAGCGTGATAATCACTGTTTTCTTCTTTGTATCTCGGAGGTGAATTCCGTGCAACCCGTTCTTCGTATAGGGTCGGAATATCGCTTTTGCGAAAGTGTTCTCATACACGCCTAGAGGATCGATTCATTCGTTGTTGTCAATTTTGTGTTCATCTTGTTCTTCCCGGTTACGAGTACTAACAATAACTATATATTATCTTTGTCTATTTTGCTTAACATATTAATACTAATAATAATTACTTGTACTTATTAATTTTATTATCATTAATTATTATTAATAATAATAATTTATCAATATTACTATTATTTGTTTATTTATAATTAAAATTATTATCATTATTATCAGATACTTATCATTATAATTTTTATTTAATATTCATAATTATTATTTAATAAATTATTTTGTTTAATTATTATTTACTTCGTCCTTTTTTTATACTTGCATCATTGAGCTTGGGCACAAGAATTAAGGAGAGGAAAGAGCTAGAGAGCGGGGAAAAGAGGGACCCATGTGATTGGAGAGAGGTAGAGAAAGTATTGCCATAAAAGGAAATGATGCGAGTAAATTACAACTTCCAAAAGTATGAAATGATGCAAGTAAAAAAATAGAGGAAGCATATATTTATTACAATTTAATGCAATTCAGATCAGTTCAATTTAGGTATAAAAATATTCTTTTTTAGGCGTCCCAATTTACTATTCTCTACTTCTGAGACTTGTGTAAACCTTTTCATATATTGTTTTCTGAAATTGTTTTGAAAAATCAAAGTATGTAATACAAAATATTTTAAATTCAAAGTCCCAATTTACCCCTTGGTGTTCACTCCTCTTTTCTGAAATTGCCATCACCAGCTTACATATCAAAAATTTCATGAATGAATGAGGGTTAATTTGTAGTTGATATTGATCTTTGGTATTTAAATTCAATAATGACGATTGGGTGGGAAAGCGGTTTACCAGGTTGAAGATCGAAAACATCAAGATGAATATTAGCTTTCAACTTACTATGATACTAGACATTAAAGATGTTGAATCATTGAAATTCATTTATGCTAATGGAAATTAAAATGACCATATTAAACAAGCAGTACTGAAGCGTTTATTATAGTAAATTGTATGAAAAATTTTCAAATTGATGTTCTACATTATCATTTAACTAAGGATAATTGTTGTTGTAGATGTATGGCAGTTTATCAAAGATAATTTTCCATTCCCCTTCAATAAAAAATAAAATAAAGGAAATAACTATTTGATCAGTACCATACTTCATATTTCTCTTTTCATATGTAGAGTCCATACTTAAGGAATATTTCTATGATATATGCAGTCCTTTAAAGCCTACTATAAGAAATAGAAAGGAAAATATTAGCAATTTTTAGAACATCAATAATATTGATTGCCGAGTGATATTATCATAAATTACAATATTATGGTAGGAAACACACATCTCATACTTATTGGTAGCCTTAGCTTTAGCCTTGTATATATAAAAAAAATGTTGTTATAATTTTGGAGATCATCCTATTAGTCAAGAATCAAATTGTTTACTACATATTTTTAATTTAATATCTCTATTATATAAGGGAAGAGGGAGGTAGACACCCAAAAAAATAATCCTAATTGCTTTACTAATCTAATACTAATTGTTTTACGAATAAAATCTTTATTAATCATGGGCTAGCACATCAAGAATCACAAATATGAGCATGAGGATCTATGTTTTAGGCTATTAAACCACAATCAATGTCGACGATCATTTTATGCAAATTAACCAGATTTTTTGTAGACCGATGACTATGACATCGCACACCTTTTTTATTCCATGATGATGCAGAAAACTTAACTACTTGTTGCCGTTGGTAGTTTTAATTGTAATTTGTAAGCTGAGCCCCTTTCTTCAACACGATATCTTCCGAATTCATTGAACTTTTAAGTACATTTTTATTAGGTCTCGTTGCATTTATTGGAGCAACAATGCAACACCATTTACACCTACGTTTTTATTATGGAAAAAACTAACAAATATCCTATGGTGTTGGATAAAGTAGGTAAGTGAGAATATTAAATTAACGCAAATAATAATTACGTCAATTTAACATGATTTTAACATATATTCCAAAATTAAAACCATTTTGAGAAGCATGTTGAATATAAATTAACATCCCGATGTCGTTTCTTTTTAGTATTATGAGAGCTACCCTCCATATAGGGTGTAAACAAGTCGAGCTGATTTCAAGTTCGACCAAGCTCGGCGGCTTGGTGGCATATTGATCAAGCTTGAGCTTGGCTTGAAGCTCGATTAACTGGCCAAGTCCAAAATCAAGCTCGGCTCAGTTGCAAAATTTTGAACTCGAGCTCGGTTCGAGCTCGACCTTGTATAATTTTGATGCAACTATTGGTTATTGCTCTGCAAAAGCAAACACAAGAGTTCAAAAGAGATAAACTTAAGGCACAAGGTCATCCACATCACTTAACATTCAACAAACGAGAATGTTAAAAAAACAAAAAAAAATATATATAATCAACTAGTTAAATTTCAAATTTAGGAGTAAATAATCTTTTTTTTTAAAAAAAAAGAGTCGAGCCAAGCCTTGTTAGGCTCAAGTTCGGGCTCAGATATCTAAGGCGCAGCTCGAACTCAGCTCAGGCTCGAAAGTGATCGAGCTCGAGCCGAGCTTTGATCAAGCCGATCTCGAGAGCTCTACGAGCCAACTCAAATCAGTTACGCTCCTACCTCCACATATATACAAGATTTCTACGTCTGAATTACTGATCACGTAGAACTCTAAGGACTTTGAGAAACAATTAATTAGAAATGATGAGGATGGGAATGAATTTATCTTGATTTCATGAGGACATTATGCTCTACCGATGGTAGACTTAGAAGGACTAGTAGTAATTTTCTTCTTAGATCCATCCATCACAATCTCATTAACATTAGTTGATTTGCATTTCTCGTACGTTAACCGCTACACGAGAGTACAGCTAACCAGGGTCTCCAAAGACCTATATCTTCTTTATATATTCATATAATCCCATTCGTGCACAAGACAGGAGAGAGACTTGTCTTTCCCTTGAGCTTATGGGCTACTAGCCCCGTTTTTGTCCATGCCTTCCCATGAGCCGAATTCGAACCGACCTACGTTCCCCAGACGTTATGCATGATCTGGATTTGTGCCTTCCTATCAATTTTTATAAATATCACTTCTTTCAGAACCTCTCCCTAGGGTCGAGCGATTCCGTTAATTCGTTCTTGCTTACTCGCTCGGGCAGGGGACGGTTGGTTTGGGTGGCATAGCCCGTTGCGGAAGTCCCCCCCCCCTATATCCATTTCTTTAGTCTTTAGGGAGCCAAAGCTTGACTTTTAAAATAAGGCTCGCGCAGGGGCGCTCACGTTTTTTGGCTAATGAAAGATAATGATGCCATTCCATCACATGGACATGGCATGACTTTCTTTATTAAACTTCATACAGATTCATTACCAAGCAAAGACCAACTTATGACGAAGATTAAAAAAATTGTACATTGTTTGCCGCTTACCTTGGTAAATATAAATTTGCTAATAGTTTTCAGACACAATGCAATTATGAAGACAAATAAAATATCAAAATTTATCTCTATTTGATAAGAAAAGAGGTGCGGAACACCAAAGATCAATATTATTGTTAATTTTAAATCCTAATTTATAGTCGTAACTCTTTCTCTATAATTTTCTATAATTCTTTTTATAAAAAAAAAACTCAAAGAACTACCATTTTTCCTATTCTCCTTTCCATATTCGTCTCTCTTTTCTCGCTTTTGATAACTATCATATTTTTATACAAAACTTTATATATATGCTTTCACATGCATTGCTTGCGTTCAAACTTCAAAACTAGTACAATTCAAACCCAAAGCTACCTACGAAGTGTGAATTAATATTTTAAAACGCAAAGATTCCAAGGGTCAATGCATGCATACACAAACAAAGAATTGAAAGAAGTTATGTAAAAGGAGTATGACTCTCACTTTTACTTAAAGTCTACGACTACCAGTATGCTCATTAGGATTAATGGCAAGATGAGATCACAGAAGGAAAACGTGAAGGATGAAAAAGGGTAGATAAGTAGATTGAGGTTAGGGGAGTTTGCATATTTTGTAGGTAAAATTAGAATAAGAAGTTCTATGCAACGAGGCAAGAAAAGATGGGTAAAGATGCAGTAATTAGATAATGTCAATGTCATTTGCGTGGTCCTAGAGCCTTAATCCCAGCACATGCGCAGGCTAGATTAGTTATTGCGTCATCATTCGCCAAACAACTAAAACTTCAAGGTACTCCAATCTCTCCATATTGGTCTCCTTTGGTGAATAGCGGATAGCGGAATTATTAACTGGTCTGACTAGCTGGTAGAATTAGTTGATTTGATCAACTATTTGTATGAATTTAGTTCCTTTAACTATTTAGTTCCAATAAGCTCAATTCAAGTAAATGCATGTTAAAATAACAGACCTATATTATTTCGAATTATTGTAGCCTAATCAAATTTTCATGCGAAATGTGTATTGTATATAAACATAAGTATGGGTGTGCATTATAAAGAAGAACGGCATGGGCGTACACATTTTGGCATGTACCTGAATTTGAACCTAAATAGGACTAAGTCAGACGTACACTAAACAAGGTCTGTTGGTTCAAGGTAGATCTATGATCCATAAAATTGTTGATCATGTGTTTTTGCTTCGGTCCAAACTTTTAATATTTCGACCTGGACTTCAAACCTAGTTTAATCCCCGATAATTTTATGAATTTTTATAAATATATTTAAAGTATATTTAATCATTTTCATATTTATTTGATCATTTAATTATTTAAGTGTTGATTATTTTGAAAGTCAAATGATTGTTTAAACGTTTTAAATAGTCATTAATATTTATTGGGTTGGATTTTAAGTATTGAATATTTATTAAAGGTTTTGGGTCGTGTTTAAAATGAATTTTAATGTTGGGATGAGGAGCCCAAACCATTTATTTAAGTTTGATGTTCAACTTAAGCCCAAACTCAAACCTAAACCTATTCACCCTAGGTTTTACGCAAAACCTATAAATACCTCCCCAAACCCCAAGTTTGGACACTTTTATTTTCTGTCTTTTTCCTCTCCTCTCACTCGTCCGCCCTCCCTCTCTTTTCTTCCTTTGGTTCCGACGCCGTGCACCACCACACGTCACCTCCCTCTTGCTTGTGTGCTGCCTCCACTACACCAGCACTGCCTCTCGTGTGCCGCCGCAACAGCCGCCAGCACCACCACCGCCACCGCCACTCTTCTCTCTCTTAATTCTCTTTTATATCTTTTCATTACTCCCGAATCTGATTGCCAGATTTTTAATATTTATGTTTGTTTTTAGCCAAAACTTCATTCTGAAAAGTTATATATCTCGAAAAGTTATTGAATTTAGACTCAAGAATCACTCAATTCCGATTAGTATTCTACCAGTTGTGGTCTCTGGAAGTTTGACAGTTTTACTGCCATTTTTCACTCGCAAATCCGGTTTTCGTGTTTTCTTTTGCTTATTTCTTAACCCTTATCCTCTATTTAATGTTTAATATGAGTTTTAATATTAAAGTTATGATTTTTATGAGTTTTAATATTAAAGTAGTGATTTTTATGAGTTTTAATATTAGGGGCGTTTGGTTCCCATAAGAGAAAGGGAATGGATCAAGAAAGGGGTTAGGGGAAAGGAATGAAAATCCCTTTGATATTATATGGTGTTTGGTTATATCTTTCTTTGTTTTGCCTCTTTTACCTTTCTTCCACCTCCCACCATAGCCACCACTGCACCTACACCTTAGATAACATCACATTCGCCGGAGATATCCAGCCTTCAAGCGCCGTTCAAGTCGCCGCCGTTCAAGTCCTCTGAACCGGCGGATCTATTTTTCTATCTCTCACTGATCCTCTTTGGCGTCGACAAGGTCATCCATCAAAAAGAAAATGAACGACGATAGTCTATGAAGGTCTACGGACGACGCTGAACGGCGTGGGAGCGAAAGTTTCGGGGGCTTCTGGGCTCGCCGGCAGGGAGTTTGGGTAGTTATGCGTTCTTCAGAGGTGGTAGCGGGACGTTCTATGTTTGGCAACGACATTTTGGGGGGTTTGTGGGCTCGTCTGCGGTGGCGTCGGGGGCTTCTAGGCTCGCCGGCGGTGGTGTCGGGGGCTTCTAGGCTCGCTGGCGGTGATGTCGACCGGTCTGGGCTCGCCGGCAGTGCTGGCAACGGTGGTGGGAGTGGTGCAGCGGTGGTGGGAGTGGTGGTATTTGGTGGTGAATTAGTGGTCAATATTGGGTCAACTTGACTATGGTGAAGAAGCAAGAAAATCAAGCAATTTTATTCCCTTTCCCTTTCCTGATTACCCCAAACCAAACGCCCCCTTAAAATTGTGATTTTTATGAGTTTTAATATGTTTTATAAATATTTGAATTATTAAAATTCTTATTTTTATTTATTTTGAATATAAAGTATAATTTTAGATTTATTATTTATTATTTAAAGTGAGTTTTAATTATAAAAGTAATTTTTTTTTAGGTTTTAAAGCCTAGATTTATGAATGTTATATTGAAGGTTGTTAAAGGATGAAACTATAATGTTTTTAAAGTATTTTAAATCGAGTTTTGAAGCGTTTTAAAATAAATTATATTATTGTGAATTAATCAGGATATGAATTCATTGTTGTATTATTGTTTTGGTAGGCGGAGAATTGACTTTAGGCGATCTCTAGAGTTTTAAAGTGGCTTCTCACTTTGTCTACACAAGGTTACGTACATGTTCTTATGTGTTAGACTAGTATCATGTCCTATTTAGGATTATTTATAATATCATGTATAGGGAACCCTTTTATGGTTCATACGTGACTATTGAATTGGAATTACGTGTTGTTGAGCATGTTAATTGTCTTTATGTTTTAGGGAAAATTAACAAGAATAATCCATACTATTGGTCATCTTCCATATTTAATCCCACCTTTGTTAATTCTGAAAATAATCCCAACTATTGTTCACTCTTCTCAAAATAGTCTCACTTGACCTGCAACCTATTAAACTGGTTTAAAGGGCCACGTGTCACAGATCTATTGGCCAAAAATATAAATATAAAATAAAATAAAGATAAAAAACCCTCCCACTCAATTTCCCCTCCTCTGAACCACTGACCACCATTCCTCCTCCCCCTCCTCAGCCTTCCCCTCCACCTATTTGCACCATGACACCACCTCCATTAATTCTCGCCCCATATCCATCACCGGTCCACCACTACCACCTTCAACATCTTCTAGGTCAATTTTAGGGGGCGGTGGCTCGAATTCGGCGTCGGTGCTCGATGTGGGACATCAATGGCTCAAATTCGGCGGTTGATGGCTTGTTGTCGGCTGCTAGTGGCTCGATCTTGGCTGGGGGTGGCTCGATTTTGGTTGGGGTGGCTCGATTTTGGCTATGGTGGTGGTGGCGACTCGATTTTTTGCTAGGGTGATGGTGGTGACTCGTTTTTCGCTGGGGTGGTGGTGGTGGCTCGTTTTTTGCTGTGGGGGGGGGTGGTCGAGGCTTGATTTTTCATTAGGTGGTGGTGGTGGCTCGTTTTCTGCTAGGTTGGTGGTAGTTTATGATTGAGGTGGTGCAATTTAGGTGGTGGGGTGGTAACTTTTTGTGCGGCGGATTTCAGGTGGTGGATTCTAGGGCTGGGAGAGGGTTGGCTAGGGTGAGAGCAGGGGGAGAGAAAGGGTGTTTGCAGGGGACGTGGATGAGCGAGGGGTGGCTGGGGTGGGAAGAGTTGGGTGGTTGGGGGTGGGGGTAGGGCATTTTCTGTATATTTTTTTGCATTCTTTGTTAAACCAATATAATTGTGCCACGTGTCATTTTTACCTCTCTATCAGGTTATCATTTCACCTAGGACTAATATGGGAAGATACCCTGAATACTTGAGATTATTTTGGGAATTATAAAAGGTGGGATTAATTATGGAAGACGAGCAATAGTTTGGATTATTCTTGTTAATTTTCCCTATGTTTTATTACATGATTGAATGGATGTTGATTCAAGCATGTTTAGGAAGGGAATAAGTTTATTTATTAATTGACATGAGGGATTAATAATATTTTATTATCAAATTATGGATTTTGGTATTGTTTCCTTTAGTGGATATTTTATTACTTCTCAAAGGCCGAGGACTTTATGAGTAATTTGGATTATTATTGCTTATGGTTATATTACTAATTTGCAAAGAGGGCTTTGTAGGGTATGTATATTTATTGTTATTGGACATTCGATTGTTGATTTAAGTCAACAAATAAATTTGGAGGGTTAATTCTTGGTCAATTGGAATTATTTGGTTATTTATTTAATTCTAAGATATAAGAGGAATATTGTTGTATCCATGTTATGTGTTGGTTGCTTTGTTTAGAGTCCAACATCGAATAACTTATTAATACTTAAAGTGGAAGTGAATAGCAATAGCTTTAGACTTGTGCACGTCTGAAGTTCTAGACTAGTATGAGTTGGAGTACATGGTGGTAGCCCTTGACTTTTCTTGGGATCGGATTGATCATCGTACCCTATTTTTATTTCTAAAGGTTCCTCGATATCGTTGGTCAAGGGGTGACGGAGTCGCGCCCGTAACTCTGTCTTTTATTTTGGAGACTGGTTTTGGTTGGACAACTCGATCCATTGTCCATTCAATGTACTAATATTTATCATGTTGTATGTCTTGTGAAGTCAAGTCCTATTTTACGAGTTGAATTATTGAAGTGCATTTATTGATCATGTTCTATTGCTTAGTAGTATCATGATTATGTTTCGAGTTCTATTTTATTTATGTATGTACTCATCTTTGCTGATTACGTGCTTTTCTATGTGTCGTTCATGGTTGTGTCTATTGATCCTGTGATGACCCTTTATTGGTGAGCAGTTTTCAATTGAGTATTTGCCTACAATTTGGAAGGCATGATGCATCGTCTCAATTACTCATTTGAGACTTGGGAAGCGTTGTTGAGAGATTGTTTATTACTTCTATTGCTTCTTACCTTTACGTTAATTTTATTAAGTGAATTATGAATTATTTATTTTAAAAGTTTTAAGTTGGTTTTGAATTATCTTTCGAGGTTTGGATGATGGTTTGACAATTATTATGTCCTAAGTATTTAATATTTTTCCGCTGCAATACGTGAGTAAGCCGATACGTTTTCACACGGGCGATAATACCTTGATAATTTTCTGTTTTAGTTGGGAAAAATATATGTTTTAGAAAGAGAGAATTATCGGGGTATTACAAAATGGTATCTTCGAGCTTAAGGTTTTATTTGCCTTTCGTTTTCACATGAATTCCTCGAAACTTATATTTCCACCCATAGTACGACTAATATAAACCAACAGAAGTAGTATGAAGTTAAGTAAGAGTTTGATTTAGGACCTATTCTCTACAACTTAGTTTCAGTTCATCAGATTTCAGTTCAACACAACCCTTTTACTTTACATTTCACTATTTCATTCAACTTCGCGCAATTATCTTTCAGTTCCGTTCAACTTAGCGGTCTGTCAAAGAAAAAACCCGAACCTATAATTTATGTACATATGTCGTCCAGGTAATGATTATATGTTGAACACATGTTAAAAACAGATACGGTAAAGTAGTTGTGGTTTTACCTAGACGTGCCCAACTCTTTTGCCAAAAAAGTAAGTGTGACAATCCTGATTACTACGTGTCACAATGGTTACCTATGGTAATCAATCAAGAACATTCTAATTTCTAAGGCCACAAATACAATACTCCTAATTTCATTTCAACACTCACCAATTCACAAACTCACAGTCCTCACCAGAACATTGTCGACAGAGAGAGATAGGATGGGTGAAGCAGAGGTAGAGAAAAAGCAAGGAGAAGACATTGACATGCAAAACAAAGATGTAAGAAAACATGGAATTGTGGAAGTTAACCCAAAACCCAACAAAGGCTTTACTTCCACTGCAATTGATTGGTTGGAAAAACTCATTGTAAAGTTAATGCATGATTCTTCACAGCCACTCCATTATCTTTCTGGTAACTTTGCTCCTGTTCCTGATGAAACTCCTCCTTGCAAAGATTTACCTGTTCATGGACATCTTCCTGTCAGTACCTTTTTTTCCCTTATTTCATTTTGTTTCACTCTACTTTTCTATATTATGGCTTGTCTTAGGGTGCGTTCTTTTCGCCTGAACTTATCTGTTCCAAACTTACTAGATTTAATTTTCTCGTCGTGTGAACTTATCTGAACTGAACTTATTAGACTTAATTGGACCTGATTACCCCCGGTTTGTTTTGTTTTTATACCTGATTGGACGTGATTAGCCTGATGAGACCTGAAGCTTATTTAAAGAAAAAAAAGTGAATAGAACACACCCTTTGTCCTTATTATTGTGATCATGTGTGTAAATGTCTGGGTTTACAAGATTGCATTTTTATAAGTAAGAAAAATGTGTTCTTTTTTTACAGAATTGGGAAATGGGTGTGAATTATAAGGAGGGTTTTACTGTTTTTAGTACTCGGGCATTTATATTTGGAGGAATTAAGTGTTGAAATCGGGATGTTTTGGTAGATGTTCTAATACACTGATTCTGATGTGAGCAATTTTAGTTTAAATGATTTTACGTTAGAGAATGTGAATGTGAATGTGCTGATGTGCATGTGTATTTGTTTCAAGTTTGTCACGTATATGCTATGGAGACATCTTGAATTGCTTATATTGAGTATACCTGCATATAATATTATGTCAAGTGAGGGACCATTTCGTCGAGGATTAGTGCTAATTTTTAATTATACACCATGTGTGGTGCTCTTATATTAGTATTATTACTTTATTAGTGTGAAGAAGTTTGATGCTATGGGTGAATCTGTCTATTGTATACTTTGGTAGTCTCTTGGGACTTTTTTTAGAATTTGAATAAGTGAATTGAAATGGGAGGAATAAACATATATTTTTGTACTTTGTGAATTGAATTGGAGAAACAAACATGAAGTATCTTTAGTAGGATTTACATGCTAAACTTCAGATTAATGTACCATTGCCTGCTATTATTTATAACTTCACAAGACCTTGCTTTCTATACTTGATTCTTTATGTAATGTATCGAAACACAAGGCAGACAAATTTGTAGAACAAACTAGAGACTGTAGCTAATCGAAATAAGAGAAGAAGACCTAAGTGAAAAGTAATTGCTTCCATTGATATATGTAAGCTAAGAATGTCCTAAAGAATGAAGCAAGGCTTGGTCTAGTGGTAAAGGTTGTATCTTACAACCTTGGGCTAGTGGAAATGTGGGATAAAACCCAACTAGGGGCGCTTTGTGGGTCGGGGTTTCCATTACCTTTTACCCACTCCTAAGGTGTGTGGGACTGGTTAACTTGTGCAAGGTTCTGGTCCGACAGTCTCCTCGCCAATCTAAAGACAAACAAAAACATATATGGGTATATAGTTAAGAATTGAAACATGTAATGAAATTCCACGTTGAAATATTGATAGAAGAAGGTCCCTTGCGTAACGCTGAATGTAGATGTTTCGGAGGTTTTGGTATGAGATGTGGCCATGCATGGAGGAAACTCAAGCACCTCTGTCTTCAGTCTTTCTGGAATATGTAAAAGTTATGTTTATCTCCTCCTAAAAAGTTTATAGTCCTATGTGCATTATCGTGATGCCAAATGGAAGCCTTTAATTGAAAAATAATAAAGGAAACAAAAGGTCATATCAGTGGTTTCCTCGTATCCTTTATTCAATATAGCCTTGATCTTACATATTATGGTTAGTTTTCTTAACATCGAGCTAGCAATGTGCTTGCTTTTAAGACTGTGGTTCTTTTTCATTGGTGCTATGGTATAATAAATGTTTTCGTAGGTGCTTTCTCATAGGTTTTATACTACTCTTTTCGTTTAGAATTAGTTGTCATGTTGTCCTATCCTCCTATAACTACGGATATGACCTGATTTGCTAAAAATATCCTTTATCTTAGCTGTGTTATTTCTACCCCTCCACCCCCAAATAACAACATATTAGGAAATCCAATATCGAACCATCTCTATTTTCTGAACAACTTTTCTAGACATCCTACATAGTACTATACTTAAGGACACTGGAAAGTTTATAAGAGGAAAATACTTGGATTTATCTTCAGAGTTTTACCTTGGTGAATGTAGGGTTAAACTCTAAATGTGGTCAGCTAGGCCCTAGTAATATATGTGCAGCTCTTGTTTTTCTTTTCCTGTTTGGCTTAATACTTGTAGGAATTAGGACATTTGATAACTTTCTTTGATACATTCTACCAAAATTTAAATTAACTCCTTGCTTTATACGAACTACGAAGTACTTGCTTCGGCATACATTGTAATTGATGAAGACATTATCCTGTAGGAATGCTTAAATGGGGAGTTTGTCAGGGTTGGACCCAACCCAAAGCTTGCTCCTGTGGCTGGATATCACTGGTAAGTGTTAACTAGTCTGTTTTGGTTCATATTTATGTTTGTTTAAAAAGGAGATGTATCCTTCTGCATATTCATTCTGCTGCTGGTTTTTGTTTTCTTGCAGGTTTGACGGAGATGGGTATGTTCTGTTGATCTTTTATCCTTGTAGCTGCTTTGGGCGCTCAATACTGGAACATATGTCCATTTTTAATTTGCTTTAGCGACCATGATACACTGAATGGTGGTTTAAAACTTTATTGGTTTTGTCTTCTCATTATTAGGCGAGCACCGAACAAACTCTTGGTGGAAAAAATGTGAAATAGAAGGAACTTCCTGTGTTAGACGTTTAGAAGCTATTTAGTCTTCATTATAGATCAAAGTTATTGCATGTCAAGATCTGTATCTGTATGCCCATAGATTTTGGGATTCCCCATCTGAAACCATTGACCATAGCTGTTGATCCCCGTGGATTGATGTGAGTAGTAGATACGAAGTGTTGGGTGTGTACATACAAGATGGCATTACCCAGGGTTCAGGACAATGTGTTGACATTTAGTGGACCTATATAAGCCTCAGTGCAAACAAGTCAGCCATTATGGTACGGTTGCATAGGCTTGAGCTATTTGTAGTTGATTGTCATCTTCCTAAAATGCAATGGTGGTGTAGAAGAGATTCATTTGTAGGTTTTCTGCTGCTAGTAACGTGGAGAAATGAAATCTAAAAATTATCTGACCAGCTTTACTAATTTCTTGAATTATGGTGCCGATATGAGGTCAAAAGGAAAATTTTAATTAATTTTGAAGTTCTCTCTCGCTCGTACAGTTCCAACCCGTTTATTACAAGCACAGTTTTAGATGTCCACCTACACGAGTAGTGATTTTTGTGCTCCGAAATATTGTATCACTCCCACTAACTCCACTTTCTCTGGAGGTGCCATTAAAGTTGAAAGGAGTGCTAAGATCCTCCTTTGACTTTAATTCTTTTGTGTTCATCTGTTTTTGGTTACAGTTATTCTCATTAGTCACATCCTAGAGAATTTGGCAATTGGGAGTAGGTGATCAGAAGATAGGCATGGCTGTAATTGCTATTTGATTTGGACTGTAACCCTCTGTTTTGGCATATGACCATGCCGGAGGAGCACCTTAGTGTTCCACACGAAATCATCTGTTTGCTGTTCAATTACGTTCCAGATAACCTTTTACTACATATAGTCAATATATTGTCTATTCTTTTTCAGCATGATCCATGGAATGCGTATCAAAGATGGTAAAGCAACTTACGTCTCCCGTTATGTTAAAACGTCGAGACTGAAACAAGAAGAGTTCTTTGGAGCGCCGAAATTTATGAAGGTAGGCACTGAAACAAGTAACAGAATACTCGAAGGAACGACAAGCTGTTTCCTCTGTGACTCTGTCTACTTTGTATAGTCTATACTACTCATAGCATCAATGTAAAGTCTTAAATAGGAATGAAAATGGGTCGGATCAGATTGAATTTACCAAACTCCATATCTGATTCACCTCTACTTTGTTTCGAATTTGAAATCTGATTCGAATTGGATTTTATATCTTGGATCCAGATCAGATTTATTATACAGCTAGCGAGTTGGACTTAGTCAGATTCAGACTTTGTTATGACTTAAGACACAAATCATAGTTTTAGAAAACAACTGATGAAATGTTTTAAATGCTCTATCCACTCCTAAAACAAATGACTTTTAATGAAGACTTGTTGTTGCATGTTTCTTATTCTAAGATGATAAATAAAGAATCTTAATATAGACCTTACTTTTTTTGTTATTTTCCCATCTTTTTCAGATTGGAGATCTTAAGGGGCTATTTGGATTACTTACAGTCAACTTGCAAATGCTCAGAGCTAAACTGAAAGTACTAGATATGTCGTACGGAAATGGGACAGGTTATTTCTTCTATTGTGCTATCTAATTTATTAATATATCTCACAATTAAGTTCATCTACAAAGTAGGGAAAAATAATTGTTCATGTACTTGTAACAAGTATCCTGTGCTTTCTCTGGGGAGCTCAATGCAACGTTGAGTTGAAGGAAAAGATTTGTGCTTCAGCATCTCTGTATGCTTCCATAATCTGGGACAGTTCTGAATTTCTTTTATTTTCTCAGCTAATACTGCCCTTATATATCACCATGGGAAGCTTCTGGCACTTTCTGAGGGAGATAAACCATGTAAGTGGTGCTCATATTTTGGGTCTATAATATCTTCCATCTTTCTGCTGTTTATATTATTTGGTGCTCATATTGACTATTTAGGGATTAGAATGGGAACATCTCTAGCTCCTCAAACCCTGTGTAGTTTGACAGAAATTTTGATGAATTTCTATCAGAGGCTTGTCATGGTTTCTTGCTAGTACCAGTTGTGTGCGAAACTAACTTCTACTTTTCTGTTCGATCCAGATGTTCTTCGTGTTTTGGAGGATGGGGATCTGCAAACCCTTGGAATGCTTGACTATGATAAGAGGTTGAACCACAACTTTACAGCTCACCCCAAGGTTGACCCATTCACTGGTGAGATTCTTTGATTTGCCCCATGAATACTCGCTTCAATCTAAATAATTGCCCTATTGTAGTCTCGCTGACCAAATTCTTGGTGCAGGGGAGATGTTTACATTTGGCTACTCTCATGCCCCGCCATATATCACATATAGAGTAATATCAAAGGACGGTGTAATGCATGACCCTGTACCAATAACAATCCCGGCCCCTATCATGATGCACGATTTTGCCATCACTGAGAATTACGCTATTATTATGGATCTTCCTTTATACTTTAGACCGAAGGTATAGTACTTTGAACTAGATGTTTCAAAAAAACGAACTTCCATTCACTTCTTCATTGAGATGCTTTTTCATGCAACCTTTTTTTATAAAGGTCTAGGGGTAGAGGTTCAACATGATTGTTACCAGGGGATACCATATAACTTAAGCCTAAGGTTTCCTTGCCGAGATGCCAAACATCTTTTCAGGATCTTTCTGCCTCCCCCCTCCAACCCACACTTTCTTAGTACAATTGATCTTATATTCTCTAACATACAGGAAATGGTGAAGGAAAAGAAAATAATATTCACGTTTGATGCAACAAAAAAGTCTCGTTTTGGTGTATTACCTCGATACGCGGAAAATGAGAGCTTAATCAAATGGTTTGAGCTGCCAAATTGCTTCATATTCCATAATGGTGCGTCCTAACAACCTTCATTTTTCTATTTAGTCAGAGTTATGCAGTTGGTTTGATGTTTATAGATATAACAATTTCTGGCTTTGTAGTTTGTTTGTGAATATTGTAAGATCATTAATTGCTTACGCGGAAATTGACTTTGTTGCATATTTAACGGGCACAATTGTTTTTAATTGATAATATTGACAGCCAATGCATGGGAGGAAGGGGATGAGGTTGTTTTAATCACTTGCCGCATTGAGAATCCAGACTTGGATATGGTCAGTGGAGCTGATAAAGATCGAGTCGATCATTTCTCAAATGAATTGTAAGGAAACCCAATGCTTTGACAGAATATAATTACTCTTTGTAATCATCATTTCTCTGATAGTAATTTCTATTTACAGGTATGAGATGAGATTCGACATGAAAACTGGTGTTGCTTCTCAAAAAAAACTATCAGCATCTGCTGTGGATTTCCCTAGAGTTAACGAGAACTACACTGGCAGGTAATTTGGAGCTTACAATTTTAGAAGTAAACCCTTCTCCGACTCCGTTACCCTCTCCAGGCCTCCGCCAGTTGGGTGCAATTAATACTCAACTTATATTGGTGAGGATTGCAGGGGAACAGGGAGATAATAAAATGTAACAGCATTGTACTCATGTTCGTCTTGTATCAAACACAGGAAGCAGAGATATGTGTATGGTACCATTTTGGGCAATATTGCAAAAGTGCAAGGGATAGTCAAATTTGACTTGCATGCCGAACCAGATTCCAGCAAAACAAAGCTCGAAGTTGGAGGAACTGTGCAAGGTATCTTTGACCTTGGTCCTGGAAGATATGGATCAGAGGCTATCTTTGTTCCTCGTGAGCAAGGTACCACCAGTGAAGAGGATGATGGATATCTGATCTTTTTTGTGCATGACGAAAAAACAGGGTAACTCCTTTACTATGCACTTCATACTTTTTAAGATATGTAATCCAACTAATACCAGTGAAAAGGGAGCTCCCTTGCTGTTTCAATTTAGTGACGTCTTGTCTAACTAGTATAATACATACCATCTAATGTTGTACCATTCTTGTTAGACTTGAACACGTACAATTCTCGCATAGGGTTTTGAGCGACATCTAACGGAGTTTGTACTTATATTTTGCAGCAAATCATCTGTGAATGTAATTGATGCAAAAACAATGTCAGCTGATCCTGTTGCGGTTGTTGAATTACCTAATAGAGTTCCCTACGGCTTTCATGCTTTCTTTGTCACCGAGGTTAGTAAAATTTCAAGTGTAAGAAAGCAACTTGACCAGCACTGTTGTTATTCTTTTAATCATTTAGTACTTGAAGTCTGTCATCCTTGAATGTAGCCCTTTCTAATGTCATAACATCTCCCATATGATTATACCTGGAAACCTTGTGAACTATCCATCGACTATCTGCTTATTTTGGCTGCTCTGTAGAAGTAATAATATTTGTTAAGTTCCGATTTCTGCATCCAAATTTTCAAGAGTTTCAGCTTCCCTTGATTTGATTTTAATAACTTTCAAGGGTTTTTTAGCTTGCAATTCTACATGAAGACTCTCATAGGGTCTATATTCTCGAACTTATTTTTAGTTCAGCTTAGTTTTTTTTTTCAATTTAGTTCACTTCAACTATTTTCAGTCGATGAGAACTTCACATATTCTCATGATATGGTTAGTCGATAAGGTGGTGCCCCTATTGTGAATATGGTTAGTAAACGGACTTGGTTTTCCTTCCCAAGGAAGGAGATTTGATTTGGTGAACTTATTCATGTATAGGAGAGAAATTTTGGCTAGGACTTCCTTCCCGCAATTTGGTGAACTTATTCATGTATAGGAGTAGCATTTTCCATACATTATAACTCCATATTATTTGCATTTTTCAAGCATAGAAGCGTTTTCCTGACAGTTTGAGCCTTCCGATGTGTGCACAGGAACAACTGAAAGAACAGGCAGCAATGTAGTTCGGAAAAATTGCGGGAAGGCAAAAATGAAACATTTGTAACAACATACTGTATTATATAAATAGCACCAGAACACTACAGGTTTATTGTAAATTCAGTATCAATTTGTGTAACATTCATAAGTACATTTTTCTGCTAATATAAAACTTCAAGCTATCAACAGAAAAGTGTTGGTTTTGCAAATGGAGTATCAATTATGTTCACTCTTCTCTACAGTACAGAGTTGTACATACAATATGATTCCTAATTACTCAAAATCTGTTATCGATAAATCGCCACCAAGCATTGTTTCCAACTGATGTCTTTTCTTCATGAATCTGCATACAAATTCGTACTTGTTTAAAGGATGAAACTTGGGTAGGGTTTTAATCCCATCAAGTTACTGAAACAAACAACAACAAATTCATTATCACTTAAAACAATAAGTTCTACAAAATTTTCAATCCAAAACAATAAACAAGCATCCTTCTCTATTTCATAATTCCTACACAATTTTTGTAGGCCTTGTTCTTTTGACCTGCAAAAAACCGATATAACTGAACTGAATTGCAACTTCTGACTCAACAGGAGCAAGAGCTGAACTGAAGTTAATTTAAATTCATTGCAGACCAAAAGAATATGTACATTAGTGCCTTGGAGACCTGAAATAATAAGTGTCGCAAGAATTATGGAGCCGAGGAAGTATTATCGAAGAAAAAAGTGATACGTAAATGCGGAAAGGGAAAAAGAAAGGTTAAAAAAAGATCCCTCAAAAATGCCTAGTTTCCACAAGGATGGCAAGCAAATAAGCAGACAAGAAAAACACAGTTCCTCAAAACCATATGCAAATTGACATGGGAGCCCTGTATTTTCATGGCCAATGCATTTACCATTCCTTTTTCAGATTACTAAATAGTTTCATCATTGGGAGTTTGTACCATAAATATTTTATCAAAAACTTGAAAAAACCAAAAAAAAAAAATACTTGGAAAACAATAGAGCGAAGAACATAAAGGATATAGCAGTGAGGCTTACCGCATTGGGTATTGCTGATGAAAAAATCAGACGGCAAAACAAGAAGAAGATTGGAGAGAAGGCATTAGACAAAAGCTTGATAAATTGCGAACAGATTTGTGATGGGTGAACTCGAGAAAGTGCGGGGAGATGACAAATGAGGAGGTGTATCTTATATTTTCTCTCTCCTAGGGTTCTTGCCGGGTCCGTGTTGCTTCTCGCTTATTTGCTATCTCATTTACACACTTACTCCATCTGCTTTTACTTAAAAGAAATGAGTTTAATTCGGTAATAATAAGTTTAGTTCACTATTAAAAAGTTCCGTTCAGTAATAATAAGTTTAGTTCAATAAAAAATCAGTTTCAATCCTTAATATATTGTTAAAGAGTCTGTAGCAATAATTTCATTTCAGTAGCAATACGTTGTTCCACTTTGACTTATGAACGTGAGTTCTGTTATCTTGGACTAAATGTAACTGGACTAAAATTAAACAACTGAACCGAAATTCCCGAGATGGATGGAGCAAAACCGAACTAAAATAAATTGAGTTGTACCAAATTGAACTGAACAGAACAACAATTGATCCATTCCAAAAGAACAAGGTAATGCAAACCCCATCTTTCACGATTAAAGTTCTCAATTTCACAAATTAGTAAAACTTATAAGAAATTAATATTATGAATATGTACAATAAGGTATTGTTCTGTTCACCTTAGGTTTACTAGATTGAGCTTATTTTTTTGCTGAAGTTTAGTTTTGACGAACTGAACTTATTTCGAGTTATGCTTTTGATTTTGACTTTGATTTTGATGCCGGTTTCACTAAATTTAAGCCCGAGAAGAAGGAAATTGATCAGGTTGATGAGTTAAGGAGTTCGCCATCTTTATTGTCGACTTACTTGGACGAATCAAACTAGAAGTTTAGAAAGAAGAAGCCAACAATGAAGATTGCAGTTTCGACACCAGCGAAGAAATTCGATGTGGTTGAGATCGTGTTCAAGTCGACTTAGTGAGTTACAAAGGAGGAAAGTCGAATGCATTTCAAAGAAGTGAGGAGAAGACCATAGGAAAAATGTGTTGCGGAAATTCGGGATTATTAGTATTTTGTTTCGCTCGCTATTTTTACTGTTTTAAAATGTTACGTCTAATAGAGCTTCTTTGTCTTCTACTCGTCTTTCTGTAGTTCAAGAAGTTCATATGTTCCAATTTGATTCTTTTAACAAACAGAATTTATATGATATCTACCCTATATTTGGTTACACTCAATTTTTTCAATGGAAATCATTTTCTACAAAAGAAACAGTACTATTTATCAAATGAAAACTCAAATGTAAATGTAGATTTATCTTTATTGTTGATTACTTACATTAAAAGTTATAGAAAATCAAAGGGCTGAGGAAAGAGTGATAAACAGAGAACAAAGAGGATATACGTTTTCCCTTCATGCACCACCACAGTCGTCATCCCGCTGAGCACATGCAAGAAAAGATGTGTGTGGTCAGTGGTGTGAGTCGTGCGACCACCTTTTGGCTCTTTTGCATAACTAATGGTCCAGTCTTTATGAGAATAGTCTTTACGATTTCCCAATCAGTTTTCATAAGCAAAGCTATACTTCGTAACGTGCCCTTGCTTTGCCTTTGTTGTTACGGTTTCTTTCTTCAGCTCTTGAAGGGTTGAGATACAAATTTGCAGCTGTTGAGATACATCTTCGGGATTCTTGAGATACAAATTTGCAGCTGTTGTTGTCTAACTTTGGGGGGCAACGCCAAAGTCTGACTGCATTCAAGCCAATATTTACTTCTAAGAACTAAAAAGACAAGTGTCTCACACATCACAACTTTACGCCCGTTAAGAGTATTTTTGCCCTACACCAAAGAGAGGCACACTACAATCTAATTCCAACATTGTTGGACATTTTCATTGAAATACAAGATAAATCCACACACAATTATAAATGGCAATCCATGAGAATTCAACAAGTTAAGATTGGGTTCTTTATACACAATGGATAAGTCATAAGTTGATTGTGAAAGGGAAAACAGGCAGATAACAGCATAGTCCCACCCTGTATCTCCTCTTCCATCCCGACCACGGTAAATCATGTAAACCAGAGCCAAGAATGAGTTGCCTGCAACTTCACACACTTGAAGGGTTGTTGTCCTCCATGATTGAATGAGTCGAATACCACAGAAAACCCCAATAACCTGGATGAGACAGATATAAGTTAACCAAGATTAAGATGTTCACAGGAATACAATCTTCATCCTTTTTACGCAAGTCAGAAGTAGTTCCCAATACAATAAACCATCAACATACTGAGACTTCTACAGTTCAAAATGCTCGATTTTTGTAATTAACATAGGATTTGCATTATTAAGTTCATATTTCAAATTCAAAATTTCAAATTCTTTAGCCTCCATCAACCAAAAAATGCTTATTAAGATACATGTTTACTATGTCAATGCAATTTTATTTATACTTGACGTGCTCGAGGGAATTTTCGGAGTGAAAAGTTTCAGCTTTAGATGTGAAAAGAAATGAATTAGTTTCCCAGAGCACTTTATTGGGAAAATCAGATGAGCAGATATTTATCAGGCTGCAAAATGAAAAGCAATTTTTCAAAGGTCAAAGTAGTACCAGAAGGTAAGGTGGTAGCCTTCCCTCCATGCACAAAGTGGGTCCTACTTGACAGAAACAGCCCCATTCACCTTCATTCCTCCCCGACCGTAGTAGTCTCTTCCTTCATCGGGATCAGAAAACGAAGGGTATGTTGACGAAAGACCGTGAATGTTTGTGCCACCACTGGAATGTGTCTCTGCGTTGCGCATATCTGAACTCATTAATCCTCTTGCTTCTTGCTGGTTCCAAGAAGAACCTGCATTTGCATTATATGTAGAGGACACACGTTCAGAATATGCTGAACCAGCGGAACATATACGAAGGTTGGTTGCTACATTTGTTTCTGTTCGTGATGAAGTATCAGCATTATTGTCATCAAGCTTTTTTGTATTGAGAAAACGGCCTCCAGAACCTCTTGCCCTCCGCAAAGCATGTAAATGACGAGATTCATGAAGATATGGCTGCGGCACAAGGCAAAAAAATCCTTAAAGATAGTTGAGATATGCATAATGCACTGTTGACACTTGACAGAGAAGGACCGAGAAAAGGTTGAATTTCAGAAGACTTCGAAATTTGGACAGAAGAGAGCACATGCAAAGGGACAACCGTAGATATGTGATTTTCACAGGAAAGACAATTTGTACCAATAAGTGTAACAAAGGAAAATGATGGTAGCTGCAATTCCCTATTCTATTTTTTGATTTAGGTAGAAAAGGATTGCTGATCACAAATAGTTCAGAGCAGCCAATACATAAGCAATAACATACGATACGAGAACGCTACACTTCCAATGCCACAAAGTAGGCTGTAAAAGAAATCACGCGTTGTTGTAACCAGCTCTAGTCTCTAGATCTTATCCCCAAAATGATATTAGTTCTAATCCACGGCTAAGAAGACCAGGGTTTTGACAAGATAAACTCAAATCCTTTAATGATGCCAAAGAGGAAGGAACAATATAAGCAACAACTGGTCAGTTCTGCCATATTCTTCTATATGTTAGGCTTTCAAACAGCCTTGTCTACGGTCCAGATGGGAAATAAAGATCTAGAAAACAGACCCCATAATGACTCTCGGTAGACTATATTTTCTTAAAAACCCTAAGGAATCTCGGAGGATCCTTGCAAGACTTTCTCCAAGTATCTGTGACAACATCACCTGCCTTGGGGGCCGGGACATAATATAACCTCTGTTAAGGCAATGATCTCGGACTCTTATCAATTAGACGCTATGTAGCCTTGAGATTTAGCTAAAGTTTTGAGAAGACTCCCTTCTAAACTTCTATTCATACTTTGACTCAAATCGAGAGGTTCACATTATCTTTGCTAGGACGACCCAAGTCCATTCTCCTCTTGATGACGGGTCATCCGCAGACTGTACACTTATTTTGGATAGAGTTGATGTAGGGAGGGATGATTAAGCTTGCATTTTCCTTCCATATCTGTTGATATTTGACACCACACCACTGGCAAACAATTCCAGATAAAGATGAAAATACACTAGACTAGCTACATGCAAAGGGCTATGAACAGGATGATTGAGTAATTATCACATAAACATGGATTTGGAGGAACAACTGCTGAAGAAAACCTTTACACCAAGCTACTGGAAACTATTCAATACGCACAATCACCAAGACATTCTGAATTAAACGACTGACTCTGTGAGCCATTGCCTCAAGAGAAGACAACTAATCTAGACACCAGGTGTTGCCAAGTTTCTGTATCATATAATGCAGGAAAACTCGGCAAATGGATCTATCTAGAAGAGCAAAAATCATGCAAAAGTTTCAATAATTAGATGACCTCTAACAATTTACAACAGATAAGATACATAGCACAGGTTAAGTATAATGGAAGTGACCCTGTCTCCTGCCTCCCCCAACCCCAACAACAAGGATATGAAAGGAAGAGGCAAAATCAATTAATTGTCAGAAAGAAAATTCAGAAGTTAAAGTCAACAACAATGATATCAATTGTTATAAACATATACTTCCTCCGTTTCTTTTTAATTGCAACGTTTGCCAAAAATGGAAATATCAAATTAATTGCAACAAATGTTTTATTTCCTTTTTACAAGTCATTTCTCTCTATCTCTCTCCTTATCACATGCCCTATTTTCTCTCTCCATTCGTTTCATACTCACACCACAATTTTGCCTAGGAGTCCACCCACTTGAATTTGTTGCAATTGAAAAGAAACGGAGGAAGTACTTAAACTCATATACCTTCCTAGCTTTGATAACTTTTTTTCCAATTCTGCTTTAGCACGTGACTGTCTGCGCCTTAAAATCCCATGATATTGCTTGGCATTTACGTAAACAGGCTCTTCCTCCATTGCAAGGGGCAGAGGCATTCTACTCTGGTGCAATCCATACAGCTGAGGATTCACCTAAGACAATACAAGTGAAATAGAAAAAAAATTATTGACAAAATTCCCCACTTCTAAAAATAGAAAACGTCATAAAGGCATAAACCAAGGCAGCCTGGCTTACCTGTCATTCTATACAGCACACAAAATTTTAGTTATTTCTTAGAATTACATCTACTCTTTCCAGAGAAGGGGGAAATGCACATAACCACAATAAAACAAATTTACTTCTTGTTGGCCTCAGGCGAAAAGGGTGATAAAGGAACAAAATAAATTGCTACTGTTGTCCCTATCACTATGCTCCCTTCAACCGGCTATGCACACGGCACAAGAATCTTAGTTAAAGCAATAAAGCATCTTAAACCGATTACAAAAATTGACAAACAAAACATTATGATCATCCCAGGTCCTAACTCATGCAAGGGTGATCTTGGCAATTATCACTAGCCAAAATTCAAATCAACTAATCAATGTAAAACAGCTCAAAATTCGGAATCAGGCCTAAGAGTAGTGTCCCTGATAAACAGTACTTCCCAAACGCACCTGTTGTACTTGTGCATAAGCCATAGCTCCTCCATAACTAGGATCCTGGAACGGGTATGATGTCAATACCTGCAAAAATCAAAGCATATGAACATATACCACATACACTTAAAGTATGAAGCAAAATCTTCAAGTAATAACAGCATACTGTCATAAGTCATAACCATCTATTTCATCAGGATAGAACCATAATAAAATCCGTCCAAGGTCCATAGATCAACCTTCAGAGGAACTCAAGGGTAGACTCTTACAATTGAGTGGCCAACAAGATCCATTTGGGCATTCGGCTGGTCGTTAAAATTTTGTGGCATCGAGGATGGCACTTGTTTATGAGGCTGGTCTTGTGTATCTGCTTCATGAAAAAATATTTTACAGTTAAGTAAATCACATTAGCCAGAGAAATATTAAACATCAAAGGACCATTTCTCCAATTTACATTAGATAAAACATATCAACTCCATTTCACTGCACTAATTGCAGATTATAGATACCCCCGCAGCCACTTTATCCTCTACAAAGGGCAGGGTGATAAAAACACAGATTTCATACAGCTCCAAGTATACAACATCCACTCACAAAAATAGGAAGCAAAAAAGCAAAGGAGGCCCTCGACGGTACCCTTTGCCTCCCAAGCCCGCCCTTCACCCCCATATTCTTAAAGGAAAAATTATGGAAATTTTGAGCAATACATTTTTTCCAAAGCGATATGTAATCCAGGTTTTAGGCTCCATCACATGATGATATTGTCTCTTCAGGAAACTGAGCAGTATCAGTTTCTTTTAATCGACAAATCATGTTTTGTACATAAGTTAACAGTCATACTCACAACCATCTGTCAAACTGAAAAGATGACAACAAACAGCATAAGATCACAAAATAATACTCTTAGAACGAGGTTAAACGGACAACTTATTCTCGAAGCAACATAGCAAAACAGATGCATACCCAACTGAGGAGCCAATGCAGTCTGGATCTCTCCACAAGCACTACCTCCAGTATCCTGCATCCCATTGACGGGCACTGAAAGAGTGCCAGCCAAGGCAGAACCATGCACCGGTTCCCCACAAGATGAACGAGTTGAGGAGTCATTCAAAGCTGGAGTCGAAGTGACACCGCTATTATTCAGACCACGCCACCATGGCTGTCCAAACATGATGTTTTGAGGTTTATCCCCTCCTTCATCAGCTTTAAATCGATCTTCCACATTTCCGGCTTTAGTGGGCATTACTCCTAAACAGAGTTAATCTATACTACTAAACTCAAGATCTGCAAATCCTATGATCACATACAAGAAAAGACGATTCTTAGAATGTTGTCCTGTAAAAGTCAAGGTAATTTCCAATATTAATCACAAAGATACATCTTTTTTAGAAAAAGGGTAGCAGAAAGTAAATTGAATGTACACCACACCAACATGAAAAATTCAAAAAGACTTCAACTTTAAAATGATGCATAACAAATAAATAACATAAAATGACATGACATGATATAAGAGTAATAATACTTGATCACAGCAACAATAATGTCACCAATACGAGCTAACGAGCATATCAACAATTGTCAGCTCCTATGATTAGAATACACATCAATTCTTAATCAGTAAATTCTCAACAAAGAAAGTGAAAATCTTGGAAATTGAACACTGAATTAAGTAATTGACACTAAACCCACATATTATAATAACTCTAATCAGCTTTTTTCCAGATAATCAACATCAACAGCACACCAAAAATATTCTAAACCATTTTATGGGATTAATATGAAATTTCATCATCAGGGCACTCCTAAAAACTTACAATAAAGACATGAGAAAAAAAAAAAACTTATCAAAGAAATTGAATTATGAAATTTGGGACTAGTATACAAAAAGTAGCACAAGAAATTAATAAGAAAATTTAGAAAAGAAGGAACTTACAGAAAGTGGTAGGATTGGGAGCAGAGAATCAGAGGGGAAAAGGGGGGGGAAATCAGAAGAGTAAAAATTCATGGGAAGTGAGAAAGCTGCATCCTTAAGAGAGACAGCAGCACCACCAACATAGGAGGAGAAATAAAGAGAAGAAAGAAAACAGAAAGTGAGAGATAGAGAGAAAAAGGACACGAGTAAGAAAGAGAGATATTAACTTTTGTTATATGTTTTACTCCTAATAGTCACTGGTCACTGCTAGGGGTGCTAATCGAGTGAGACAACTCGTGAGCTATTTGAGATCGACTCGGTCAATATTCGGTTAATGTTCGACTCGAGTCAGCTCGGATCGAACTCTAGTTTGACTCGAAATACTAATGAGACCGAGTCGAGATACGCAAAACTCGACTCGAAAACTCGCGAGAAACTCGAATGATATAATAGAGGGTTAAAAATATTCAATTTTTATATATAATGCATCATATCGGTTAAAAGCCGACTGCAAAACTCGCAAATAGCTCGCGATTGACTCGAGTCAAACTCGACTCAAACTCGTTGAAGTTGGTCAAAACTCGATCGAAGCTCGACTCGATTTTGACTGACTCGAATCGAGTTCGACTCGAGATCTTAACGAGTCGAGTCGAGTTACGCGAAACTCGACCCGACTCGACTCGTTATCACCCATAGTCACTGCAAACATATTTTCATATCCGGGTGTATCATAAGTACAGTATATCGCGTAAGTATTTTTTGTTCATTATTTATAACTCATTTTGAACATCTTTCAAATTAATAATAAAATAAACAATAAGTTGAATATACTATACTTATAATATACCCTGTATGGGGTCTACCTAGCAGACCTCCAGCTGGCAGCTGGCAGCAGCCTGCCACTCCACGTCAGAGCGCCTGGAACAGAGCAGACCTCCTCAGGCAGACCGCTCCGGACGTAGCCTTTAGGGCTGGAGTTTAATGAAGGCCTCGTTCCACCTTGGCCTACTTTCAAAGAGGCCCACTCACTTTACTAGGTCAGTTACAAGTCCATGTCTCATATAAATACTCATGCCCATGCATGGGTAAGGTACGTTCAATAAAACACTCACAAAATACTTGCACTTGATACTCGTTTTCTCTCTACTAGAGATCTTGTGCTCAATTTGGACTGACTTAGGCATCGGAGAGGCGATCCTCGGAACCACCCCCGAGGTTTCTCCTTGTTTTGCAGGTAACCACCACCACGAAGGACGTTTGGGAGCCACGATTCCACCAAGTATCCACCACCACATTCACTGTTGCTGTCTTGGACAGAAACATACCCGAATATAGGATGCATAATCTCAATAATCATTATTCGGTTATTCCTCTTCACTGACACAGTAAATAGGGGTTTCAACTTTCATATTGAGATGGAGGTGGGAATACGAGATGGGTTGAAAGAGTAATTATTGGGAATAATTATTTGCTATTTACGCAACAGTCATTCTTTTGTCCTTGCTGTCCTTGTTAAAGAAATTTCTATCATTTCATTAACTACTCCGTTTTTGTAACCTTTTCAACACCTTATCATCAATACAAATTTGGCTATAACTCAATCTTTGTTCGATCTACTCTAAATGGTCTTAATTTTTGAAATGGGAAAATTGGCGCCAACAGCACCAACTATTCGTTTGGTACACAAAACAGCACAAACAGAAGAAGGTGTAGTGCACAACACAAACTTTATGTGATTGGTGCACAAAACAACACAAGGAGATTTTGGCCTGAGATTCTACTTAGAATTCTTGTTGTTTTGTGCACCCATCACATAGAGTTTGTGTTGTGCACCTACCACAATATTCGTTTGTGTTGTTTTGTGCACTCGTCACATAAAGTTTGTGTTGTGCACTGCACCTTCTTTAGTTTGTGATGTTTTGTGCACCAAATCAATTGTTGGTGCAGTTGGCGCCAATTTTTCCTTTTGAAATTGATGGAAATTATTTCACTTTGCGGGGACTGAGATTGGGGCAGTTTGGAGGGGATTGGATTGGGGGATTTAATTTTAAAAACAAATTGATTTTTAAAGAAAAATAAAAATCAACATCTTTTTAATCGGTCAAGCAGATCATCGACTCAAAAGACCCATCTTGCACAAACGTATAGAAAAGTTGGATTATTGCTGAAATATCAAAATTTGGGACTAGTTTGGACTGACTAGTCAAAGGTGGAATTATTTTCGTCAATTTTTCCAAAGTGATATTGTACTTCCTCCTTTTCATGATTCTCGTGTGAGCTATAAGCTAAATTTTGTACCAGTCTAGTGGTAAAGTTTTTATTCTCATATTTCAAGGCCATTAATGGGATCAAATTCTTAGGGACATTTAGGAATAAGAAATTCTCTACCATTCTATTATATCCCGTAGTGTCTAGTTAAAAAAAAGGCCAAAGCTTTCAATTGGAGATTGTTTGTGAGGATTGATCGAGATTTTAAATCCGCATAGAACTAGGAAGTAATCTCATCTTTATTTGTAGTGATTGAGAAAATGAGAAACACCTTCGTATTCCACCAAAATAATAAATGAAGAGGGCATGTATTTGAGGTGGGACAAAAATTGGGAGAAAATGACACTTTTGCCCTTGATAAAAATGAAAAGGAGATGGCGGGGTAAGTGAGGGCATATATTCAAGTAAAATTAACATTTAATTCCAAGTTATTCCAACAAACATAAGGTATAGATATTATCTTATCTTCCCACCCACCAATTCTCAATCCATATCTCTCTTTTAACCCCCACTATTCCTATTTCACATATCAAACGTCCTGACAATATTTTATTGATTGCTAATATATTGTAACATAGGTTAATACTTAATAGTGATTATATAACTAAAATATACATCTCATATGTTGGTGTAATATTGTAGTACATAATTATACAACCTACCCCCATTTTCCTCCTCAATTCTGTCTTAGAAGTACATGCATTACATTTATTTTTCTTATGTATCTATCAATATGTGTCAAAAATAATCAATGGTTGAAATTTCATAAATTTTCTATCAGCTAGCTTATAAATTATAATGGAATGTAAGAGAAGAAACGAAAAGTATCTTGTTTAGCTATCACAAATGAAATGGCATCCAAGACCCGTTAAGTTTTGTATTTTGCAACATCATAACCCTTTGAATTTTCTTTAAAGTGGTGCTCTCAGGAATTGCTATCATGGTTTAAATTGGGAAACTTATTCAACTTATTATAATATAATTACTATCTTAAAATTGTCTTTTGTGTTGATGTTTCTCTCAATTAGGATACTATATACATATATTACCTTTTCAAGTATGAGTGATGAACTATGCTTATGCATTGCATGTCTATATCTCCAACTACGTGTTTGTATAGCTCAATTATATTGTATGGGGGAAGAAAAGGAGAGGGTACTCACCTAATTAAGAAAATGGATTTTCAATCATATAATGGGGGAGAGAGAAGGTGAGAGGAAAGAACAAACTATCCTACTAAAAACATTTTTGTAGGAAAAGGAAATTCAAAAACTCATCTAAAAGACGTTTTAGTTTCTTATTTTTTCTACCTTGACATAACATGTAATCATGTATAATCTACTATCCAATGTATTTGACCATCAGTTAAATAATCGCACGGTTGATTATAATATAACTACAAATAATATCAATTTATTGAAATCATAATGTATTTTTGTCTAAATACTTTCATAAATACTTTAATTGAAAAAATCGAACACGAGTCGAATATTAATTATCTAAATAGTTTAGTAGGGAAAGGGTGAGATACTGCCACAAACAGAAATGAGAAATGTGAAATGTGAACATAAATGCACAACCTTTATTATATATTCGGATGAACCATGAGCATATTACTTCCTCTTTTTCAAAATAAGTGACATATTTGAACAATGTTTACTATTTTCCCAGTTTAGATTTTAATTAGGTTTGTTGATTTACATTTTAGGAAAAACATAGTCATATGGGATCTTGTTAGATACGCCTCAATGTGAATTTTTTTAATATCAACTTTTTATAATTTTTACTTATGGATAATTGTAGATATTAATGTTTTAAATAATGCATTGATAAACGTTATAACATGAAGCACTAGGAATGAAAAAGAAGGATATCTTCCTAAAGGCAGTAAGGTTTGTTTAGTTTTAGTTTAGGCTGAGGGAATCATTAAAAAGAAAAACGTTCTTATGCCTCAACTGGATCCAGACGATTTGGCATCTCTTCTTGGTAGAATAGGGAGAGCGAAAGCCGTTTTAGTTAGTCACTAAAGCCGTTTTCTTGGTCGGTTGGAACGCCAAAAGCGAAGGCAGCTCTCTGGGTCCCTACCGACGCTGGGGATGATCCATGATTACACAGTTGATCAAGCCTCTGAAACCGGACTCTTTCTTCCCTCTCGATTCCATCTATATCCTTAAGCTATTACAACCCTCCATTCACTAGGAATGAGCCCATTGGGCAGTCTTTACCCTTCCCCCAAAAGTCCTAATCGAAGATAGGCGGGGCGTAAGCTCGGGATCAATGGACCAACGCGGGTCTGCTATCTCAGGAGTTACTAAGGAATTCTCATAGGGAGTCCCCCCCAAAAGCGGTATATAAAGCATACCCAGTAAAACTTACGGCGACATTCTAGGATTCCATTTCCAAGTACCGTGACCAAAATGAACTCCCGCGGATCCCCAAAGGGTCCCGGTGGTGTACTGGACCCCCCAGACATTCCTCCCGAAGCAAGCTTTCCCCCTTCCTTTGTTGTGGGTCGCGCCTTGCCTTACCGGGATTTCTCTCTTTTAGAAGAAAAAGATTGAAATGACTGTTCAAAATTTGTCACTTATTTGGAAACGGATGAAATATATCTTAAGATTATTTTTTTGCTCATTGCATATTTAGACGTGTAATTTTTGCTTAATAAAGATGTCCAAATTAATAATAAGCAAAAAAATCTTACGATATACCTGAAATATAGTATATGATTAATACCCTCACGTACATGTGTTAGGTTAGAGATGATGGAACTATAGAAGTAGGAGTGAGGAAGTGGAGTGTAGTTAAAGAGAGGAAGTCTGTACGGAGTAATATCCCCTCAAGTTGGGTCAGCCAATGATCCAAAAATGGTTGCCACGACACCACGTGTCATGGGATACATGATCAATTATGGTGGGCTCTTACATACAAGAACGTGCCACGTGTTGATAATTTCCACGGAACAGCTGTCGATTGACTAGAAGCAGAGTTAAAAAGTAATTAGTGATAGTAGTACCTTTTACCTTTTTCTTGTTTCCTTTATTCAAAAGAAAAATAGCCTCATACTCTCATCTGCAACTAATACGTGTGAAACAGTTAAAATTTTAATTTGTCAAATAATTGATTATCTCATTCATAAAATGATTAAGATTTTTTCTTTTACGTTTTAAAATTTTTCAATATATTTGTAACACTTTGACATGTTATACTATTTACATACTTTATTTTGGCATAAGACAAAATTCAGTCATATAAAATCTTGTTAGATCCTCTTAATATATGTAATATATTAATATCTATCTTTTATAATTTTTACAAATACATAATTAGATATATTAATGCTCACATTTTTTACATTGGCAAAATGTACAAATATAACAATTATACTGAAATGAAGGGAGTATGATGGAGATAAAGAATAATACATGTAACATTTACGGTTATGCGTTTGTATAAGAACTAAAAGAAGAAATGTAAAGCATTTTAAGGTGAATTCTTAACTCAACTTCATTTTGAGAAACATATTCAATACTCATTCGGTCTCAATTTATTTGCTACATTTGCTTTTTCACAGTTTTTGAAATGTAATTTAAAAATTAATATCTCAATTTGAGTATAAAAAAAAATTACAAACTACATATTTGAAAACTATTCGTGGAACAAAATTATTAGCCAAAAGTCAATACGTAGCAAATAAGACAGAGGGAGTAATTATTATAGCCACATATAAGATAATCCAAGAAAATGAAGAAAGAAGGGAAAGTCATGAGTGAGTGTAACTGCGAAGGTAGGGGAGACGGCGTAATGTCTGAAACATAGGTGGCAATTTTACCAAAACAAGAAGGCTCCACACCCCCAAGTCACAACTCACAACCAAACAAAATTCATTTACCTATAGTAATTCTTTTACACGCGCCTACTAGCACGTGCTATTCCGAGGGACACGTGGTAGACACTTAGGTACAGAACTGCATATGACAGCTTCATTTCAGCTTAATTTCAGTTCAGTTCAGCTCCAATCAGTTCAATTCAGTTCAGTTCAGTTCAGCTCCATTCTTTTATAACCATTTTGTTAAATATTATTATATTGGTCTAATTTATTTTACTAATTGCTATTATTATTATTATTATATTTTATATCATTATTATTAAGTATTATTATTATTATCTGTATATTATTTTGTTTATTATAGCTTTATTCATTATTATTACTATTATCCTTAGGGAGGAACATGGTTTAGGTTAAAAGCACAAATAAACCAGCGTTTTCAGCCCATAATCCAATCAAATCACGTCAAAACGATTTATGATGTAATTTTGCACTGTCCGACCCAATCATTATTTTATTACTAAATATTACTATATTATTAAATCTAATTATTAAAATAATAATATTAATTTAATTCTTATATATTATTGTTATTATATAATCATCATAGACTATAGAATAATTTTTATTAATTATCATTATAATAATTAATCATTATTATTATTATTAATTTATGATTATTAATATTATTTATTTATAATTATCATTTAAAAATATCCAAAATAAAATTATTATTATTCATTAATAATTATTCATTATTATTACCTATCATCATAATTATTATTTAATATTCATATTATTATTGTTTAAATATTATTTATATATTTATTAAATTCAATTCAATTCAATTCAATTCAATTCAATTCAGTTCAGTTCAGCGCCAATCAGTTCAGCTCAGTTCAGTTCAATTCAGCTGTTTTTCGTAAATCTAAACAGGCCCTAAGTAAGGACAAGGAAAGACCTTCCCATTTTGGTCAATACATATATTGCAGCCATATAAAGAACATTACTGTAAAAACACAACCTGTGTTTCATGTTTGTACTCTCTACTGTAATTACTACTTACATGATTTTTCAATAGGAAATTGAATTAATTAGTATATACATCTTGTATAAATGCAGGATGAGTTGGTTGATAAAACATGAGAAAAGTGGATTTTAGTGAACTTTCTAGAGAGGACGGCCTTTCGAAGTATAACAATTGACTCGGAAATAATATTAGTGCTCTGACTCTCAATTTTTAATAGATATCCAAAACGATTAAGACACACCCTTGGTTCTGCCAAATTGTAAGATGAACATTAGAAAAACTCACATTGGGGCGTTACGAAAAAGTTTGCTTATCTATAAAGCCAGCAATTCCCAGTAAAATGGCCAAAGATTGTTGATGATGGTGACATAGCATGATGAGTAAGTATCAGCATTCACAAATTCACAACTTTATGTTAACATCAAGGCCCCAAGGACAACTAATTAGTTTAAAGGGACCATTAATCTGATGATGACAGTGCCACACATTAGTCATACCTTAATTATTCAGAAATGGATTTTTAAGTACTTCAACAATCTATCCTAACTCCCAAGTGCACTCCATCTAATACCACTTCAGGGTTTAAATAACATAAAAATAGAGATAAAAAGCACCATCAAACATAGTAAGCTCCATTAAAGTGAGCTGATGATATTAATCTTCAACAATAATATATCTTACAAATTTACAATATTTACATTTTACAGGTTCAAAGTCTCAAAGATGTGGTGGTGTAAACTCAAACAGTACCCAAGTACACAGATTTAAAAAATGAAAATGAAAATAAAAATCTATGCAAAATCACGGGAACATCCCCTCCAGAAACTCGTCAAAATTTTCATCTTCGTCATGTTCATCTCCTGGAGCTGAAGCTGAGGCCTTCTTCCCTGTAAGTTGTTTTAACAGAACTTGAACGATTAATATCGAATAACCATATGCAAACGCCAAGATCAAGAGCAATATGGAATATATTAGTTCTGCTACGTGGAATGTGCAGTAGCAAAAGAAACACTATTAGCTTCTATGACACTGACGCGCTTTGTTTTGAGCATGTACAAATCAGCCAAGAGATACTATGGTAAAAGAGTGGAGTTCAGATTCTGAAAATTTTGTAAGTCGAGGTTCACCAAACATGACTTGGCTGGAGGGTGTTGAAAGGGGCTTGCAGGGGCATATAGCACTAGATAGAAATGAAAGGAGTAAAAGAATATAAATATGACAAGCACAGTAGACACTTTCTTGGGTCATGCAGCCGACCCCGTCTTTTGGGATTAAAATTTTGGTGGTGTTGTTGTAGGACAAAGGCCTGGCTAAACAGCTTGCCGGGCTTCAGTTTCTAGCAAACGTTCCTAATTTATTGCCAGATGATTACCCTTGATTTGGTTCAAGGGTAGACTATGAGAAAATAACTGACCATAACTGACCAGACATCATTTTTCCCAACACAAGTAAACTAAGCATGAGAAAACATTAAACGGTAACATTTAACAATGTAACAGGTTTTGAACCTTTTTTCCTTCCCACTTTGTTTCTTTCATTCTCTTCATCACTAGTATCATCACCACTGCTACACCTTCTCCTGAAATCAATTGTGAAACATGTCTATGACATAACTCAATAGAATAAATCATGCTACCGGTATTACACACATCTGCATACAATAGAGGTATAACTACCTCTGTCTCTTGGACTTTTCTTTATCTCTATGCTCCGACTTTGTTCTTCTCCTGTCAATGATCTTATCTTCTACATCGCCCTCCTCATCACTTTTAGGTGCTTTCCTATCAATACATTAAGCAACTTCTTATTTGACCTCTGAACAGCTATGTTTAGCAAGTCCAAAAAAAACCAGCGTCACTCACGGGAGGTGGTAGTGAGTGCTGCTACAATTATGCACATTACAAAACTGAGAACTGTTTCTTCTATAATACCTGTTACGTTTATAATCCTCTGTCCGTCGGCTTTCCAATTGCTCCCTTTCTCTATTTCTTCTATAGTGGAGCTTTTCTGCACAACTATTTGGGAGCAGTCAGTTGTAATTACTGCAGCTAGTTTCAGCGTATTGAGACATGGTATGAGGAGCTATTTCAAAAAATCCAGTACAACCCCCATCCATATTACATGACTATCTACGTATGGTTACCAACAGCTCAAGTTTTTATCCTTGCATCAGTTGCATTGATAGATGTATTCCTTGAGAAGCATAGTGCTGTCATATATAATTGGAGATAGAGGTGGCCATTGGGCGGGCTGGTACTGACCCAACCCCGAATCGGCCGGTGAAAAACCGGTCCGGCCTTGAATCGGAAAAAAAAAAAAATCAACCCTGAACAGGCCCAGCTCGGTGAAGGAACTGGTTTGGTTCAGTTCAGGTTCATGTATTCAAATTTCAAAACCGGTCATAAACTGATCCTAACCCTGAACCGACCCTGACCCAGCCTGTAAACCAGCCTGTCTTGAACCGGTCCTTGAACCGGCACATTCTTAAATTAGCCCTTGAGCCGCCTCTAAACTGTCGCTAAAACCCTATACCATAACTTTAGATCTTAAACCATAACCTTATACCATATAACCTAAATCCTATATCCTAATTAAAATCTTAAAAATTATGATTATTCTTATGAATGACTAGTTGACTGGTGAAATATAAATTATGATTATGATTTTGATAAATGAATTATAATTATGATTATGATCTATGATCTATGAAATTGTACTATGGTTATGATTAATGAACTTTAGATTATAATTATGATTAATAAACTATAAACTATATTTATGATTATGATTAATAAACTATAGTATACGATTATAATTATGATTAATGAGCTTTTGTTATTGGGAGTTGCAATTGGTGAAATTTCTATATGAAATTACTACTTCCTCCGTTTCTTTTTAATTGCAACAAACTCAGATGGGTGGACTCCTAGGCAAAATTTTAGTGTGAGTACGAAAGGGATGGAGAAAGAAAATGGGGCATAAGGAGAGAGATAGAGATAAATGACTTGTAAAAAAGGAAAAAAAACATTTGTTGTAATTAATTTGATATTTCCATTTTTGGCAAATGTTGCAACTAAAAAGAAACGGAGGAAGTATTTGATTTACTCTATGATTTATTATTTCTAAGAATTAAACTTTTTTAATAATAATAACAAAATGATTCTTACTTACGGTGCATTTCAATATGAAAAAAAAATTGTATTAAAATAATGAAACAACACTGATTGGCAGTGAACCGACGCTAAATTTAGCCCTGAACCGACTAGGACCCTGGCACTGAACCAGCCCTGAACCGTTCCCGAACCGTCCCCAAATCGGTTCAGGTTCAGAACTGGCACCGGGGTGGTCTCAGGGCCGTTTTTGTGAATCAGCACGTACATAACCCAGTACTGAACCGGCACAACCCGGCCCGTGGCCACCTCTAATTGGAGAACAAGAAGAAAGCATGTCTTGGTGAAGATGAGTTGAAATGGCTTAATTGAAGGAAGTAACATGCATACAGTGATACTGATATAACTGCAATGCTTTAGATAGACAGGCATGATCAGCCAGTCGAAAATCAAAAACAGCAAGCGTACATCAATGGCTCAATGGGTGCCTTTTCAAAATCCACCAGCAAAACAAATCTTACTACAACGAACATCTAAAATTAAGATAGTGGAGCTAACCTCTGACATACTACTAATTTGACAAGAGCTTGTTTATTTTCTCCTGCCTCAAAATAAGAAAAATTTACCTGCAAAATAAGAAGCAAATTACCATATATGCACAATGAAAGTCGCATGGAATCAAAAAGCAAACAAAATTATATCCTAAACATTCTCTTACTGTATACATAAGGGACCCAAGCCATAGCAGAAAATACTTCAATTACAGAAAGAGTCACAAACTTTAAAGACTTAAGAGATCTACAACAGGGACAAAGGGTTTGCATGAATCTTGCTTCACAAGAAGAATCATATCACTCGTGAACCAAAAGGTCAAACTTGTATCACGTTTCCTCATTTTTTAGTTGACTAATTTCTTCTATCACGTTTCCCAATTCATAACTTTAATCAATTATATCTAGGATTATAAGCAAGCAAAAATTATAGTAGAAAATTGATATTGTTAAAATTATGAAGATTAACAGCAAGACAAATCTAACAAAATCCCACTTGACATTTTTTTGTAAGTATAAATCACAAATGATAGTCAAAGTAGAGTATATGAATAGTGTCAACTTAAAAAACCGAGGAAGTATGTAAAAAGAAGAGCTCTTGGAAAGAAAAAAGAAAAGATAAGTATGCCAAATACTCGAACTCCACCTGAGCTTGAAAGCAATCAAAAGAGTGAATACACGAAGTTCAAAAATTGACTTCACTCTTATTATTTAAACCTTTTCCAGGGTTCACTCTGCTAAGCACTAAAAACAGCGACTTTGAACTACTCCTAATGAAATTCCAAAAACATAATCACAGTTGTCATAGCCTAACCCTATAGCTAGTGCCTTTTCATCAAAGCCACAAATATGGATTATGAAATCTAGTAAATTAGGAAGGCACATCTTCTAATTAATATAGAGTAAAATGGGAAATCAGTGAATATTTCAGTGTACAATCCCACTAATCATCACCAAGCAGTCTTGGGAATTCTGAGATATTAAACTCTAAGATATTGTTATAGAATAACAAGCATTTGATGATAAACCAAGTAGCCATTGACAACCCAAGTACTTACCTCAAAACTAGCTAAGCCAATCCTTTCATCGCAGTACTTGTTACCACAAATGAACTGCCCTGACAAACAAGAAAAATAGTTACTTCTAGAAGCTTCAGTTCAAGAATTCAATCCTTAATTTCACATTCCAGAAGTGACGGGAACTCAAACAAAGCTTGAAATTCTAACTTCATAATCTCATGGCAAAAAGAATAATACCAATCTACAAACTTAATTTCATACTAAACTTGTTGGCAAAGTTGATCGCCAGATTCTCAACGCCCTCGTAACATAAAGTCATTTACTCGTAAACCATATACTAGTAGATTCATGAGTGATCTGTGTCAAGCACCCATACAAAGAAAAACATTTTCAAAGACAATGTTTGAAAAGATAAGCATAACCTATTCCCGGCTGAAGTCATAGCATAGCCACTTCAAGGGTATCTAGTGGTGCGTGCTTGATATCACGTATTTATATAGAAGGGAGAAGTATGTGATATAGGCATTTAAGTTGGATGATATAATGTTATTTGTGCCATTTCATATTAATGACAGGTTAGAGAATTCATATCTTAAGTAATTATTCTGCTAAGAGTCAAGCTCCACCTCCAATCATTTACACGTATGCAAGGAGAAAGAAGCAGCAGCAATATTAAAAGAAGCAACAGCAATATTAAAGAAGGCATAGCAGCCATGAGGAGCATGAGTCACCACTAGTAATGGGCAATTATGTAAATAGACTAAAAGTTAGTTACTAGCTTTTGAGGGTGAGAATCTTTTTGTAATAAATAGAGGGAGGAATGAAAGAGAAGGCAGAGAAGAATATTGTAGCACCTTGCTCATTGGGAGAGGCCTAACCTCTGGAAAGTTAGGATTGCAATAGCTGATCTGTTTGATCTTCTAATACAAAATCTGCTTGCTGCTGCTCATTGCTTAGCAATTGGTATCAGAGCGGACCGATTCTGGTGACCGGAAAAAATGGTGGGACCCACACACAGTGCTCGGATTGAGTTGTTGGAGGATAGCGTGGCTGCCATCCACGCTACGATGGCGGAGGAAGTCGCAGCGGCAGTGGAAAAAGCCATGGGGGCTATGCAAGCTTCCTTGAATGCCCAGATCGCTTCAAGTTTGGAGAAGGCTACCCTCAAACTTGGGGAAGAACTGACCACCATGACTGAACGACTGGAGGGGAGAATAGCTAGAACCCGAGACAATCAGGAGGTGGTGTTGGGGGAACAAAAGAGACAGCAAGATACCTTTCAATCGGAGGTGAGATCTGCCTTGGAAGAGCTGAAAATCGGCGAGCCCAGCCGGAAAACAAGATGGACACCACCACCCCCACCACCGTGGAGGATGGCGAGCTAAGAGGCTCGATCTCCCTCTTTTTGATGGTACGAACCCAGATGGATCTTGAGGGCAGAGCGTTTTTTTCAGTTTTATCGGCTGGCGGAGGCGGAAATGGTGGACGCGGCGGTGGTAGCCCTCGACGGAGATACGTTGTTGTGGTACCAATGGGAACATCGGCGTCGGCCCATTCACAGGTGGGAGGAGTTAAAGACGTTACTTCTCAGGCAATTCCGGTCCACCTCCACCGGTCCACCTCCACCGGAACCTTGCATGAGCAATGGTTGGACCATCGGCAATCGGAAGGAGTGCGAGAATATCGGAGGAAGTTCATCGAGCTTCTCGCGCCGTTGAGTGGAGTGCCGGAGGAGATAGCACAAAGTCAGTTTATAAGTGGTTTAAAGGATGAGATCAAGTTGGAGCTCCGTTTACTTGGACCCAGATCCTTGGATCATGCTATGGAGTTGGCCCACAAGGTGGAGGAGAAATTGATAGCAGGCCGTGAAATGAGACGAGGCTTTTCAGGCCCAAACCGAAATTTTTGCACCCAAATCCAATTACAACCCATCCTATTACAACCCAACCTCAAACAGATTTTACTCCTCACTCTCTCAACCCAGCTCACGCACTTCAACATACCTAGCTTCATCTATGGCTTCTCATTCCCTTTCTTCACCCAAACTACCTCCACCACCACCCGAAAATTACCCCATAGCCAAACCCGTCGGAGAGCTTCGACGGTTGACCAGCAAGGAGATGCAACTTAAGAGGGAGAAGGGCCTTTGCTTCAAATGCGATGAAAAGTGGACCATTGGCCACAAATGCACGAGACGAGAGTTGAGCATCTTGCTGGCTCACGAGGAAGATGATGAATATGATGACCAACCCTTCTCAGACCCACCTCTTCCCAAGACTATGAAATTAATGGGCAACGTAAATGGAGAAGTCGTTGTCATCATGATAGACCCGGGGGCGACCCATAACTTTAGCTCCCTCGAGGCTGTGGATCGTTTGAAGCTGCCCATAATTCCATCCAAATCTTTTGGGGTGTCTTTAGGAACGGGCGATGTCGTTCAAGGCGAAGAGGAATGTGTCGGAGTCAAGATACAAGTCGAGGGGGTGGAATTGCAGGAAGATTTTCTTCCACTAACATCTTTCTCGGTATACAGTGGTTGGAAAAATTGGGTACCATGACGGCCAATTGGAAAACGCAAACTATATGTTTTCAACATCTGGGCAAACCCGTCACTCTTAATGGTGATCCCTCTTTGGGAAGAACCGGAGTATCCTTGAAGGCCATGCTCAAACACATCAGGAAAGAAGGTGGGGGATATCTCATTGAACTAAACCGTATGGAAATGCACAGCAAGCTCTCTCCCAGTGGCTCCTCAACACCACACACAACCAGTGGAGTTACAACAACTCCTCGCCCAACACTCTCAGGTATTCCTTATGCCTTCGGGCCTCCCTCCCACTCGTAATCATGAGCATTGTATTAATTTGAAGCATGGAACGGACCCTGTGAGTGTACGGCCTTACCATTACCCCCAATCACAAAAAGATGAAATTGAAAATCTCATTCGTGATATGCTGGCTGCTGGTATTATTCGACCCTCTCAAAGTGCATTTTCTAGCCCGGTTTTGTTGGTTAAAAAGAAAGATGGTTCTTGGCGTTTTTGTGTGGACTATCGAGCCTTGAACAAGGCGACGGTTGCGGACAAATATCCTATCCCGGTGATAGATGAACTCTTAGATGAGTGACATGGCTCCAAAATCTTTTCTAAGTTGGATTTAAAATCCGGTTATATCCGGATGAGGCATGAGGATGTTCCTAAAATGGCTTTTCGAACACACGAGGGACATTATGAATTTCTGGTGATGCCGTTCGGTTTAACTAATGCCCCGGCCACATTTCAGTCCCTTATGAATGATGTTTTCAGACCTTTTCTTCGAAGGTTCGTGTTGGTATTTTTCGATGATATTTTGGTCTATAGCACGGATTGGGGGCAACATTTGCAGCACTTAGACTTGGTTCTGGGAACGTTAGCCTCTCATCACTTATATGCAAAAGCAAGGTTCAAGCAATGCTTGAGTGGCCCTTGCCCACTTCTCTTCGCGCCTTGAGGGGTTTCGTGGGTCTTACCGGGTATTACCGCAAGTTTATCCGAGGCTATGCTCAAATAGCTCATCCACTCACTCAACAACTTAAGAAAGATAATTTCGCTTGGAATAACGAGGCCACAGCAGCCTTCTCGGCATTGAAAGGTGCCCTCACCTCTGCCCCCATTATGGCCATGCCCAACTTTTCACTATCGTTTGCCATTGAAACCGATGCGTCCGGTTACGGGCTTGGAGTAGTCCTCGGGCACCCCATTGCTTACTATAGCAAGACCTTGGGTCCGCGAGCAAAGTCTCGTTCTATCTATGAGAAGGAGCTAATGGTCGTCGTGTTTTCTGTACAAAAGTGGCGACATTATCTTCTAGGCAATCACTTCACCATCTATTCTGATCAACAGAGTCTCAAGCATCTCTTAGAGCAACGAGAGGTTGGGCAAGAATATCAAAAATGGGTTGGCAAACTTCTGGGTTATGACTTTGGGTTATGACTTTGAAATCAGGTACAAACCTGGCTCGAGCAACAAAGTGGCTGATGCCCTTTCACGTATTGTTCCTGCCTCTTGTCAATTAGCCACCCTCCTCACCTCCTCTTTTTTTCAAGCCTCCCAAGTCCAAGAAGCCGTCCAAACGGACCCCATCTCTTGCTGCTGCCATCACAGGAGGTGAGCATACTCCTCCCGGTTAATGGCGTTCTGAAATATAAAAACCGAATGGTGTTGCCACGCAAGTCTCCCCTCGTTGCTACCATCCTCACCAAATACCACAACTCACCTCTTGGGGGACATTCCGGAGTCTTCAAAACATACCACAGAATTGCGGCAGATTGGTTTTGGCCCGGCTTAGCCAAAGATGTGGTCAAACATGTCCAATCCTGCCCAACTTGTCTGCAGCAAAAAGTTTCTTCTGCTGCCCCAGCCGGACTCCTTCAACCTCTACCCATTCCGCAATTGATTTGGGAGGATATCTCGATGGATTTTGTGGAGGGACTTCCGCGGTCAATGGGGGTCGATACTATCCTTGTGGTGGTGGATAGGTTGACTAAGTATACTCATTTTATTAGCTTGAAACACCCTAATCACAGCTCCTTCTGTAGCCGCTCCCTTTGTCAAAGAAGTGGTGCGCTTACATGGTTTCCCATCCACCATTGTCTCTGATCGGGACTGGGTGTTTATGAGCTTATTCTGGCATGAATTATTCAAACTCCATGGCACATCCCTACATCACAGCACCTCTTATCACCGTCAATCGGATGGCCAAACGGAGGTGGTTAACAAAAGTGTCGAGGCTTACCTCCGTTGTTTTATTAATGGCAAAACCAAGTCTTGGGCACAATGGTTTCCATGGCCGGAGTATTGGTATAACACCTCCACTCACTCTTCTACGGCTTGCACCCCGTTTAAGGCAGCTTATGGTCGCGACCCACCCCCTTGCTGTTGTTTGAGCACAATAGTACTCCAGTTTCAGCCTTGGAAACTCAACTCATGGATCGAGATGCCATCTTGGATGAACTGAAAGCAACGGAAAAAGGAGAAAGAGACGATGGCAACGCGCCTCATACAAGAGGGAAGGAGTCCGAACAGCCTTGTACGTACGCTGCCCACGCGAAGAAGTTCTTCTCTAATTCCAAAAAGTCAAGCCACCATTCTTCAGTGATGAGCTCTGTTACAGGCTCAAAACACCATGAAGCTCCAGGAGGACCACAAGCGAAGGGATGTTCAGTTTGCCGTTGGGGATTTTGTCTACCTCAAACTCCACCCTTATCGACAACAATCCCTTGCTAAGCGCCTCTATGAAAAACTGGCTCCTCGGTTTTATGGACCCTTTGAGGTTTTGCAAAGGATTGGGGCATTGGCTTACAAGCTCCAATTACCATCCCATGCTCGCATCCATCCCGTGTTTCACATCTCTCAACTTAAGAAGGCTGTGGGGCAAGCTTATGTGTCACCAATTCTTCCTCCTATTTTGGGTCCTGACCTCACCTTGGAGGTGGAACCAGAATCTCTTCTGGGAATTCGTGCAGCTACCGAGGGTACAAGCTCTGAACTGCTGATACAGTGGAAAGGTCTGCCCCCTTTTGAAGCCAAGATGGCTTTTTGGGAGGCGGGTAATGCTAAGAGTCAAGCTCCACCTCCAATCATTTACACGTATGCAAGGAGAAAGAAGCAGCAGCAATATTAAAAGAAGCAGAAGCAATATTAAAGAAGGCATAGCAGCCATGAGGAGCATGAGTCACCACTAGTAATGGGCAATTATGTAAATAGACTAAAAGTTAGTTACTAGCTTTTGAGGGTGAGAGAGGAATGAAAGAGAAGGCGGAGAAGAATATTGTAGCACCTTGCTCATTGGGAAAGGCCTAACCTCTCGAAAGTTAGGAGTGTAATAGCTGATCTGTTTGATCATCTAATACAAAATCTGCTTGCTGCTCATTGCTTAGCAGATCCTATATATAAAGCGGAGCTTTGTAGAACTTAGACCGTCTCAGTTTTAGCAATTGAACAACAAAAGGCAACAGCAGAAAGTGTAAAAAAACGAAGAAACTGTTATTCAGTTAGGTGGAGACTCTCGTCATAGAATCAACGTGAAAAAGAGTCGAACACATATATACCTCTTTCTTTAGTTGTACCATATTGACTGTGACACTATTCATCTTCTCCAATTTGGCCTCCTTGCATTGTTTATACGTTTAGGAAAAATATAGTCAAATGAGTTCTTGTTTGATTTCTATCGGTATGTAGTTTCAATATATCTACTAGTAATTTTAAATTATACACAACTGTAGATATCAATATTAGCGCTTGAAGTTGTGCATTAGCAATTATGCAAAGTCGTTCAGGTACAACTAAAAAAAGGAGGAAGTATAAATTATCAACAATTCGAGCTAGAACAAACCCTCGCATTGGTAGAACGTTTGCCTTATAACTTTCAAAGTAATAAGGATCCTTTACAAGCACCGGCATATTACCTTTTCCGGATACGACTTCCTTCTCCGTTCTCCACCTCAAACCAATCTGCAAGACAAATTATTTGTATGAAAAAAACAACTGAACTAGCATCGGCCATATTACCCGTTAATCTAACTTCATGTACCTTGCCACTCTTATACTTTGACATATCAGCTATGCAATATCTACAATAAGTCAAAGGCTTGCAACAAGGAACAATCATCACAAGATGCACCAACATGCGAAATGTGAACGAACGGTAACATAAGAAAACCAAGATGTAAATGAAACCTAACTTAAATGTAAGCAAAAATAAGTCTTAAATCAAAGGGATTTATAACTACTCATGTCTTGTCTACAGGAAAAAAAACTTTGTTGGCAAAGTAAACAACTATAATTTAAAAAAGGAGAAAAAAACTTTGAGAATTCTTCATGCACAAGGATACTCTTTAAAGAGCTTATCATAGTAACGCTTGACCAGCCTTTGCTCCCATGATGTTTCCATGTCATCTTCTTCCGTACGAATGAACCTTAAAGAACAAGAAATGGCATCTTATCAGTTTTGATCAAACAACAATAACTAGAAAAGGATGTCATCGATAGAAATCCAGAGAAGAATCACACAAAAGAAAAAGTAATATCCCAAAAGGTTAGAACTTCTACAACATTATGCTATTGAATATAGCTAGAGGTACAAAAGGCATTGTTTTTTTTGGACTGGATGAAGCTAAACTGAACTGAAATTAATTACAATTAATCCAGTCTGAAAAAACAGGGCCTAAGTCCACAAAGGGCAGCCTTCATCGAACACTAGCTCAGATAGCGGAAGAAAGTCAATCACTCGAGTTATAAAAAAAATCACAATAAAAAGTTAGAAATGCCTTAAAAAGTCGGGCATGCTTGATTGCATGGCCCATCAATTTAGGAGCATCTGCCTCTAGGAAAAGGCATGCTGCATAGCGGAATTAGTTGCTAAACATAATTGGCATTATACGGACCACTTACAAGATACATAGATTTTCCTCAAAGAAAACCACACATAGTTATCAGCCTATCACTACCCAAAAGAAGCCAATTTACATGATACACTTGAACAAACAATCTTAAGCTCTTGAATCCAATATTTCTTTAAGAGTTGCACGGCAGTAGCACGCTTAGAAAGGATGAAAGGAACGGATTGCGGCTAAAGCGGCGCGAATGTTAGAAAAATTCCTCAATAATGGATTTTGAATATCAAATATGTGCCTTTCTAGTTTAAGAAGTACTTTTTCGCCATAATATCACCAAAGATAGTATGTGATTCGGTTATTGGTGAATGAATATGCTAAGCAATGAGCAGCAGCAAGCAGATTTTGTATTAGAAGATCACACAGATCAGCTATTACACTCCTAACTTTCCAGAGGTTAGGCCTCTCCCAATGAGCAAGGTGCTACAATATTCTTCTCTGCCTTCTCTTTCATTCCTCTCTCTATTTATTACAAAAGATTCTCACCCTCAAAAGCTAGTAACTAACTTTTAGTCTATTTACATAATTGCCCATTACTAGTGGTGACTCATGCTCCTCATGGCTGCTATGCCTTCTTTAATATTGCTGCTGCTTCTTTTAATATTGTTGCTGCTTCTTTCTCCTTGCATACGTGTAAATGATTGGAGGTGGAGCTTGACTCTTAGCAGAATAATTACTTAAGATATGAATTCTCTAACCTGTCATTAATATGAAATGGCACAAATAACATTATATCATCCAACTTAAATGCCTATATCACATACTTCTCCCTTCTTTGATATGTGCATGTTGTTTTCTAATAGAATGTATGTTTTCCCTTGCTCTTTTCTCTTCGGGAAAAAGAACGTTTTATCGCGACGAAAAGGATGTAACTTTTATCGTGGCATTATGTCATGGCAATTTGCCGGATAGCAAGTTCAAAGTATGTTATGTAACGTCCCTTAAGTGGCAGAACGGCCTGAGTTTTATGCCATGCATAGGACTACAGACATAGCGTTTTCTCTAGCAGACAACTATAAGACAGCAGAATGAAAGATTTGGCAAAACTCACATACCGATATCCCTCTCTGAGGGTATCTTGATCAGTTTTCACAGGTAACTTCTGATCTGCAGATCCTTTTTTCCCATAATACTCAACTGCAAAAGAGGAAATAAGTGGATACAGTTATGAAGCCTTTTTACCACATGATCCGTATATGCAAATTACACTTGTGTATAGACGACAGTCATCCTACATATACTCACTTTTTTTCCAAACTGGTTCATTAAATATATATGGGCTTGCGAAATTTTAGCTAAATAAAAGAGATTTTCCAGCTAAGATGTGGCACAAAAACTGAATGACAAAGAAGTTCATTCACTTCTAAGCATATGCAAGGAGAACACAAACGTAACTTAATGCATAATAAGATTCCAGTGTCTACTTGCCACCTTGGAAGTTTCTAGTGACAATGACAAGGAAAATTCTAGTTGCAAGACGCACGCAATAAATTAGTTTCAATCAACCATATACTGTTTCTCCATGGGTCATGATAGAAGAAATTCAATCATTCATACCACGTACAGCTATGGTCATAACCAAGAAGCTCGTTTGCTGAGCTCATCATAGCCTCCACAAGAGCTCAAAGATGGATAACAAAAAAGAGAATGATATTAGTCAAACTAAGCAAGATTATACGGACGATTGTAGCCCCCTTCCTCGTCATTGGAGGGGACTGTTCATCATCCAATTGCTTTCGGACACCACAAGTTCGCAAGTAAAAAGCTCCTTAATTGCACATGTCATGGTGTCCATACTATCATATTCTCCAAACCCTATAAACAAAGACCGCATACGGGCATAGCCTTATAGAAGTCTGCAGCTGTTAAAGCAGGACCTAATCGTTTAGAAACTAATCTGAAAGCACTGCATATATAATGGTATAGCATTAAGAATTTTAATCACTTCTTTCTTACTGAGTCTTAAATGTGCCCTATTTGTATGATAACAATATATTTCCCCATAAACTTACCTAAACAATAAATCAAACTTCCAATTGGAAAACCCTAGCAAAAATGGAGTAACAATAACTATTTCTAATCTCAAATCGATGAAACAATTTGCTAAAACCTAAAGCAACGAAACGATACTAGCATGTAACAAAAAAAATGTCGAAAAATACCGTAATCATTCAGAAATTTCTTGTGCCTATCGTAGGCATTAAGGCCTCTGACGTGAGCTTGATAATGCCTGAACATTAAATCAAATTGAAGATAAGTAAATTATATTTGAAACAGAAATTTTTTCACAAACATAGATAAAATTATGCTGATTTAGTAAAGGGAGATTGAGTAAGGGAGTTACAGTTTTCTTTCTTCTTTGTCGAAAATCGCAGATTTCAGCGCGCTGAAGGACGCCATTGATAGACAGAATGACAGATGAGAATTTGGCGATGACTGACTTTTAATGCGTTGCGATTTTGGGAATTCTTGTACAGTATGTTGTATGTATGGTCATATGGGCTTCTACTGTCGAGGGCTCAGTTTGAATTCAGGTCCAAAATGCTCTTTTTTGTAAGCCTGAAAAACTTCAAAAATATAGAAGTGTGTTCTATTGTGGTCAATTTTCTCAAAATCCTCTCAACTTTTTGTTTTGTTGGATCTTGGATGGGTGAGAGCTCCGTCCTATGGGGACCCTGTCGCGTGGTGAGGCCTTGTCGCCGAGTTGGGTTGTTTGTTGGTAATTTTTGTCGAATGTTAATTTATTTCTCTTGTCCGATTCTTAGAAAATGTCGTTTTTTATTTTGTTGAAATACTAAAATTTGTAATTGACACAGGAATTTAGATTCACTAACACTTCTCTTGGTGGTTGATGTTCTACATTGATAATTTCCATATCTAGTATCTGCTCTAAAAAGTGTCAACCAAAGATCATGGATAAACACTTGCTATAAAGTGTAGATTCTAAGGGAAATGAAAGGCAACCAAATTTAGATTTTTAAAACCAAGAAAACCGCTCCATAAAAGATGATGTTGGCATCTTGCTATGTTGGCGTAGGCAACTTGGTCTCACAGAACCTTCATTCTGTTTTATGAATTGTGGTCGTGTTTTAAGTTAGGTACTGTTGGATACCTGAATTTGGTGCGCGATTATAGTGAGTATGCAGCTAAGGTGTTTGCGAGGAGAGATTTAATATGCCTAGGCTATATGTCTTGTATTGGGTGGCTGCCATCATGCGCTAGAAGAGTAAAAATCAACATGAATTGACAAAGGTAGGTGTGGGTGTGGGTCTAGGGTGCAGTGAATCATGGTGGTGAAGGTATGTTGTTGAATGTTGTGGTGAGAAGGGTCTCTGCACAATAGTCTATTGGACTGGATGAAGCCATGGCAATTGCCAGCTCGTGTTGGGGTTATATTAGCAAGACGAATGGGTTACGAAGAGATCGGACTTGAATGTGATGCATTAGTGGTGATGAAAGTTGTGGTGAAGGGGACGCACGGGCCGCTCCTCTTTGATATGGTGATTGAAGATATAAGGTTTTTATTGGTTCCTCTTTTCGATATTTTTCTCACTCGCATGTTGGGAATGTAGTGACTCATTGTATGGCTAGATTTTATTTTTTTGGTGAAACCAAGGGTGTCCACCGCCGGAAGCAATGACTAATTCCTTCGCCCCGGGAGCTCCACTTAAGGGTAAAGGGCTGGCCAAGTACCTCTTTTCTTTCCCAAAGGTCAGGATTCGAACCCCGACCAATTGGTTAAGAGACAAGGTGAGCTACCACCATGCCAAAACCACTTGGTTTGCTAGATTTATGCCTGCTAATGGGATCAAACAATTATATATAAACTCTTTCCTCCAAAGTATTTCAACCTTGTCAACACTGAATTGTTTGACGATTGGGGGAATGCAAGGGACCGGTGTAAATTAAAATGGGTGGAATTAAATGATGAGAGTGACAATAGGTTGGATGACTTCGATGGAAGGAAATCAGAAATAAGTAAGCCACATGCCCTTTTTCATTAAGGCTCATTAAGTCATCAACTCTAGGTTATTATTACTTATAGTTGGTTGGGTTGCCACGTTCATTAGAGTTGTTTGCGAGGTTGTACTAATATTAGCTTAAGGAGTTGAGGTTGCAATTCTTATGGAGTCGAGAAGAGTAATGTGCCATTGATCACGAGTCATAAAAAATGGGTTTAGAACTCCCATAAAAATGGGTTTAAAACATCATTTCTAAACCATATTTAAGTGAATTTTAATCCCTTAATCTTGATAATTTTTTATTATTTAATATGATGCTTAGTTGGTTGATTCAAAAGTTTTGAATTTTATATAAGCTCTTCATTCTTTTAGATAATGATACTTGCTTTTTCACTTGTATTAAGGAAAAAATGAAAATAGGTAGATAGATCAAGAATCACAATAAGACAAAAAAAATGGGAGATAGACATTTCCTGTTCTTTTGCTCTAAATGGACCTAAATTGAAATTAATGAAGCTAAATTGTAATCCTTTAATCAATAGGACCTCAAGTAAAATTGATGGAGCTAAACCGCATATAATTGAAGTGAACGTGACTGAAATTAATTTGTATTAGTTTAATCCAAAAGAACATAGTCTACAAGTAAGAGACAAGTGTATTTATGATGCTATGATGCTATGATGCTGTCAAAGTGCAAACAAATTAGGGATGAATTGGACGAGCTTCGGAGGGCAGAAGAGTCTTATTGGCATGCTCGGTCTCGGGCGAATGAATTGCGAGATGGCGATAAAAACACCTCCATAAAGCGAGTCAGAGGAAACGGAGGAAAAGAGACCAAGAGATTGCAAGATGAGCATGGGGTTTGGAAGGAGGACGAGAAGGATATTGGGGCTATAATTGAGAGCTATTTCACTGATCTCTTCTCTACGTCCAATCCGGATGGGTTCGAGGAGGCTTTGGCCGGAATTGAATCTAAGGTTTCAAATGAGATGAATGTGGTGTTGTGCATGGAACCGACTATGGATGAGATTTTTCTTGCTTTATCTCGGATGTATCCAAACAAGGCGCGAGGTATTGTTGGTATGCATGCTTTGTTTTATCAGAAATTTTGGCATGTGATTGGGCATGATTTGTTGATTTCATTATTTCTTGGTGGCGTGGTGTGAATGATTTATCTATGCTAAACAAGACTTGTATTGTTCTCATTCCTAAATGTACGGAACCTTCACAAATGGGCGATTTTTGTCCCATTAGTTTGTGTAACGTTTTGTACAAACTTATATCTAAAGTCTTAGCTAACCGCCTCAAGAACTTGTTACCTGATCTTATTTCACAACATCAGAGTGCCTATGTCCCTGGTCGTTTGATTACAGACAATGCTCTTGTTGCTTTTGAGATCTTTCATGCTATGAAGCAGAGGAGTGAGTCAAAGAATGGGACTATACCTGTAAAACTGGATATGAGTAAGGCTTATGACAGGGTCGAATGGTCCTTTCTGGAACGTGTTATGATGAAGTTCGGGTTTGGTAGTGAATGGATTAGGCGGATTATGGACTGTCTATCTAGTGTGTCATACTCCTTTAAGTGGAATGGTCATGTGTAGGGCAACATAGCTCTGAGGAGAGGTCTTCGCCAGGGAGATCCCATATCTCCTTATCTTTTTCTCCTTTGTGCTGAGGCTTTTTCTAGCCTTTTGGTGAGAGATGCTGATGCTGGTTTCATTCATGGGGCTCGAATTTTCCGTGGGGCACCACATGTGTCTCATTTGTTTTTTGCTGACAACATCATTCTTTTTGCTCGAGCGACACTTTAGAAATGCTCCATTTTGGCTGATATTATCAGTACGTATGAGCGGGCATCTGGTCAGAAAATAAACTATCATAAATCTGAAGTGTCTTTTAGCAAACAGGTTGAGGCGGGAAGTCGAAGAGTATTCTTTCGAAGCTGGGTATGCGGGTTGTTGACTGTCATGAGAAGTATTTGGGGTTACCTGCTATGATAAGCAGGTAGAAAAAGATGGTGTTCAGTTGCTTAAAGGGGAGAGTCTGGAAGAAGCTACACGGTTGGAAGGAGAAGTTGTTGTCTCGTCCAGGCAAAGAGGTGCTCATTAAAGCTGTCGTTCGATCGATTCCTACATATATGATGAGTCTCTTTCGTTTTCCTTAGGGATTGATTGATGATATTAATTCATTGGTGGCTCGATTTTGGTGGGGGCCGAAGGGTGCTGAGAGGAAGATGCATTGGTTGAGTTGGGATTAGCTTTGTATACCGAAATCGATGGGAGGTATGGGGTTACGTGATTTGAGAGTGTTTAATCAAGCTCTTCTTGCTAAGCAGGGGTGGAGGTTGATTTTCAATACCGATTCATTAGCTCATAAAATTCTTCAGGCTCGCTATTTTAAAAATAGTGATTTATGGGATCTTACCTTGGCTACAATCCGAGCTATGTGTGGAGAAGTGTGTGGGGAGCCAAATCTCTTCTCTTAGACGGTCTCAAATGGAGGGTGGGAAAGGGTGATAAGATCAACGTATGGAGTGATGCATAGATGCCTCGGGATTCGTCAACGATAGTTCCGACGCCCAATATAAATAGCCCGGCAAATCTGAAAGTTGCGGGCCTTATGCGAGTTGTCCGGGAGAGTGGGATAATGAGGCGTTGTCATTTCATTTTACAGACCAGGATATTGCTTGCATTAAGGAGTTTCCTCTTTGCGTGGAGCCTCAGGAGGATTTAGTGTATTGGTGGCCTTCTTGTGATGGGTTATATTCTACGAAATCAGGATATTTGCTTAGTAGATTGGGTCACATCCGCGGCTGGGCTCAACTATTTGGAGGAGCTACGAATGAAACGTGGAGGAGGATATGGGCTATCGATGCCCCACCGAAACTTCATCATTTCCTTTGGCGTGCTTGCACAGGATCGTTGGCCACCTTAGGGAGACTATGTGATCGGCATGTGGTGGATAGTGGCTTATGCTCTATATGTTCCTATGCATACGAATCTATTATTCATGCGATCTTTGAGAGTGACGTGGTGAGACCCATTTGGGACGCATCTCCGTTTGTGGATCTCCTAGGTGATGCTCCAACTTCATCTTTCATGGAGAGGCTGGCATGGTTTATGGAGAAGCTTGATGGAGAGAATGTGAAGCATTTTGCGATGCTGGCATGGGCGGCTTGGTCCTTTAGAAATTCCATTGTCTTTGATGATCCATGGCCGAGTGGTCGAGGTGGGTACCATTGGCTATCTGAATTTGGTGCAGGATTATTCTGCATACGCTACCAAGGTGTTTGTGAGGCAGGCTGGATTGGGATATGTTTCACGGAATGGTTGGGTGCCACCACGAGAAGGCTGTGTGAAAATCAATACTGATGCATCGTGTTTGGCTGAGACTGGAGTGGGCTTGGGTGTGGTGGTTGATATCACGTATTTATATAGACTTTTCTCCCATTTTTACAAGCTAATTTGTGCGTCATTGGAACTCTTGGGAGCTATTTTGTGCTAACTATCGTATATAGTTGTGGTTTCGTGTTTTAGTGTTGAATTGCAGGTTTTATGGAGTTTTCTCCTTATTCCCGAGCCATTTAGAAGCAACCACGGCTTTACGAGATGTTATGGGGCACGTAGGAAGGCTCACGAGTTCTATAAGTAGTTTAGGAGGTCCCAAGACCCCTAAACGTGAAGTTTAGAGAGCCAAAGAGTCAAAAAGGAGGTTTCCGTACTCTGATCGGGCAAAAATGGCCCGATCGGGCGAAAATACATTGATCGGGTATAGAAGTTACGGACCCGATCGGGCAAACATTGCCCGACTGGATCGGGCGAGCACCATGTGCCCAGGCCCGATCGGGTGTTCACCGCCCGACCCGATCGGGTGGGCTGCTCATAGCTCTTGTTGTGATGCTGCTTGTGAGGCGAGCTTGCTGGGCTCGTTTGTCGCCTGGCCCGATCGGGTGGCTGCCCACGGCCCGATCGGGTGGGCCGTAAACTTTGGTTAATGCTGCGCTGCTGCTATACGAAGGCCCAGGAGCCAAGTGGGCGATGTTTGCACTCGGCCCGATCGGGTACTGTGCTCGGGCCCGATCGTGTCTGGTGCCATTTGTCGTGAATTTCGTCTTTTGCTTCCTATTTTTAATTAGACTTGAGGGGTATTATAAATACCGTTTTCCTCATTATTTAGGGACATCTTCTTTATTCATCTTTTTACTGCTTTAGACTAGAGTTACTACTCATTGTTCTTAGTTTAATTCAAACACTTTAGATTAATTTAGAGGTGATCAAACCTATTTCGATTTCAATAAAAGTTCCTGCTTTCCGTCAATTGGTATTCTTTCTTACCCTAATCTCTTTTGTTATTCTTGATTGCTTAGTTTATTTATTTAATCGTTCATGATGCAATTGTTAGGGCTTCACATTAGTTTTATCGTTGTTAATTCGATTATGAGTGAGTAGTTCTCTTTCTAGGGTGTTAGATAGGAAAGCCATGTTTATACCATGATTGTGATTTAGACTCCTATTGATTTCTAGGGCTTGATTAGGGTAATTGTGATGTGGTTTGTTCTTTATTGAATAATTAACGTTGTTGCGCAGTTTCTTTGGTTGCTTGTGGTTAATAGTTGTTTGCAAAGATCCGTCTTACGACTAGAGGCCTAGGACACGTCAGTAGTTCTGATTACGTTAGTGAACATGCGGCGTATGTTGAACTATGAGCGTTGAGTCTTAACCATAGCTCAACATAGGCTCTAATCCCCCGACTCTTGATTTAGATTTTGATAGTAGTTGCCCTTGTTTGATTGGTATAAGCATGGTGGACCGACTTAATACCCTAGGTTTTAGTCCATAGTTAAATCCTCGTTTTTTCTCGTCTTTCTTAGCTGAATCATTAGTTTAATTAATTCTTCTCTGATTTACTCTGGAGTAGCTGAATTGGTTGAATATTGATTTAGAAACTCTGTCTCCCTGTGGATTCGACCCTGCTTCCACTGACTACCTTAGTTAGAGGACCGTAGGTTTATTTTTGAATAGGCGATACGACTAAAACCTATCAGTGGTTCGTGATCCCAATGGGTCATTGATGTGTGGCGCGGTGAAGAGAGTTCAGGCGCACCGACCTGCTGCTCTAGCTGAGGTTGTTGCTGCTTGTGAGGGTGTTCTATTGGCGCGAAGAATGGGCTACGAGGAGATTGAGCTCGAGTGTGACGCGGCTTTAGTGGTGCGTGCTTGATATCACGTATTTATATAGAGTTTTCTCCCTTATTTTGAGCTAATTTGCGCGTCATTGGAGCTCTTCGGAGCTATTTTGTGCTAACTATCGTATATAGTTGTGGTTTCGTGTTTTAGTATTGAATTGCAGGTTTTAAGGAGTTTTCTCCTTATTTCCGAGCTATCTGGAAGCAACCACGGATTTACGAGATGTTACGAGGCACATAGGATGGTTCACGAGGTTTATGGATGTTTTAGGAGGTCCCAAGACCCCTAAAACGTGAAGAATTGAGAGCTAAAGAGTCAAAAAGGAGCTTCCCAGACACTGATCGGGCAAGAAATGGCCCGATCGGGCGATGATTTATTGATCGGGCGGTAAAGCTTCGTACCCGATCGGCGAGAAGACGAAGAAAATCAGGTTGGCAAGTTTAGGCCCAACCCGATCGGGCAAAGGCCACCCGATCGGGCAGGTCCACAAAAAGGTTGAATGATTGAAATGCTGCTGCCAGCGCCAAGGAGGAAAGCATTTGGGCTCCTTTGCTCTGGGCCCAATCCGGCAATGTCTATCCACCCGATCGGGTGGGCCTTGAATCTTCCTGCTATCTGACACGCGTCCAAGAATTGCTGTTGGGCTCATCAAATGCTGCAGCGTGCGTCCAAGACAAAGGTTGGACTTTGTAGCTGGCCCAAGAGGTTGATGCTGCGTGCTGCGTTACAAGTTGGGCCAAACAGCTTGTGTGAACCCGATCCCCGACCCGATCGGGCAGGTGATCGGGTGGGCTGTATGTTGCCATTTGGCCTGCTGCTGCTGCTGCGTTTGGTCCAAAGAGCATTCTTGGCATATTTTCACTATGGACCTGATCGAGTGGCCCTTTGCCCGATCGGGTCCCGCACTCGACTACGTGATTTTCTATCTTTTATTTCCGTTTTTAAGTAGAATTTTGAGGGTATTATAAATACCTTTTCCTCATTATTTGAGAGACACCTTTTATTCTATTTTGTTTCCAATAGTTCTTAGCTTAGTTTTAGAGAGTTTTATTTAGATTAAACATTTTAGATTAGTTTAAAGGTGATTGAACCTCGGATTTGATTTCAATAAAAGTTCTTGCTTTTCGTCAATTGGTATTCTTCTCTACTTTAATCTCTTTAATTGCTTTTGATTGATTAATTTAATTATTCAATTGATTCATGATGTTGAAATTAGGGTTTCTTATTAGAATTGTTATTATTGATTTAATTATGTCTGAGTAGTTTAATTTCTAGGGATTTAGAGAGGGAAGCCATGTTTATACCTTGATTATTTGAATTGCTATTAGTTTATAGGGTTTGATGAGATAGGTTATGGTATGATTTGCTCTTATTGAGTAATTAACGTTATTGCGCAGTTTCTTTGATTACTTGAGGTTAATAATCGTTTGCACAGATCCGTCTTACTTTTAGAGGCCTAGTACACATCAGTAATTCTGATTATGTTTGTAAACATGCTGCATATGTTGAATTATGGGCGTTGAGACTTAACCATAGCTTGACACTGCTCTAATCTATCTATTCTTGGCCTAGGTTCTGATAGTTGTTTGATCCTTTGATTGGTATAAGCATGGTGGACGAACTAATTCCCTAGATCTTTATTTCATAGAGTAAAATCCATTTTATATTGCTTTTTAGTGTGTAATTAGTAGTTCAACTGTTTCTATCTGATCTTGTCTGAAGTAGCTTTGTGGCTTGATATTAACTTAGAACTCCGTCTCTCTGTGGATTCAATCCTACTTCCCTTGACTACCATTGTTAGAGGACTGTAGGAATTATCTTTGAATAGGTGATACGAGTTTAGCCTGTCAGTGCTGTGGCGAATGGATCATTGGGTCGCTCTCCTTTTGATATGGTGATTAATGACATAAAGCTTATTGGCTCTTCTTTCCGATATTTTGATGTTTCGCATGTTAGGTGTGTTGAGAATGTAGTGGCTCATAATATGGCTAGAGTTTTACCCGCTAATAGGATCGAACAATTATTTGTAAACTCTTTCCCCAAGGTATCTCAACCTTGGCGGATCTTGATTAATAAAATTCCCGGTCCCGACTTCCCCTTCAAAAAAAGACAAGTGTATTTATTAGGTATATCACTTGGAAAAAAGTGAGATATTTCTATTAGTAAACATCACTATATAACAAAAGTGTTATAAAAGCAGAGGGAGAATAACCAATATATCGATGTATGTGGCACAAAGTGTCATATCTTTGTTTTTCTTGAGAGTTTTCAAACCATATAGTACAAAGTTTTTCGTCCTTGTATATAGGATCTTTTTAGAACAACAATACAAAGGCACGTAACACATTTTTGTATGTCGTTAATTGTAAAATGAGATTATTGATAGGTTTTAGTCGTATCGCCTAATCAAAAATAAACTTACGGACCTCTAACTAGGTAGTCAGTGGAAGCAGGGTCGAATCCATAGGGAGACAGAGTTTCTAAATTAATATTCAACCGATTCAGCTACTCCAGATGAAATCAGGGAAGAAATAATTAAACTAAAGAATAGACTACAAAAGACAGAATAAATTGAGGATTAAACCATGGAATAAAAGTCTAGGGTATTAGTTCGGTCCACCATGCTTATACCAATCAAATAGGGTCAACAACTATCAAAACCTAGGTCAAGGGTCGAGGATTAGAGCCTATGTTGAGCTATGGTTAAGACTCAACGCTCATAGTTCAACATACGCCGCATGTTCACTAACGTAATCAGAACTACTGACGTGTCCTAGGCCTCTAGTCGTAAGACGGATCTGTGCAAACAACTATTCACCACAAGCAACCAACGAAACTGCGCAATAACGTTAATTACTCAATAAAGAACAAACCACATCACAATCACCCTAATCAAGCCCTAGAAATCAATAAGAGTCTAAATCACAATCATGGTATAAACATGGCTTTCCTATCTAACACCCTAGAAAGAGACTACTCAGACATGATCGAATTAACAACGACAAAACTAATATGAAACCCTAACAATTGCATCATGAACAATTAAATAAATAAACTAAGCAATTGAGAATAATAAGAGAGATTAGGGTAAGAAAGAATACCAATTAACGGAAAGCAGGAACTTTATTGAAATCGAAATAGGTTTGATCACCTCTAAATTAATCTAAAGTGTTTGAATCGAACTAAGAACAATGAAGAATAAAACTAGTCTAAAGCTAATGAAAGATCAATAAAAGATGTCTCTAAATAATGAGGAAAACGGTATTTATAATACCCCTCAAGTCTAATTAAAAATAGGAAGCAAACAACGAAATTCGCGACAAATGCACCAGACCCGCTCGGGCCCGAGCACAATACCCGATCGGGTCCACACCCATTTCAGCAAACTTTGTTTGGGCTTTGATATAACAGCAGCGCAGCAGCGACAGGCCAACTGGGCCTCCACCCGATCACCCACCCGATCGGGTCGTGGATCGGGTGCTCAGCAAGCTTGTCGTTTGGCGTTTTGTGGCGTAGCAGCAGCAACAACCGTAAAATGCAAAGGACCCGATCGGATCGGGCGGTGGTCACCCGATCGGGTCTGGGGACATGCTTCCTCGCCCGATCGGATCGGGCAACCCTCGCCCGATCGGGTCCGCAACTTTCATACCCGATCAATAAATCTTCGCCCGATCGGGCCATTTCTCCCCATGGGTGCACGAAAACCTCCTTTTTGACTCTTTGGCTTCCTAATCTTCACGTTTAGTGGTCTTGGGACCTCCTAAACTACCCATAAAGCTCGTGAGCCATCCTACGTGCCTCGTAACATCTCGTAAAGTCGTGGTTGCTTCCAAATGGCTCGGGAATAAGGAGAAAACTCCTAAAACCTGCAATTCAACACTAAAATACAAAACAAAAACTATATACGATAGTTAGCACAAAATAGCTCCAAAGAGCTCCAATGACGCACAAATTAGCTTGTAAATAAGGGAGAAAACTCTATATAAATACGTGATATCAAACTCCCCCAAGCTAAACATTTGCTTGTCCTCAAGCAAACAGAACATGAACATGGAATAGAATTCCTCACCCCATAGATACAAACAAATCAAAGCTCAAAACATTTTCAAGATTAAGAATCGTTCAAGCAGGTATAATTCAAGTTTGGCTAATCAAATCCATCCAACCACCAATCATTCAAGCAATTTATCAAACTCAAGCGTCCACAAGGCATACAAATCCTGAAAAGGCTCTCACAAGGGTGTCACTCCTCTCTATTTTGTGGCAGGCAAAGAATATGCCCGAACACTCACCAACCCGACCATAAGTACCCTTCCCACTCACACTCTCATGTGTTTAAGAAGGTTCAATGACGCTCAACCTAGTCAAGTCGACTCAATTAGCAGAAATACTTCCTAGATTTGACAAACTGACTCGAAATCAATCAAATGAACAATGCAGACATAAGCTCAAGAGGACTTTATAGGGTTGTAATGGGGCTTAGGCGAGAGGTACGGGATACTTTTGGGTAATGTGGTGGAAAAACCAAGAAAGGGGGAGCATAAATCATTCAAACAAGGCCTAAGATGACCTACACAACTCCCAGCAATCACCATAAAACCATGTAAAGTAACCCAACTCTCATAAATCAATGAAAAGCTCATAACAAACCCAATTTTCTAGCAATGGAGCGAATATTCCTTTATGAACGTACGTGAATGAAAGAACTAGAATTCTTTTGAATTTTCATTTCATTTTTCTTTCATTTTCTGAACTTCATTCACGCAACTCTAAACTTGCTTTTTCTTTTCTCTTTCTCACTCTCAAACCACAGCAAATACACTTTCAAATTCCTCAAAAACCAAACTAAACCAACAAACCAATCTCAAACTCAACCCATACAAAAGCTTCCCCAAGCTAGGCTTGGAATAATATCAAGTGAAGGCTTTTGGCTCATAATAGGGGTTTAAGTAACACGAAACAAGTCATTAGGCTCAGCGGGGCTAAGGAGGATAAAAGTATATCAAAAACTCACTCTGAAGCTCAAGAATAAGACAAAGAACGCCTCTATCATAGCACATGCTACAAGTCATCTAAAATCAGACAAGTACGAAGTCAAAGTAAAGATCAATCCACTAAAGAGGAACTAACACACAAGAATAGACTAGATAATAATATGAATCCAATAGGCTACAAAGAGGCCTCACAGTCTAACCAATTCAGGTATGCAGCACAAAGTGGTCTAATATAATCCAAAAATGCTCGAAATCATAGCAATCAAACATCCAATCATAGCCTTAAGATCACAAATGCCCAGCTATCCAGAAAACACAGTCAAATCATTTTCAAATAGAGCACAACAAGGGGCACAGGGAGGCAACTAAACCAGTCATGAGAACCAGATTTTTTTTTATTTTTCAGTATTTTTCGAAAGCAGTAAAATTATTCTAGAAAGCAGTAAAAGAGATAGGGAATACAAACAGAACTCCCCCCAAGCTGAACTTGGCAGTGTCCTCAATGCCAAAAGGTGATAAGGACTATGCTAAGAGGAAAAACAATGTTAGTACCCTCACTCTGGCTCACAAAAGAAGGAAAATAAAAAGAAAAGGAAAAGGGAAAGAAAAATACGAGTTGCCTCTCGCGCAGCGCTGGTTTATAAAGGTCCGCACGACCATAATCACTCCCTCTCTCAAATAGGAGGGGCTTGGCAATGAGTGCCACCCTCATCAAACATCTTTCTCCTCCAAATGTTCTTGATAATGCCTCCAGACGGCGAGGCAACCTTAGGTGGAATTAGAACCTTCTCCACACCTACTTCATCCAAAACCTCATCCCTGCAACAAGATTGTTCAAGCATAGGTGCCTTAACAGCATTGGTTAGTTTAAACATCACTTTATCATCACCAACACTAAAAGTTAAAGACCCAGACTTGACATCAATTACAGCTCCAGCAGTACACAAAAATGGCCTACCCAAGATAATAGGAATCTGGGCATCCTCATCCATATCTAATACCACAAAATCAACAGGGATATAGAATTTCCCTACCCCCAACAGGAACGTCCTCTAAAACACCTAGAGGGTATTTTATAGAACGATCCGCCATCTGTAAAGTGATTTGTGTGCATTTAAGGGCTCCCATGTTCAGTTTCTTATAAACAGACAATGGCATAACAGAAACAGAAGCACCTAAATCGCACAAAGCCTTATCAATAAAAATAGGTCCAAGATGGCAGAGTATAGAAAAACTACCAGGATCTTTTAACTTTGGTGGGGTTTTATTTTGGATAAAAGCACTACACTCTTCAGTAAGAGCGACACGTTCTACCCCACCAAAGTCTCGTTTCTTAATGATCATGTCTTTCAGAAATTTGGCATAAACAGGCACTTGGGTAATTAAATCTGTGAATGGAATTGTTACCTCAAGGTTCTTGACCATAGCCAAGAACTTACCAAACTGCTGATCGACCTTGGGGGGGACTGTTGCATCCTGTGAGGAAAAGGTAGCCTTGGTGTAAAAGGCGTTTCGGGAACCTTCTCCTTTTTCTTCCCTGTCAGTTCAGCTTCTGCAGATAAATCGACTTCAGACGTCGAATTCTTCTTTTTTCCTTCCTCTGCCACCCTCTTCTTCCCTGCAGTTGGGGTAACCTCATCAATGGGCACTGGAGGGGCATCATATGCAATGCCACTACGAAGAATGATGGCATTCACATGTCTCTCTGAACTGGTTGCCCTGGCAATTGTCCCTGCTGCCTCTGTGCATTAGATTCTGCCAACTGAGCAACTTGAGCCTCGAGAAGTTGGATGTGCTTCTCTTGGGCCCTCCTTGTTTCCTCATTTGCCTTTTGCATAGACAATATCAGTTTCATCAGTTCAGAATTGCTAGGCTCTTGTGGGTTGTTTTGTGGAGGTGGGGTGTGGAAATTTTGTGGAGTTTGGAAGTTATTGGGATGATGGAAGTTTTGTGGTGGTGGTCTTTGGAAATTTTGTGGGGTTTGATGGTATGAAGGTTTAGGGTAGTTTTGTGGAGGTGGAGGTTGATGGTTTTGTGGGTTTTGGTAGTTATGTGAAGGGGGAAGGTTTGTGGTCTTTGTTGGAAGGCATTGGCCTGCTCCATCTGAAATTGATTGAACTGACAGTCATGTCCAAGTGACCCTGAACACCACATACCTCGCAGTAAGATGAGGTAATGGGTGCTACTGCAGACATAGCATTGATACTCAAAGGGGTGCTGCTGAGGAAGAGGAACTGAAGGTGTTAATCTGTTGACTCAGCTTCGCCATCTGCGAAGTCAATAATGCAATGGCATCTACCTCCAGTACCTTCCTCGTGATGCTTCGGGAAGTGGAATGATCATTGGCTGCGAGGTTTGATAGAAACTCGTAGCCTACATCCACTTCCTTATCCAGAAAAACTCCTCCTGCAGACGAATCAACAATACTCTTCGTCTGAGGCTGCAACCATTGTAAAATGTCTGCGTCAAGAACCATTTGTCCATGTTGTGGTGTGGACACCTCTCTGTAAATCCCTAACCCCTCCACGCTTCCGTAATGTTTCATCAGGCTCTTGGGAAAACGTGGCTAGTTTATTTCTGATTTCTGCTGTTTTAGTAGGTGGGTAATACTCTCTCAGAAATGCAGCAGAAATCTAACTCCATTCAGTTTCCTGCACATCGTTCAGCCATTTCTGGGCTCTATCTCTCAAAGAAAACTCGAACAACATGACCTTTAACTGATCTGGAGTGACGCCGGCATGTTTACTTGGTCGACAAAGTTGTTGAAACCGTTGCAGATGATTTGCCGGATCTTCAGTAAGATGCCCACCAAACTGATTTTCTGGACCATGCTGATGAGTCCAGGCTTAATCTCAAAGTTGTTAGCGGCGATGGTAGGCATTGGTGGTCCAGTAGAAAGACCATCCGGGTTGGGCACCTATACGACTTCAGTGATTTTGACATAACTGAATTCAAGGTGTCTGTTCCAGAGGTGTTCAGCTGAACAGACTGCTTTTCTTTCTGCTTTATCTTTCGGATCCTTTGATTGTCCTAGTAAGATCGGGGTCCGCTGGAATTGGGGAACCGTTTCTTTGGGACCTGGGCATACAAAAGAAACAAGCAGCAGTAAAACGTACCTCAATTGGAACAATGAAGTTCAACGAGGTACAGAGAAGTAGACCAAATAATCAAATAAAAACTTAGAAAACTAGCCGTCTCCCCAGCAACGGCGCCAAAATTTGATAGGCTAAAGTCGTATCGCCTAATCAAAAATAAACCTACGGACCTCTAACTAGGTAGTCAGTGGAAGCAGGGTCGAATCCACAAGGAGACAGAGTTTCTAAATTAATATTCAACCGATTCAGCTACTCCAGATGAAATCAGGAAGAAATAATTAAACTAAAGAATAGACTACAGAAGACGGAATAGAATTGAGGATTAAACTATGGAATAAAAGTCTAGGGTATTGAGTCGGTCCACCATGCTCATTAGGGGTGTTCACAAATATCCGATCCGATTGATCCGATTGCGATCCGAAGCCGATCCGATCCGAAATATAGTGTTTCGGATAATTCGGATCGGATTCGGATCACCCTTTGGGTTTTTCGGATATCCGAAAAATCCGAATTATCCGAAAAATGTTTAAAAAATCGGATATCTTTCGGATAATTATCCGATCCGATCCAGAAATATCCGACCCGATCCGAAATATCCGTAATATTTTCCATTAAATAAATTTTATTTTAAATCTTTTCCCCCATAAAAATCGGCTCGGATAATCCGGGTATCCGATCCGAAATTTCGGATATCCGAAAAAATGGGTATCAGAAATTTTCGGATCGGATTCGGATGCACGCACCGATCCGAAAATTTCGAATATCCGAAATTTCGGATCGGATAATCCGAAATGAACACCCCTAATGCTTATACCAATCAAATAGGGTTCATTACTACCAAAACCCTAGAAGTCAGGAGAGTCGGGGGATTAGAGCATATTTGAGCTATGGTTAAGACTTAACGTTCATAGTTCAACATACGTCGCATGTTCAGGCTAACGTAATCAGAACTACTGACGTGTCCTAGGCCTCTAGTCGTAAGACGGATCTGTGCAAACAACTATTAACCACAAGCAACCAACGAAACCCCGCAATAACGTTAATTACTCAATAAAGAACACACCACATCACAATCACCCTAATCAAGCCCTATAGAAATCGATAAGAGTCTAAATCACAATCATGGTATAAACGTGGGCTTTCCTATCTAACACCCAAGAAAGAGACTACTCAGACATGATCGAATTAATAACGACAAAACTAATATGAACCGTAACAATCCGGTATCATGAACAATAAAATAAATAAACTAAGCAATCAAAGTAATTAAAGAGATAAAGAGTAAGGAAGAGTACCAATTGACGGAAAGCAGGAACTTTTATTGAAATCGATACAGGTTTGATCACCTCTAAATTAATCTAAAGTGTTTGAATTGAGCTAAGAACAATGAAGAATAAAAACTAGTCTAAAGCTATTGAAAGATGAATAAAGATGTCTCTAAAAATGAGGAAAAGGTGTTTATAATCACTTGAGTCTAATTAAAAACGGGAAACAGAAATCGAAATCTGCGTATAAATGTACCAGACCCGATCAGACCGTGGCGCCCATTCGTCCGGTCAAATACCAAAATCCGCCCCTGCTTCTCGTGGTCCATGCAGTAGCCCAGGAAGCTGAGGGGTGAAAATCAGGCCACCCGATCGGGCCTTGGGCAGCCACCGATCGACGGCCAAGCGACGAAATGTATTAGCACGCTCCTATAATCCGCAGCATCATGATGAGATGTAGCAGCCCCAGCCTGTTGGGTCGAGCACAATCTGCCGATCGGGTCTGGTGCATTGATGTTCCCCGATCTGATCGGGCACGCCTTCCGATCGGGTCCGCATCTCAATACCCGATCAATGTATTTTCGCCCGATCGGGCCATTTTTGCCCGATCAGAGTACGGAATCCTCCTTTTTGACTTCGTTGGCTCTCTAAAAACTACACGTTTAGGGGTCTTGGGCACCTCATAAGCTACTCATAAAAGCTCGTGAGCCATCCTACGTGCCTCGTAACATCCCGTAAAGCCGTGGTTGTTTCCAAATGGCTCGGGAATAAGGGAAAACTCTATAAAACCGCAATTCAACCTTTAAAACACGAAACCACAACTATTTACGATAGTTAGCACAAAAAATAGCTCCCAAGGAGCTCAGATGACGCACAAATTAGCTTGTAAATACGGGAGAAAACTCACGTACAAATACGTGATATCAAACAGCTAGAAATCTCACTCCATTCAGTTTCCGCACATCGTTCAACCACTTCTGGGCTCTCTATCTCTCAAAGAAAACTCGAACAACATGACCTTTAACTGATCTGGGAGTGACGCCGGCATGTTTAACGGTTCGACAAAGTTGTTGAAACCGTTGCAGATGATTCGCCGGATCTTCAGTAGGATGCTCACCATTGATTTTGCTGGACCATGCTGATGAGTCCAGGCTTAATTCAAAACTTGCCGCGGCAATGGCATAGTAGGTCCAGTGGATATTCATCTGGTTGGCACCCCATATGATTTCAGTGACTTTGACATGAAATGAACTCAGGGTGTCTGTTCCAGAGGAGTTCAGCTGATAAGACTGCTTTTCTTTCTGCTTATCTTTCGGATCCGCCAATTGTCCTAGTAAGACGGGGTCCGCCGGAATTGGGAACAGTTTGGGACCGGCATACAAAAGAAACAAAAAGCAGTAAACAGACCTCGATTGAAACAATGAAGTTCCACTGAGGTACAGAGAAGTAGACCAAATAATTAAATAAAAACTTAGAGAACTAGCCGTCTCCCCGGCAACGGCGCCAAAATTTGATAGGTTTTTAGTCAGATCGCCTAATCAAAAAATAAACCTACGGACCTCTAACTACGGTAGTGAGTGAAGCAGGGCCGAATCCACAGGGAGATAGAGTTTCTAAATTAATATTCAACCGATTCAGCTATTCCAGATGAAATTTGGGAAGGAATTAATTCAACTAAAGAATAGGCTACAGAAAGACGAATTAAATTGAGGATTAAACTATGGAATAAAAGTCTAGGTATTAGGTCGGTCCACCATGCTTATACCAATCAAATAGGGTCAACAACTATCAAAACCTAGGTCAAGAGTCGGGGGATTAGAGTCTATGTTGAGCTATGGTTAAGACTCAACGTCATAGTTCAACATACGCTGCATGTTCACTAACGTAATCAGAACTACTGACGTGTCCTAGGCCTCTAGTCGTAAGACGGATCTGTGCAAACAACTATTAACCACAAGCAACCAATGAAACTGCGCAATAACGTTAACCACTCAATAAAGAACAAACCACATCACAATCACCCTAATCAAGCCCTAGAAATCAATAAGAGTCTAAATCACAATCATGGTATAAACATGGCTTTCCTATCTAACACCCTAGAAAAGAGACTACTCACCATGACCGAATTAACAAATTCAATAAAACTAATATGAAACCCCAACAATTGCATCATGAACAATTAAATAAATAAACTAAGCCATTGAGAATAATAAGAGAGATTAGGGTAAGAAAGAATACCATTAACGGAAAGCAGGAACTTCCTTTATTGAAATCAAATAGGTTTGATCACCTCTAAATTAATCTAAAGTGTTTGAATCGAACTAAGAACAATGAAGAATAAAACTAGTCTAAATCTAATGAAAGATCAATAAAAGATGTCTCTAAATAATGAGAAAAACGGTATTTATAATACCCCTCAAGTCTAATTAAAAATAGGAAGGGGCAGGAAATTCGCGACAACAGAACCAGACCCGCTCGGGCCCGAGCACAATACCCGATCGGGTCCACACCCATTTCAGCAAACTTTGTTTGGGCTTTGAGCATAACAGCAGCGCAGCAGCGACAGGCCAACTGGGCCTCCACCCGATCACCCACCCGATCGGGTCGTGGATCGGGTGCCCAGCAAGCTCGTCGTTTGGCGCTTTATGGCGTAGCAGCAGCAACCGTAAAATGCAAAGGACCCGATCGGATCGGGCGGTGGTCACCCGATCTGGTCTGGGGACATGATTCCTCGCCCGATCAGATCGGGCAACCTTCGCCCGATCGGGTCCGCAACTTTCATACCCGATCAATACCTCGCCCGACGGGCCATTTCTCGCCCGATCGGTGCACGGAAACCTCCTTTTTGACTTTTTCGTTTCCTAATCTTCACGTTTAGCGGTCTTGGGACCTCCTAAACTACCCATAAAGCTCGTGAGCCATCCTACGTGCCTCGTAACATCTCGTAAAGTCGTGGTTGCTTCCAAATGGCTCTGGAACAGTAGAAAACTCCCTAAAACCTGCAATTCAACACTAAAATACAAAACCACAACTATATACGATAGTTAGCACAAAAATAGCTCCTAAGAGCTCCAATGACGCACAAATTAGCTTGTAAATAAGGGAGAAAACTCTATATAAATACGTGATATCAATTATACACTTATTTTAAAACAAATGTAATGGAAACATTACATAAAATAAACATTGTTGGCATTCATTGCATGTAAATACTGGAAAATGAAAAGAGGATAATAATGTCATAATAACCATCAATCACAACATACTAAACTTTTTTCATCTCATGAAACTATATTAAATCTTTATAATGACCCGTCAACATGAATTTCTCTATCATATTCCTTATTCCCTCTATAACCTGGTCATTGGACAGGTCGGAACACATTGACAGTGGCTGAAAGTGGACCGATCATAAAAGGGGCAAAAGTGAGTTGGATCACGGCCTGATGATGGGGTGGTCAATAAACAGACAAGTACAAAAGTGACCGGAGATAAACAAAAGTAAGTAACTGAATACAAATCCGAACATGTAATTATATTTACAATCTATATTTTAATTTTTAAACTTATTGAGATATTTTATTGACCCTATAATGGCTTTTTCCAATAACAACCTTGTCATTAAGACCCTGTTCATAAAAAATCTGTATATATGATCCAAGCCCTTTACCAATTACCCTGCCCCAATAATCGGGATATCCCTCCCTCTATCCTTTCGCCCATGTATCCTCCTCTCTCTCTTTTATTTATTCCTTTAACTGATAAATTTTTCTGAATGAACCAAACAAAAGACACTTGCAATTGAATTTTCCCCTGTAAAATAATTTACATGAAAAATGATAATCTGTTGAAAATGTTTCCATCCAATCAAATGGTCTTTGAACAACAATGTATTGTTTAATAATGTCATGTCATAAGCATACATAATGCTTAATAGAGGTGAAAAGGTGACACGACCCCCCAACTAAATAGTATCCCCGTACTTTAACTTGCATTTGATTCATTTTGAGTAGACATAGTTAAAATGGGTTAAGATTTTAAAAAAGATACATGTTTTTTTATAGTCTGTATACGAGACATTAATAAGCTTTATCTGGATAGACAACCCACAACTACTACACACAAAAAAATTACTACAAGCAAAAGTGCGATCCACTATCTCCTTTCTCTACTAGACTACTAGTAGTGAATTGTTTACTCACTAAGGAGTAGTGCTTCAACGGGTTCACCGAACCCAGTGAATTTAAATTGAAATAATCTCATATTCATAAATAAAGGTGGCCTAAATCTTTGTTAAACAGTAGAGCTTTTTTAAAAAACAATTTTAAACTCACACTTCTAAATTCGTGGATCCGCTACTAACACCAAGTCAATCAATTTTCTTTCTTAAGAATTCTCGATAAACATAAGTTCATGATTGAGAATTAGTGACCCATTACAAACTTAACGGAACTTGACCCATTTGTTCGCTCTATTGAAAATCAAAAACCTATGAGCTTTCTTCCTAAAAGGTTTGGTGACTTTGGGGGAGTCCTAGATAAGGTTAGGGTAGAAGCAAAGGCAATAAAATAGTCGGAATGTCAGATACAAGATAGAGCAAAGCGGACAAACATGGTCAAGTTAGAGAATGTTCATATTAGATGCTTAAATGAAATTAAATAATGCTGTGGCATTCTCACTTCATAGTTTAATCTATTAAGGAGTATTATCTACTTCAAAATGATGGGATTTTAAAATGGATCAGCAAATAATGAAGTGTCGGTAATACAGTACTTAATTACACAACCTCGTTTAAACCAAAGTTGTTTTCAACGCTTAAAAGCCTGAAATGAAACACACACAAGTATACAACAAGTCATCTCTATACTCATTTTGCTGACATCTGTACTGCAAGAGACATATATGCCCCAGTTCATTATTCAAATTTCCTTGCCAAGTTAATGCAAGCATCACCCGACATTTGGAGTCACTTGTAATAATCTCTCCGTTTTTTAATAGATGCAACAAAGGGGTAATTTTTGAGAGATATAAAATATTCCTTTGTTGCATCTATTCAAAAACGGAGGAAGTAATAAAATTAAATTTGCTTCCGCATAGTATGATATTAAACTTTTTTTCTTGTTTCATTTTTTTGCCAAGTTTACAAGCAACAAGCTAAAAGACAGGCTCCTGACGCGCTCAAACAGCCAGATTATGGGCCGTCCGAACATCACTACGAGCAACATTGACACACATATGAACGAAAAGTAGACACAAGCGCTGGATGCCGCAAGGAGGAGACCACCAGGAGTAGAACACGCCCCACCCAGCATCACGACCATATGCCTGCGCTGCTTGCAAACCTGCATAAAGAGCCAATATCTCAGCATGAAACAAATTTAAAGTTTTTCTATTTTAGTAACTTTTTATCAATTACTTTTAGAAATTTGATTGTTAAAATGTAAGAAAAATGGAAAATATACTTTTTTTTCCCTTCTTTTTTGTATTAGGTGATTTGGGTGATTAGGCACATTATTTGAAAAAATGGTTGGTGGAAAAGGTGATCATAATATGCCATATTTGTACTATAAACTATATTGAAACTTTGGCTCTCTTTAATTTTAAATAGATAAGGTTAAACATAGTCATTGGTATTTTTTTCATTCGTCTCAACAGATAGTTTTCAAATATATTTCTTTCACATATTTTCGGGTATGTATAACTCAAGATATTAATGGTAGAAGTTGTCTTTTGAAAAATATGAAAAAGTAAATGTACAACAAAAGACGGAAATAATAGTATTTATTAAGAAAAGAAATGTGATTAGTGTACAATTTTTATAAAAGGAAAAATACTTTAATGAGTAAGTTTCGGGATATACAATATATTCATGTACTTATTTTTATACCATGATAATAACATATAGTATATTTTAATCTGAAACATTAAGTTTTTAACAGTTAGGTTTTGAATTAAAAGTACAAAGTGAATTTTTTTAACCTTGAACTTTTAAGTTTAAACCTCACAAGTTTGGCGTTCATATGTTTACGAGTTTATCGTTATTATCCACATAGACAATTTGCCTTCTCAATTTTTAGGAAAATACAATGATACAATGAAAAAGCTTGGTGGCAGAAGCTTTTGAAAAAAAAACTATATTTTGGTCGTTTGTTCGAACATTCACTAACTATACTCCCTCTGTTTTTTACCCCTTGCACCATTTTCCATTTTTTAGTTACAAAATACTTGCACCACCTTTTTTGGCAAACTAATTCTCTCTATCTCTCTCCTTATCACATGAGTCCACTTTTTTCTTTCTTTCTCTCTATCTCTCTCTCCTTTCCTTAAACTTTGTGCATCAACTCAATGGTGTAAGCATTAAAAAACAGAGGAAGTATATATTTAATTATATAGCATATATTTAGGGATGCGAAAAATATCCGACTTCAAAAATCCGACTATTCGATTTTATAATACAGATGTTCGATCTAATTTTTAAAATTTAAATATTCTATCGAATAACTATATACCCAACTTACACATCCGACATCAGCTAACCCTAGTCTTTGTATGAATTGAGATACAAAAAACAAAACATATTAGTGAAAGAAGTCAAGATTGTGAAGCACAACTTTCTTCGTGTGAGGAAGGGAGACATGCATAGGACTTAGAAAAAAGAGTGTCCTTTTGCTTTGATGTGCGTTGTGGAGCCCATCTAACTTGGAGTCACTGTCTACTTCCCCCAAGCTCTCTCTTAATACAGTTGATTCTTCCCAACTTCCCTTTCATTATTCTTTTGCTTTCTCTGTTTCTCAACATTTCTTCCAACTATTAACATTATGTTTGTTTGAATTGGGCTAGCAAAAATAAACCAAAATTTACCCTTCTTCTTAATCCCATTACCCAGGAAGTTTTATAAAAGGTGACTTCTTTCTTACTATACCCCTTTTGCTTTTTGTCCCCTTTTTCATTTCTTCATTGTTCAAGACTCAATCTTTATCATTCTGTTCTCAATTTTAGTAATACCCATTTGATTTTGGCTAAATTGTTGATCAATGCTATAGTATATACTTAATTACTTAGGGTTTATAAGCTTAACTTTTGTTTATTTCAGAAGAATTTTTCCAAGTTTGTGGGAATGGAGGCAGGAGAAAGTGAGGTTTGTCTTTTTCCTTCATGAATTTGCTTTCTGAACACTTTGAAAAGATCATTTCTTTAATAATTGTAGCTTAGTTTTTCTTTGTTTGGTTCCTTAACATAAAATGTTTGTGGGATGAGGAAAAATGGAAGTATAGATGAGAGGAAGAAAAGATGAAGGTAAGAAAAATGTTTTTCGCTTAGGTTCCGTTTGATTGGGTGTAAAACATTTCCGATGTAAAATGATTTTCAGGGAAAAGAATTTATAATGGAAGATACAACTGCAAAATTAGTTTTGTATTGTTTGGTTTTATGTAAGAAAAATGATGGGAAATAAGAAAAATGAAAGGGAAAGTGAGGAGGTAGTGAGAGGGAGTGTACAAGAGTGTGTAAACGAAGGTAAAATCGTTTTCCACTATTGTAAAGAGATATTTTTGCTCGAGGAAAATGGTTTTGTACTCCTTTGTGAACCAAACAATATAAAATTGAAATAGAGAAAACAGTTTTCGTCGAAAATGATTTTACACCCTAACAAACGGAGCCTAATCGGAAAACTATTCTTCGTCGTTAGGAAAACTATTTTTCGTCGAACCAAACAGGAGCCTTCTTTTGGGGAATTTGTGAAGATGTCAATGTTATGATTGTGTCAATATTTCATAAGAATGTAATGAGTTGTAAGTTTCTTTGAAATGGATGTTGATTATGTATGTAAAATGAGTTTTTTTTTGGATTGGACAGGGAAAGTGGGGTGAAGGGGAAATTGTGCGAAATTTGTGGGGAAAATGTTGAAAAAACAGTGAATGGGAAACCCTTTGTAGCTTGTGATGAATGTGGATTCCCAGTTTGTAGGCCTTGCTATGAGTATGAGAGGAAAGAGGGCAATCAGTCTTGTCCCTGTTGCAAAACTAGATACAGGAGACACAAAGGTTTGTCTAATCTTAATTATGCTTACTTTTCATGTCTTCCTATTCTTCAAGAACATTCCCAATTTTTGTTCTTCATTTGTTTTCATCTTTTTGATTATGGCTTATTTTTGTGAAGCTTATGTATTGTTTTTGTGGTCATCCTGATATTTTTGGATGGAAATGTAATGCTATTATTAACTATAAACTGTTCTTACTTTCCATGGAAATTAATTGTATTGTGTATTGTTTTTTTTAACGTTGATCTCTTTTATGGGAATGTATGACGAAGGCTTGTAGTAGTAATTTTCAACCGGGTTAATTCTTTCAGACTAAGCAAGATATCCTTGTTGATAACCGTTTTGGGACCAAATTTGACTAAATAACCTCACCTTGACTAAATTTGCCTACTTGCTCTAGGAGCTCTCACTTTATAAGCTTAGAGTTTAGAGTATATTACACATTACAGTTCATCAAACTTGTTTAATGGAATGTGTTTCATCATTGTTTTTTCACTCTCTACTGATATGGTACCAGGAAGTCCTGCTGTTCATGGAGACAGTGAGGAGGATGGTGATGCTGTTGAAGGAGGCAGTGATTTTAATCACACCCCAGAAAATCAGAATGAGAAACTCAAGACTCCACAGCGATCACTCAGCTGGCGCACTAATTATGGGCAACTGGGGAATCTTGCTGCCCCTAGTTATTCCAGGCGTGAGGTACATTTGGATTTAGGCTTAGTGTGGTTTGACAGAGAAGACTTATGATGAAAAGCATTTCCTTTGGGAGCACACAATTGTGTTCTAGTTTTTCCTTTGTTTGGTCCCTTTTAAGAAAGTTAGAGAGAAGAAGAAAGATGAAAATGCTGGGGAGAGGATGGATGGGAGAAGATAAAGAGGAAAATTAGGAATAGGGTGGAAAATGCGGCCATTCCCTCCATGAGAATAACTTATGTGTCTTCCTTCATCAGGGACCCAGCAGAAATATTTTCATCCTTGCGAAAACTATTTTCCTTCCTTTACCAAACAAAGATGGGAAAACCACTATTCGTGGAAATTTTTTTCCTCCCTACCGTATACTATGTTACTTGGTCATTCTTTTTCTCGATGAAAATTTTGTTTTTTGGAAATGCTCTTATGCAATTTCTTTCTAGGTCTCTGGAGAGTTGTCGACAGGATCACCTGATCGCTTCTCTGTGGGCTCTGCAGGAGTTTATGGAGGAATGAAATGTATGTAATTCACCATCTTATTGACTGAAATCAATATGACATCCCTGGACTTCTGGATAGCTAATTTAGTTTCCATATGACTCTGCTTTGCAGCTATTAAAGGAATTTCTGATACGTCTAGAGAGTTTGGCTCACCTAAGTTGGGAAATATCGCTCTTAAAGAGAGAGTCGATGGATGGAAGATGAAGCAAGATAAGAATGTTGTCCCTGCGAGCACTATGCGGCTGGCCATCTTGAAAGAGGAGGAGATATTGATGCTAGCACTGATATAATAGATGATTGTTTATTGTAAGTTCATATCTGAGCCTTTAAGTAAGGTAGTATCTGTCAGACTCCTAGCACAGAATCCTTGACATTATTTATGTGATTGACCATTCTTTTTACCTAGATTTTCATTTGTCGCTTTGATAAACAAGTTTACGCCTAAATTTTTTTCTCTTAATGCAGAAATGATGAAGCTAGACAGCCGCTGTCAAGAAAGGTCTCCATCTCTATCATCTAAAATAAACCCTTATCGGATGGTGATTGTTCTCCGGCTTGTGGTTCTTGGAATTTTCTTCCATTATCGTATTACAAATCCTGTGACCAATGCCTATCCCTCTTGGCTGGTATCTGTTATATGTGAGATTTGGTTTGCTATATCCTGGATATTGGATCAGTTTCCTAAATGGACTCCTGTGAATCGTGAAACATACCTTGACAGGCTGGCTTTAAGGCAAGGCCCTTTCCTTGGCAGGATTAGCTAGTGTTTCATTTTTGATCTTAAATCATCTATGTTTTTACTAAATGAATTTGCATGTTGGTCATAGATATGATCGTGAAGGGAGCCTTTTCAATTAGCTGCAGTGGATATATTTGTTAGTACTGTTGATCCCTTGAAAGAGCCTCCTCTTGTCACGGCCAACACTGTTTGTCCTGGTCTGGCTGTTAACTGCTCCAGTTGACAAAGTTGCGTGTTATGTGTCTGATGATGGAGCAGCAATGTTAACTTTTGAAGCTTTATCAGAGACAATGAATTTTGCCAAGATGTGGGTCCTTTTTGCAAGAAGTATGACATTGAACCCAGGGCTCCTGAGTGTTATTTTTCTCAGAAAATTGACTTTCTGAAAGATCAAGTTCATCCATCATTTGTCAAAGATCGCAGGGCCCTGAAGGTAACATTGTCCTCGCTGTATAGACATGCAGTATGTTAAAAATGTGCTTTATATACATTGTCACCTGCTGTCCTTTCTTTGCAGAGGGAATACGAGGAATTTAAAATTCGCATCAATGCTCTGGTCGCTAAGTGCAGAGAAAGTTCCCGAAGAAGGATGGGTGATGCAAGATGGTACCCTTGGCCATTGGAACGAAACCAGGGATCATCCAGGGATGATCCAGGTAATTTAGTGGCTCAGTTTTTCTCATAAATAAATCAATAAGTAGTTCTCTTTGTTTCTTTGTTTCTTTGCTGTGTTTGAAAAATGCCCTCGTTTAGATGGTACAAGATTCCATTTGTAATGCATGATTCTTTAAGAAGCTGATCTTCTGCAAGTTGCCCCTCCCTATTCCTCCTCTATCCTCCCTCCTCCTTTGAACTCCTTAATAATAGAAACTTTGAACTTTTTTATGTGCTTCAAGGCTCTGCTTATTTTGGCTGGTCACCATAGCATGTCTAGGTTTTTGTGTGTCAAGATTATCCGAGTTTCTTTGTGATTCTGACATTCCCCTTAGATTGAGGGAAAATTTTACCCACAATTCGCTTGCTTTGTTATATGGCTTCGAGTGTTTGGCGCATGAAACAATGCCACATTCATCTTAGTATGAATGTGGTCGGAGATGCGTATGTAAAGGTGAATTGTGGCCAAACAAGGAAGGGCCGATTAAGGAATGAGGTGATCCGGGAGAAAGTTGGAGTTGCGCCTATTGAAGAAAAGATGAGAGAAAATCACTTGAGATGGATCGTGTCATGTGAGATAGAGACTAAGTGATGCGCGGCATGTGCCGATTAGAAGCTTCTAGGTTGAGGGAGTAACCAAATTGTTACGGGTAGAGGAAGACCTTAATATGACTTGGATGAAGGTAATTGAAAGCGTTATGGGTTTACTTGAGATCGATGAGAGCATGGTGTTGGAGACAACTGTATGCGCAGGGAAAGGATTTACGTGGAGGAAGGGGTGGATTACCTTTTTTTTTTTCATCGCGTTTGTTCGTTATTGTGTTTGCTTTATTTTCAAAAAAAATTTCACATTTGCAATGTTCTCATTCTTTCTCTCTCTCTTCCCCCCTTTTTCTCTCTTTCTCTTTTTTTCCCACGATGTTAAATGGCGATTCATGTTAGCCGACCCCAAATCATTTTTGGGAACCAGGCTTTGTTGCCGTTATTGTATTATACTTGTGTTATGTTTTGTATTCATGCTGGTTTCATTGTTCCATATCTTAATTTCTTTATTTACCTAGAAGCATAGAGCGTAAATATTTTTTCTTAGGACTATTATGATTTGTTTAGTTGTTGAGCTGCAGATTTTCTTGGGTCAAAGTGCAGGGCTGGACAGATGGAAATGAGCTGCCACGTTTGGTTTATGTTTCTCGTGAGAAGCGTCCAGGCTTCCAACATCACAAGAAGGTTGGTGCTATGAATGCACTTGTCAGTATAGTGACTCAAACTTGTCTCATTCATGACTTTACTGTTAGGAGAATTTTTTATTGATCATAATGCATGTCGTAATTCTTTGGCAGGTTCGAGTCTCAGCAGTTCTTACTAATGGCCCATTCTTGTTGAATCTTGATGACCACTACATAAACAACAGCAAGGCCTTGAGGGAAGCTATGTGTTTTATGATGGACCCAAACCTTGGGAAATATGTTTGTTATGTGCAGTTTCCACAGAGGTTTGATGGCATCGATAGGAATGATAGATATGCCAACGCAACACTGTTTTCTTTGACGTGAGTGTCATATCTTGCTTAGTTATAATTTGTTGCTATAAGATTTGTTTACTGTAGTCCTCAGTCATTAAGTACCTTCTGTGGCGCCACTTTCACCAGTTGAATTATTACTATCATTGTTGCTTCTTCTGAATTGCAGATAAACTTGAGAGGTCTGGATGGCGTTCAAGGCCCAGTTTATGTGGGTACGGGGTGTGTTGCCAACAGAACTGCGTTATACGGTTATGAGCCCCCTCACAAACCCAAGAACAAGAAAAAGGGATTGTTCTCATCATTTTGTGGTGGATCACGAAAGAAAACTCAAAAAGCAAAAAAGAAGGGTTCTGATAAGAAGACATCTAGCAAGCATGTAGATCCTACTGTGCCTATTTTCAATTTGGAAGATATTGAAGAAGGCATTGAAGGTATTGAAATCGGATGTCATTATCATCAGCCGAAAACTAAGTTTTAGTCGTTTAGCTTATGAGTTTGGTGAAGCAATATTGAAAGCAATAATTCAAGCTAAACAATAGTGTTACAACTCTTTTTGCAACGGATTGTATCTGTTCCTGACAAATTTCTGCAACAGGGTGCCGGATTCGATGATGAAAAAGCTCTGCTCATGTCTCAGACTAGATTGGAGAATAGGTTTGGTCAATCTACAGTGTTTGTGGCTTCCACACTCATGGAGAAATACCTCCAGACACAGATTCTGATACCCTCCTAAAGGAGGCTATTCATGTTATTAGCTGTGGTTATGAGGACAAATCAGAATGGGGAAGTGAGGTGCTGAGCTTCTTAACTTTACTCTTCTTTTATTTTTTACTGAACTCTAATTGTGTTCATCACTTTGTTCAGAATTGATCTTGTTTACAAGTAACTAACCACTGACTAAGTTGTGTTTGCACTACTTTATCAGATCGGATGGATCTACGGTTCAGTGACAGAAGATATTCTGACGGGAATTTAAGATGCATGCTCGTGGTTGGCGATCAATTTACTGCATGCCAAAGTGCTGGCCTTCAAAGGATCCGCCCTCATTAATCTTTCGGATCGTTTAAACCTAAGTGCTTCGCTGGGCTCTTGGTTCCATTGAAATCCTTTTCAGTCGCCACTGTCCTATCTGGTGCAATGTTATGGCGGAAGGCTTAAATGGCTTGAACGCTTGCTTATGTCAACACCACCATTTACCCAATCACTCTCCATTCCTCTTGTTTTATACTGTACTATCCCTGCTATCTGTCTCCTCACCAGCAAGTTCATTATCCCACAGGTATTATCTTCTGTATCAATCTATTGCTTAGTGCTACTGCTACACCTACATCCTGTTTATGTGTAATGTGTATATTTTGTTTCGCAGATCACAAATCTGGCTAGTATCTGGTTTTTATCCCTCTTCCTTTCTATCTTTGCGACTGGTATCTTGGAGATGAGATGGAGTGGTGTGGGTATAGAAGAGTGGTGGAGAAACGAGCAGTTCTGGGTCATCGGTGGTGTTTCTGCTCATCTATTTGCCGTGTGCCAAGGTCTGCTTAAAGTTCTGGCTGGCATCGACACCAATTTTACAGTTACGTCCAAGGCCTCCGATGAAGATGGTGATTATACGGAGCTATACTTGTTCAAGTGGACTACTCTTCTTTATCCCTCCGACAACCCTTCTCATCATAAACCTAGTGAGGGTGGTTGCGGGCATCTCCAATGCATGCAACAGCGGGGTTTCAGGCATGGGGTCCTATGCTTGGGAAGCTATTTTTCGCCGTGTGGGTGATTCTTCACCTTTATCCCTTTCTCAAGGGGTTAATGGGGCGCCTAAACCGAACTCCCACGATAGTAGTCGTGTGGTCGGTTCTTCGGGCTTCCATATTTTCTCTGTTGGTGGGTTCTGGTGAACCCCTTTTATAACGAGGGTGACTTGGTCCAGATTTGGAGCATTGTGGAATCAACTGTTAATGAAGAGGAAGAAGCCAACGGAGGAATGTTGGTAATTTGGCATGCATGCATCCGTGATCAGGCAAAGTGTGAGATGATGCAAGATTGTGTTAACGGCTTTTTGTTGGTTGTTGCCAATGCCCGCTAATGTATATTAATAGTAGTCCTATCTATAATAATATGTGTATGAGTAGCTAAGTTATACTAGTATTCGCTACAACTCTAGGAAGTATTATAAAACTATTGGCTATGTTTAGTAATTAATTCTGATGATAGCATGAGTGCACGACTTGCGTATTGCCTAGCTACTAATAATTTACTTCACGGGACCCGTTCTCCATGCTCAACACGGTGGAGAGGTTAGACAATTCCGTGCTTGGTACATGGTTAAATTTGTAGAGATTGTATATGCAAAAGCTTGAATTATATTAATGATTGAAACACATATATATAGGTATACAAGATCACAACGTAAACCTAAACTAAAGGAGAGATTCTAGCTAAAAGATAGAAGTACAGCTAACTAACCAAGATAAGATAAGTATACAAGTATTTACTAATTAAATATATACTAAAGGATAATTAAAGCTAAGATACACCTGAGATATCTATGGAGAAGATCTAGTGGGCGGTTATAGCCTTATCACGCCCGCAAATCCGTCGGCCGGCGGGGAAGACCCGATTCTGTCAATTAAGGAAGTGAATGGTGTTCGTGCGAGTGGCTTTGTGAGAACATCGGCAAGCTGATCGGTGTTGGAAATGTACGATACTCGAAGGGTGCCATTTTGGACATTTTCACGCACGAAATGATAGTCTAAACCCAAGTGCTTCATTTTGGAATGGAAGACTGGATTGGCGGCACGTAGGTCGCGCCAGCATTGTCGCAGTAGATCACGGGTGTTGTAGAGAAGGTGATACCAAGTTCCGAGCAGAGATTGGAGAAAGAGAGGACCTCAGCTGTAGTAGCAGCAACTGCGCGGTATTCAGCCTCGGTAGAGGAGCGTGCACGCTGCTCTTTGCTTACGTGAACACCATGAGATTAATTTTTTGCCAAAGTAGACCTAAAACCTCGTGGTAGATATGTAGTAGTCGCGGGGACGATTTGCTTCGCCGGAGTCGGAAAAGGAGTGTATACTGAGAGGGGAGTTGTGGTGCATGATAAGACCCTTGTCGAGAGTGTCACCCAAGTAGCGTAGAAGACGTTTAAGCGCCAAACAATGATCATCTGTTGGAGCGTGCATATACTGTTACGGCTTATTGACGGCATAAGCAACATCGGGCCGCGTAAGGTTGAGATATTGTAGGCTACCAACTAGAGCTCTGATAGGTGCTTGGGTCCGCAAAGGATGTGCCGACAAGAGTAAGTGGAGGATGAGTGGCCATAGGTGTAGTGACTTCCTTTGCTTCCTGCATATTAGCCCTGCATAACAAGTCAGTGATATATTTTTGTTGGCTTAGTAGAAGGCCTTGAGGATGGGGAAGAACCTCCACACCTAAGAAGTAGGAGAGTGTGCCAAAGTCTTTAAGTGAGAAGCGTGAGGCATGGAGATGGATGAAGGAGAGAAGGTGATGGTCATCATTACTTGTGACAATGATATCATCAACATAGACAAGGAGATAGGTTATGGAAGTATATTAATAATAGTCCTATCTATATTAATATGTGTATGAGTAGCTAAGTTATACTACAACTCTAGGAAGTATTAAAACTATTGACTATGTTTAGTAATTAATTCTGATAATTGATAGCATGGGCGCACGACTTGCCTATTACCTAGCTACTAATAATTAACTTCAAAGAGACCCTGTCCTCCAGGCTCGGACGGTGGGGAGGTTAGACACCGGGGTTGATGGTTGTCGTGTTGGTTGGATCAACTGTTATTGCTGACTTGTTTGATCGACTGTATAGTTGTTGGCTGTTAAAAATTAATTGGTAAAACTAGTTATTATGGATGGTTGTTTAGTACAAAATGAAAACAAAAGCAAGTATAAAAGGCTCGGTAAAGCAACTTATGGCTTTTGGCTGGAAAATCGGTTTTTGCAGCCATTGTAAAAGCCAGTTTTCAAGTATTTTTTTAATTGTTTGATTAGAAAACAAAATTCAAAAATGAAAAGCTAACGGCCGATAAAAGATCTTCCAAAAGTTATTTGCTAAATACCCCAGCAGCGGAACTTGAAGCTATAATCTAACAAGGTAGACTTTGGAGTTTGGACAGACTTCTTTCGAGGTTACTCATAAGTTAAAAATATGCATCGAATATCCCTTTAAGTGTAAGGCGTACATCGGATACGTTAATTTGGGACTTGGAGGGAGTACGGTCGATAAGGTCTACTTATCACGCCATTTTCGAAGATGTCGGTGCTGAATTGGTGGCGACAAGTTCTACACCTCACTCGATGTGGAATAATATTTGGCACACCCGTCTTTTGCCCCGCTTTAAAATTTTTGCGTGGAGAGCCTGCCAAATGCTCTTCCTACCAAATGTGGGTTAAGTAGACGCATTCCTGACTTGGGTTCAAGGTGTGGAGTTTGTGATTCGGCGGGGGAGAAAGGTCCTTCACGCACTGAAGGATTGCACCCTTGCTCGGACAATTTGGGAATGCAGTCCTTTTATGGATTTAGTTTCGATGTCGGCACTGCTGTTGCTAGCTTGATGGGAGCAATGCATCGAGAAGTTGGAAGGGAAGAGTGGGAAGGTGTAATGGCGTTTTGTTGGGCTGTTTGGGGGCGAGAAACAATTGGGTGATTAGGGGCGAAAGTGTGGTGCCTGCGGAGGTGTGTGCGGGAGGCCAGGACTGCTGATGAATATGAAGATGCTGGAAAGGAGCGGGTTGCGCCTAAGGTGGTACTGCCATGCGTCTGGAACATGCCACCAACGAGCTATATAAAATTGAACTCCTGATGCGAGTCAATTAGGGAGGCAGGGACTGGTTGGGGTGTCGTCTTTGGGGACGATGCTGGTTGTATTTTGGCTTGCGGTACATTTCAAAATCCGAACCATCAAGAGGCAGAGTGGCTGGAGGCTCTTGTTTCCGTTGGGGCTGCTGAAAGCGATGGAAATGGGTTATGATTTCTTGGAGGTGGAGGAAAGATTGTTTAGTAGTTATCGATGCTTTGCGTTCGAAAAGCTCACGGCTTTAGCTACTTTCATTTAGTTATTGATGACATCTTATCTTTAGTTCCTAATTTTTCTTTGTGGTTTTGTTGCTTGGCAAGAGAGAAGTGGAATAAGGTAGCTTGTGGGTTGGCTCATCTCCAATTCTCCATCCTTTAGAAGTGGGATCGCATTTTTGGGTTAACGATTTTCCAAAACTTGTTCTGAATTCTGCTAGTGATGATATAATATTTTAGTCCCCTTGCTTTGGGGCTTCGATCAAAAAAAAGATGCATGGGCGTTGGAATGGGGGGAAATTGTGAGAGACTGGGAGACACTCTAGGGGATGTACTTCAACCCACAACAATTGATTCTTTTTTATTAAGAAAATGCCAAGAAGTGTACAATAATAAAAGTGAGTAAAATGAGTCCATAATGGACCGAACGACCCATACAAAAAGGGCCATACCCAAACGGAATGGGAATGAAACAGCACAATCATAATCAATTCATTTAGAAACTAGAAGAGGGTGTGTGAGGTGTGGCGACAGGACAATGACGGAATGAATTCCTCCACGTGGCCCCTTATTAACCAAGTTAGCTGTCCATTTAAGACGCGTGTCAGAATGTAGATATAACTTAATTTTATAGTGTATCATACCCCTGCAAATTATTGCGGACTCGTGTATATAATATGCTTGTAGTTGTAGCAATTGAATGGATAATGTGCATCCGTTTTGCTGCAGAGAAGGAAGCTACTTTGCTACTATATTGCTTACGTGGTACAAACTAGTCATTACTCATTAGGGGTTATTGGCGAAGAAGCATTGTCTGAGAGCCAAGTGGGAACGTAGTTAATCGTGAAATATGGCAGTTGTGACACAAGATGAGCCTATTCTTTCTAGGGCTTGATCGTCTTGGATAATTTTATATGCATCCCTTTTCTCCTTTTTTTACTACTACTTCAAGCTTGCTAAGTGCTAACAAACGATTTTGGGTGTTATTTTAACATTTAGTATATTTTCGATATGAGATGTTTGAGATGATCTCAAAAATCATATGCGGAATTGGTGTAATTAATATTTAATTTAATTTAAGTATCTTTTAATTTTGACTATTTTATTTGATGTACTAGTGTTTATTAACTTCCGCTACGTATAAAATTTACAAATTAAGGACTATTTCATTTGTAACCCAAGGCTTATATATTATTTTCAACTAGCGAGATTGGCTGTTTTCATCTTTTTAGTATGGTTTGCATTTAATTTCCTACTCACGAACATTTGCATTGAAGGTGAGATGTTGTGGGGGAGTTTAGCTAGTAATAGACCTCTTGGTGAGTCTCCCTATGTTAGAGACTTAAGAGTAGTTCAAAGATCGATTTTTCTTCTTAACTAATGTTAAAAATCATAGGTTAATTAGTATTATTAATGTTTATTTAATCTTTTAGTAATAGTCCCTTTACACAATGAGTCCGAAGTAAAAAATGTATGTAGTTAGAATCCTGAATATCTCTAGTATTTCAGTTAACATGAAATACTTTTCTTGAAATGGTTTTTAGTTTTTTTAGAGTAATTACCCATCACTTGATCTAAAATTTAGATTAATTTTAGCTGCCTTATCAAGGTCCCGACATGTTCTAATAGGATGTTTAAAACTTACTCAATAAAAAGGACAAAGTCTAATAATAGTCAACATTTTAAAGATAAGGAGGGTTATTAGATTTTTGTAATTAGAATTTAGAAGTGAAGTAAATGTAATACTAGCTTAATTATTCATGACTTAATCAATTGTGAGGGAGGTTGCATTATACTAGTATTAATTGGTAGTATGCATGTGAAAAAATAGATGAGGCATTTGGAGATGATAAGATCAGGGTCCAACACAAATAGATCTCTCCAAAGAGCTCATCCCCTTCCACACCATCGAGTATAGGAACTCGAGACGGGCATGCGTCGTCGCTAGATTGTTCTCCGAGGAGTCGAGACAGCAATAGGTTGCATTGTCGTCCCATCGACGATGTTATCGTGGAGACTGGAACACAAAGGTACCCTTCTCGATAGAGTTAGCCTCATCAAACATTGCCGTTCAAGGTACGTACATAATTACGCGACTTACGTCTTTACAATTATTCCTGTCCCATTGTATAATGTATAGTTTCCATTTCGGGTTTGCGTACTTAATTAAGCAGTACACACAGGAAGATTCAGGTGTTAGTGCAATTGCAGCTAGAACAAGAGTTAGGAGTTTATGAAGCAGCAGCAACAGGCTCGTGAAGTAGACATCCAGAAGGTGGAGTCACCTCAGGCCCGGGTTCAGGCCCGTGATAAGAGCAAGAAGAAGTGTCTGAAGCAATTTGTGAAATCCTGTGTTGAAGGGAAATCGAACACTAGAGCTGCTCGCTAAACCCAATGATCATGTGTTTTTGGTTGTATAAATGTGTGTAGTGTAGTAGATCTTTTAATGTACGTGTTTAGACGAGAAGTATTTTTTGCTACCGCTTCTACGTTGTAACTTCTTCTGTTTTTGGTTTTGTTTTTATTTTTGTTTTTGTTTTTGTATGTTTAATTGTTTTATAGTTTTATTTGGTCAAGAATGCTTTTCTAGTGTAACATTGGAGCATGAGTATTGGTATGAATTATCATGAGATGAGGGTTGCAAGAATGAAGTCTGATACAATTACTTAATAAATTCTTGTTATTGTGATTGAGTGATACCGTACAAGTGTACACTGACGCCATCGCAAAGTCGCAATGGCCAATCACTTTTAACCGTTCTAGAACGTCTATTATTCCTTTAAGAACGGAAGCGATGAAGCTCTTCCTTTTCTTTTTATTAATTGAAAAGGCTATTAATGAAGGGAGGGGAGACAAACTATATATTATAAGTACATATATTAGGTAAAAGAGACTATTTTGATATATCTCCAAATTATATAATTATGTATATTTACTCGAAATTTGAAAGTCCTCAGCGAGGTGT